>CM068839.1:74210351-74737851 GCA_028554795.2 Sinohyriopsis cumingii
GAAAGCTCAAAACAAATTCGATGTGATATTGTTATGCAGTGCATTGTAAATGTAATCTGAGCAATCGTATGAAAAATGTTTCTGTATGTTTTATTGCTTTATTTTTAAAAAAATTAAAACTGATCTCAAATAAAGGTTATTCTTTCCTCAGTGAAAACACTTTCCTTGTTTAATGAAAGATCCTAAATATATTTTTTAATTAATGTAAATAGTCTATACGATTCCTATCATAATCACATGTTGCTCACTTTTACTTAAAATCCACCAACCTCAGCATAGTCTAAATACCGCAAATGTTAATCTGATGCGTGCATATAATCACACACGAAATTTTGAAAACGTCCAAGCACAAACAAAACGTGTTCATTCTTTTTCATCTGTATCTAACTTAGCCAAAGAAGTACTCCCTTTACACGTTGGTTTGTGTGATCTTAACACAGCCACCTTAACATTCAACATCTTTGACACAGCCAACTTTAACCCTGTACAAACCTTTACAGCAGAAAGATTTTTTTTTTTTTTTTTTTTTTACAATATGTACCTCCCACTGGCGACAACAAGCGTCCGCCATTAAAGTAATGCTTACGGAACCTGAAAATATAAGAACGTAACCCGCTTATACTTGGATATAAACGTGAAGGTTTGTTCCAAGAATGACCAGCAGGAAACTCTATTGAATGATGGTTCGTCCTGTATAATATATTAACCCAAAGTTTGAATTATCTAGTTTAGCAAGGAAAATATGTAATTGCAACCACAGATGACCATTTATGGGTGTTAACATAAGTGCAAATATGAGTGAATGCATGACCATAACGCAACAGTGTCCAGAAAACTGAGCTACACGCGATAAGGAGTTTTTAGCGTACTTTGACAAAATAATTATGATTACTGTGTGTGCTACAAGTGGCAAAGAGAAACATACGAATAACGTTTTAGCGTACACTTTCACTGTGTAACACAGTGAATGACTCCAACATCTCATGACACAACGAACGACTTTGCTTTCTCTATTGCTCAAGAAATAGCGGCTCAGTATTGCTTTTCTTCTTAGGTTTCACCCCCTCCGGCAACAGCAGTAAATAATCTTTTATTACTGCACAAAAAATTAACGTAAAAGTATCTTGGGGACTCGACCAACTAAGGTGGCGTTCTACAATTTCGTACATTGCATTAGGTTTTTGGAGAAAAAATAATTACCCGGGGTTCAGCACTGGTTATACGGGCTATTTAAAAAAGACCTTGTATAGCTTAGGTATCAAAAGAACTTTTAATTCCCTTTATTTTGGTACATGATTTGAGTATACATGTTGACCTTCAGATGTGTATCTATAATTTAAAAAAAAAGATGCTAGCTTCGCTTGGTCATTTTCGCTTCCTGGAATTCAATGGCAAATTGAAAACAAAACCAAATAATAATTATATATTACCATTTCGATCTCCATGTACAAGTATTTTGATCTGGAATGATGGCAAGAATGACATTTTCCCACCCTTTTAGCTTTTAATCTTGTTTTTTCTTTTCGTCAGTTTTTACGTTTTGAAGGAGGGGAGGCACCATACTTTTTTCAGTGCTAAGGGTCCTGTAAGGCCTTACTCTGGCCGGCTGGCACACACACACACTATCATTCTCACAGACGTTCATAATACATGTATCTGTAGAACGCTCCCAAGTTGCACCTCAAACTGCACGTTGAGGAATCACGTGCCCATATTTACTACTAGTCTTGCTCTATTTTTAGACTGGAACACCCCTACGTACATCTAAGCTAGACAGGGAGATGTTTGGTCTTGCTGCATTTAAAACAGTATTAATTTTATGTTTTTGTAATATTGTTTGGATCAGTCATAAACAAAAAAAGATTAAAGTAAAATTTCAGAACACTTATAAAACTTGAAGATTTAAGCCGAAATTTGACATATCGTCTGTCAGAAAACGAAACAAAAACCACCTAGTCATAGGAAAAGTACCTAGAAGGAAAACTTGATGGTTTCATTTGCACTTCCTTGACATATGATACAAGATTTTATCATTATTACTGTTTATAATTAGAACAAACTAGACAAAAACATGCTTGAAAGCAATATTACTTTTATCCTTCCTTTAAAATAATTTAAAAAATGCAACTTGAAATACTGGCTATTCTTACGCGGTTTTGTGATTACAAATTGTTCTAGAAGAAGAATTCACCTTTGTTTGCATTATGATATGAGACAGTCATTGTTCAGATGTTCAGACACCATTTGGATAAACAGTAAATTTGTTCTCAACGCTAAAAGAAATCCTATATAATAAGAACATAATGATGACAATGATAGTGATGGTGGTGATTACAACCATGATGATGATGATAGTGGTAGTACTAGTTTTGCTGTTGCTATTGGTGTATACAAACCAGACTCCTGTAGCAAGCAGCATTATCTCCATATATCTACCGACAGACTGAACCTCAAATATGCACAGCTGTTCCCAACACCTACCCCCAACTTCTGCGTCAAAGATATGCATATATACCTACCAAGTCCAACCATATTCCAAAGGTTCGAGTCTCTATCTGAAATTGGTGTAAAGAATGTGGTGTAATATTACAAACGCACACATGAACGTATGTCCGGCCTAATAGGATTGAGTTATGAACATATTTTCTTCCAAAAGCATGTGAATAATAACGGTGGAGAGGGATTTTATAGAAATTTTAACAAATCTCGACCAACAGTACAAATCACAACTTTAATCTTTGAATGGTTACGTTACTAATTTTCTCCTTGTTTTCTTCATCTTTATTATATGTATACATCATACCCAGGTACAACTTTTCTGGTGCAATGTCCCACTTAAAATCAAATATGTATGCATTTACAGATTCTCGGCCTTTTGCACAAACTGTTTATTACGCATTCTGCAACTAAAGAGTTCTTTTTGTGAAAAGGTTTAGCCAGTTCGGCAGATTATATGAGGGATAAAGGTTTATCCAGTCCGGCAGTCGATATGGGGTATAAAGGTTTACCCGGTCCGCTATGTGGGGGATAAAAGTTTACTCCAGGACCGGCCCTAGGGCAATGCGAACGAGGACCCCGCGCTTTCAGGAAATCAACTCCGCAATGCAATTTTTTTTTGCTTGGGGCTTACTGCCTTGGGCCCCGCACACCCTAGGGCCGGTCCTGGTTTGCCCAATCCGGCAGTCTAAATGGGGAATAAAGGTTTACCCGGTCCGCTATATGGGGGATACAGTTTAAAACCAGTCCGTCGGGCTATATAAGGGATAAAGGTTTACACAGTCCGCAGTATATATGGGGATACAGGTTTACCCAGTCCGCTATATGGGGGATAAAGGTTTACCTAGTCCGGCAGTCTATGGGGGGTGGGGTGGATAAAGGTTTACCCGGCCCGCTATGTGGGGGATAAAGGTTAAAACCAGTCTGGCAGGCTATATGGGGGATAAAGGTTTACTCAGTCCGGCAGGCT
This sequence comes from Sinohyriopsis cumingii, assembly GCA_028554795.2. Taxonomy (NCBI): domain Eukaryota; kingdom Metazoa; phylum Mollusca; class Bivalvia; order Unionida; family Unionidae; genus Sinohyriopsis; species Sinohyriopsis cumingii. The sequence continues at coordinate 74,213,818 of CM068839.1, forward strand.
ATATGGGGATACATATTCTTCTAGGAATACCGCAAAAAATGACACACCAGCCTATAAATTTATGCGATTTTTAAGCTATCTAAAAGAAAATTAAAAGTGAAATTTCACCAAAGTTTAACTAACGATCATCCTGGAAGGGATTTGTGCTGTTGGAATCATCCTTGAAGGGATTTGTGTTTTTTTGGGATCGTCATTGACGGGATTTGTGTTTTTTTTGGATCATCCTTGAAGGGATCTGGATTTTTGGGCATCATCCTTGAAGGGATTTGTGCTTTTGGGGTCATCTTTGACAGGATTTGGCTTTTCAAAATCACCCTTGAAGTGATTTGGGTTTTGGGAATCATCCTCGAAAGGATTTGGGTTTTGGAGGGTCGTCCTTGAAGGGATGGGGCAGGGGACATCCTTGAATGGATTTGTTTTTGTGACTTTGTAATACAGGCATAAATAGAGGCTTTACCTTTTTGTTGGAGACTATATTCCAAGTTATCTTTACAGATAAAATGAGATATGGACACACTATTTGCGTCCTGCTGGAAATACGACTACAGATTAAATAACTATTTGCGTCCTGTTGGAAATACGACTACAGATTAAATATTCAAAAGATCACGCCATTTTATATGTTTGTATTTGTGCCCATGTTTGATTGAAAGATCCTACGTCTAAAATGCAATTTTGATGAATTTTGTGTCCAAATGAAAACCACCAGTCTGAATCAAAATAGCGCACTCGCAATAGTATAACACAAACGTCTGTATTTATACTGACCTAGACCTACAGTCATCCAATTCCGCGCTGGTCTAAATTTTGTACTGAATAACAAAAAAATTTGACGTTATTTCTCTAGGATTTTTGTCAGGTTTGTTGTATAAAAGAATACAATTCGATTGTTTATTTATAAAGATCATGAAGTCATTCAAAAATGTGTATGCCATTTGTACCACTCCTTTATATTAACACAATTAAAAGAAAGAACGATATTAAACAATAGAAAAGAACAGCATGTCTAACTTGCATTTTCTCAAGTCATTATTGAAAGTAAAGAGATGTAGATCTTTAAACAATACCTCATTGGTGTCTGATAAAAATGCTAAACAAGAAATCTAATAGAATGTTAACATAATCTGTGCAAATTAATGCGATATTATACACCCATTAAAATGTGTTTTATACCAGTTTGGCCACGACGCTCATGTATTAAACAAAGACGTATGCAAACATGTATATGTCTATTAAAATTGTAATATAAGTCTAGTGCTATTGATTTCCTTGTCAACAGATGCGCACTTTAGCCGTATTCGTTCATTATAAATATTACACAAAACTCACACATATTTATCATTAATTAGATCGAGGGGAGCTGCAGCGCATGCACTTGTAATTAAAGGCTTAGCGACTACATTGCTATATGTACATAACCGAAATTATGACCCCGTACCCGGACGTCCTCGTGTTTATGAGTCCGTATCTATTTATAAACCCCAGTCGTCACGGCGAGCTTTGTTACTGGTTAATCAGGTGTCTAGAACGCGATCGATAGTACATTTGGCTTGGCAGTTATACCTGTAGAATAGTCAAACGTGAACATAGCTGAGTGCTCACATAACCAAAATGGCGTCTAGTAAAGCATTAGTGTTGAGTGTTGTGATTTTTTCAGTCTTGGCGATAGGTCTCCAAATTTCGGGCTTGCTAACACCAGGATGGTTCATCTACAAGACAGATGTCACCGAAGTAGAAACCCTCCCCATTATATTCCGGCAGATGATCTTATTTCAAACGAATGATCAGCCCCAAGCTCTTCCACAGGAGTCCAACAATCCACAACAGGAGTTGGATACAAGCAGTAGCGAGGAGTTCAAAGACGTTGAACCTAGACCGTGGGGAGGTGACAATCCTCGCCCTCCTCCCCATCACCACCATCATCATCATCATCGTCCTACTCCACGTACCGATGATACGAATCCCCAGAACCCTGATAACAGCCCCGTTGTAGGTGTGGAGGAGGATTTAGAGATTGATCAGGTACAAGAAGTGAAATACGAAGTATCTGCCCATATTGGCCTTTGGTTTGCGCGTGGTTGTTTACACGTCGATACGGATTCCGAGTCTAGCGGAGAGAGGAAAAAGGGACGTTGCAACTGCTCAACTATATCCATTGACGATGCCATGAAGCTTGTGAATAATGACCCACAAATCTCCTCCATGGACAAGCAGCGCAGACGTAAGTGTTTATAAATAAGTATCAGACATTTAATTGTCGGGGGGGGGGCGCGGTTTGATTCATATTGTTTTAAATGACAGCCAGAATATTTTAATAGCTAGTTGAAAGGCAGAATTTTTGTCTTTACAAATTGCCCCTCCCCACTCGCGTCACTTTAACGCAACCACCCCGCCATTAAATAGTCTGTTCCTAACTCTATAAGAGTGTCGTGCTTGTGATGGGGGGGGGGGGGGGGGTTGAGAGAAAAAAAAGATTGGTCACATCGAAACGGTTTTCTTCATAATTAGGAGGTATTGTTATCACCATTACCTAATGTGAAGGTAGATTTGGAAGAAAAAAAACAAGTATTTAAGGTGTTATGTATAAAGTTCACTAAATTTAGAAGGTCTCCTTCAATAATAATAATAATACTAAATAATATTAATACTAATAATTTACATACAGGACACGTTTAAATATTCACAGGGCCGACCGGGGGAGGGGAGGCAAACAGGGATATATTCAAGGGGCCCGGGCCGAACAACACTTTAATTTTATAAAAGAAAAATTTAGTTTGAACAAAAACTAGGAGAGGCCCGGGTGTTTCTTACCCTAGGGCCTGTGATCGCTCTCAACAGCCCTGGGTATTCATATAAGAAAAATAAATCCTTCATATACCTGTAGAATGTTCGGCGTGTCCATTTGAATCCAAATATGATAACTTTTCACTTTCAGGTGCCGAATACATTTTTTTCAACGAGATGCGAATTGAGGCAGCGATAGGGTCAGTGTTCGCCATCTTTGGATTCGTGGTTGCCTTGGTGGCCGTCAAGAAAGATAGCCGACCAGTTGTCTTTATAGCGTCTGCAATGATGCTCACTTCGTGTAAGTTTTCTTTCTTTTATTATACTATAACAGAAAAGATCATCCCAATCTCCACACTTAAAAAAACTGACACTGTTTAATATCCACCTTGCAACTAATTTTTCTCGTGTTTGATGTTTCTTAACTTCTAACTCCGGAATTACACTAAAGCACTTTCACAAACGCTTACTTAGATGATGAACCAACAAACAAGAAGCAACTGAAGTCTTCATCTAGAGACACCATTGAAACTCAATTACATTAAAAGTAAAAAAGAAAACACGTTAACACCGATTATGATTTGATGCTGACATATAGGCACGCTGATCTCAACGACTGTTCTAATATAATACCGTTAAACAGAACCTATTTCTAAACCTATATTAAATGTTGGCAATGCCCATTTGAATACAAAAGTAATGTAAAAGGACAGACGAACGTACACTTTGTACAAAATCGGCTTCTCTTTGCCTGTACCAAATATTGGCCTCGTGTCTGTGGTCGCATAATCGCATTTGTTTGTTTTATTGTTCATTTACAGTTTTTAGGCACCATTTTAACATGCCATTAACTTGATAATAATACACTCGTGAGAAGAAAAAAAATGGTCAATAAATAGGGATCAGTCAGCAAGGAGGAATCCTTCTCTTGTTATTGAATTTGTATGTTCCTATGACTTAAAATATGCGCGTGACAATCGTACATGTACATAAACAGATATGTAGATTATACCCACAGGTATACCTACCGGTGACTGGTATTTCAAGTAGGACATTCTATTTTATTGTTATGTACATGTATATATATATATATTTTTTTTCTTCAAACAACTGAGGCGTTACCAGATATTCAAACCAGCACGATACGTTTACCTGAATTTCTAATCACAATGAACTGCCTCGTCCTACAATAAAATGATTATCTAATCTGTGTTATTTCAGTACTGTCCTTCACTAGGTTAAACTGAAAAAAAAATGTTATATTTTTAAGTGGGTGGGAATGGGTAGTTGTTGTTGTAGGGTTTAACGCCATTATTCAGCACACGGCTATACATGGCGGCCAGTATTAATGGTGGAGGAAGAACCCGGGAAAACGCCGGAAAGAACCACGGACCCACGAGAAGCTACTGGCAAGCTTTCTCACATACCCACATTGGCCGGATGCGGGAGGTCGCAGATTAGAAGCCCGGCTGAGTCATACCAAAGGCTTACAAAAATGGTACTAGCAGGTACCTCGCTTGGCGCTCATCATTAAGAGGTTGATGTTAAGACTGGTTGACCTGGTGTCAGGATAATGTGACTGGGTGGGACATGATTCCACCGTGCTAGACATCGCTATAAACTGCCACATTGCATACACCTTAGCGATATGACTGGAAAATTGTTTAAGCTGCGTTAAAAATCCAAATCACACATATATATGTGTGTGTGTGTGTTCTTGTATGAATGGGATTACATCAGTCAAAAGTCTACTATCCAGTTTGAAGAAAAAAATAAAGTCAGAACTTTTTGAACATCTTTGCCGAATAAGAGAAGGATAAGATTGGTAAAAATGCTCGTGTAGTGTGTCTAGAAGTACTTTTTACATAGTTGTGAGGGATTTTAATATACCATCTTTGTTTAGGTACTCCCAAGAAAAGGTTAAATATATGTTGTTACTTGGGAGAGACATCTCGTAACTGAAGGCAAACAAGTTGTCAAAATAATAAAGAAATAAAAGTCAAGATGAAACAATGACTAAAAAGATGATGGCCTTGTGAATATATATATATATATATATATATATATATATATATATATATATATATATATATATATATATATATAGGGAACGGTGATCTATTGCATGTTGTGAAAATCCATATCTCGAGGAAAAAAATATTTGATGAAATCTAAGACATTCAGAAGAAGATTGGTTAGTAAATGAGTGTAGTTGTTAAAGATTTCTTCTTAAAGTTTTGAAGGAATCGACTACAATGGAATCAGTGGAATACATCACACCAACACCCGGTACACAACTAAAAACACGCCTGTTCATGGTTTACCAGCTTCATTTTTAACATGGATCTAATGTCTTAGGCGGACACGTTCCTTAACTCGTGAACGAAGTCAATAATCTCGAAGATACTTCGTAAGCTGCTGGTTTTGAAAGCGGCCATTTCAGATTACGAAAATCAACAGTTAACAGTTAATTAAAACAGCAACAGTACGTGACTCGGCAAAGCTGCGGATCTTCAACCTATTTCCATGTGCATCCCGTTTTTTTAACTGACCATTTACTTCTCGTAAAACACGCACATTGAAAAATGTAGCTTGATAATTCTTGGTTTGAAGCGTAGTGAAGTGAAGTTTCCACTTTTTAATTTTACGTTTGATGTGCTGTATTTGTTTCTTTTCCATTATTTGGGTTTTATTTGTATCTGTTGACAATTTACACATTACCACTATTTGGAAGGGACATTGTTACCAAACAAACCTGTTTGAAGCAGCCGACAATCATATGCAGGTGAGCTATAAGCCACAGCTGATTCAGACAAAAGCGACCTTTCTTGGAAATGCCGTTTCGAGTTCTTTTTATATTTACATTTTTAGTGGGACATTTGATACATTCTTTCGTCAGAAACGTACTATTTTTGTCGATGCCGCGTTGACAGAACCTTAACATAGCTATCACCTTCACATCCACGTGCGTGTCCGTTTGTCCTTACGTCCACAACCGTTAATAGTCAGTAATAACGTGGTTTACATTTTGTTGTTTTTGTTTTGAATACCATTATATTCCACACTCGGGAGCATGCTCGATATTTAGGCCATATCCGGAAGCTTGTTTCAAATAATCTGATGCTACTCGTGCGAATCAGCCATGTAACTTCATATGCCCGTACATAGTCTAAATAATAGACCAAGGATAGAAGTCTCATTTTGGCAGACTGCCGAAAACGTGTACTTAAGTTATGGTAGCAACTGAAAGGGTGACTTTAAGTTCAAGGACGTATCCTCACTGCGAAGTAAACTAAATAAGCGTTGCATTTTGTGCACATTGTAATTCATTGTTACTTCATTTGGGGTTCCAGGAATCCCTTCAGTCTGCATATCACAACAGTTTTTGTTTAGTCGGACTCCTTCGCTTTCAAAAGAAAACAAGTAACTTTCGTATTAATAGAGAAATGAACATTGTTCATTCACAATGTTTTAAAACAAATATAGAAATGTGTGTAATTTTAAATGACTAAATACACCCTGACACTGCGAATTCATGACGGCCATCATGTATCACTACGAAAATTAGCCACTGTTTTGTAATATTTATGAGCATTTACCATTTTACCTTGTTAAATCTTTAATTGGTCATTGAATATGCTTCTGAATATTTCCGACCAATCGCTGACAAATTTACATGTAAGGACAGTTTCAATGCGGGAATAAATGATGTCACGCGGTCATCCAAAGTTTAGGTCACAAGGTACAGAAAAGTAATGTACAAATGAGCTAACTTGAATTCATTCACTTTAAAAAAATATTTGCATTTACCGAGTCCGACTAATAAAAAGTAGGGCCGATTTTCAGATTTATTGCCTTTCAGTAACCAGAATTGAGAATTCAAGTATGCATCATCTGGAAGTGTACTGAGTCTACTATATGCATGAAGTTAACACCGTTAAGCAACAGTCACTGTTTCATTTGCTGCAATACGTACTTTAATTTGCGACTGGTGGGCAGTTTACCAAAAAGGAAGATTTATTCAATATCTTTTATTTGAGTCTGTAAGGAAGCACGAAGGTACATGGTTGTTTTGCAGGTAAAGCACAAAATTATGCGAAAAAACTCGTACGTTTCTAACCAAATAATGCATCGAATCCCAGTGATTTTGATAAAGCTTTGTCGCCGATGTGATAACGCGATGTCATCAGCAAAAGATTGTTAGGGACATATGCATTTACGAATGACAAGGTTAACATTTTTTACATTCATTTTCAGGCATCTTGGTCTTCATTCCTGTTCTGAGGATTGGCATGGCTAACCACGAGATGAAGAGAGCCATGAATATGATGAACAAGATGAGTGAGGAGGATCAGACTGATATCAAGGTCACTGGGAAGCTCGGCTGCCCATACTCGTTGGTTTTGTCAGGCAGTGGAATAATTGCCGCTTTCATTGCATGCTTAATACTGTCCATCAGCAGCTGCATCAAGAGCCGCCGTAACGCGCAAGGCCGCTGGACCCGATTCTACAATGAGTACGCTGGCGAGCCTGGGGCCAAAATGGACCCCAGCAAGGAGAAATTTCCGGAATTGACCCTCCACTTTGGTGAGGAGGCGGAACCGCTACCTGAGAAAGTGGCATTGGCATAGAGCAAATGCATCGATTCTGTATTATTGCATACACTGGAATTCCTTGATATTTTGAATTTAGAAGAAAGAAAAAAATAAAACAGTACATCGTTTACGTCAAGTTTATATTGTCATCGAAACTCTGTACAAATTAATAAGAACGAACAACTTTTCATTGTCTTTGTCCTTTTTGGTCGCTAGACTTGGCTAAATCAGGACTAAATCATAGTTTTAGATAAAATTGATTCCTTGAGCAAAGTAATTACATACATCTCATGGTTGTTTGGTGGGATTGCTAAAGCAAAACATCCAGGCTTGTCCCACCAGTTATACCTTTTCTTGGAGACCGTCGTGGAGTTATGACGTCACCTATGTGAACGAGCTTGCTGGTCTCGGAAACACATTAGTTGTTGTATAATTCAACAGTGTATCAGTTGTGTAGTAATTTTATGTATGCTATTTGTTATACCTTATTAATCCTAACTTCTCTATTTTAATCAGATTTAAATGACATTCCGTTAAAATCGGCCTTTTATTCATGTCAAATTGGAAATCTGGAAATTATTTACTCACATTTTCTGGTTGAAAATCTCGAAAGAAAAAAAGGTAACTTGAATTTTGGATTATATTTATGATGAACTGTTTATACATTAATATTAGCATTGGCAAAGCATGTAATGTCAGACAGAAAACGTCTTAGTATCAGACAAAATATGTTTTGAATTTAAAAAAAATATTTGATTTTTGGATAAAGCATAAATGCTGTAAGTTGGCAAAAAGTAAAAGTGTCTGCTCTTAAAAAATGATATTCTTTGATTTTTAATCTTGTTATGTGATATTTAAAACCTAACATTTACATGTTCTAACTTTTCTCCTGAAATCTACAAGAACTGAATAGTTCTCATGTGCTTTCATCTGAGCTTGCTGTACTTTTTCGTTAAGGTATGTGATCATATAAAGGGATTTGAACAATTACAATGTGTCTGGTTACAACAATTAACTCCAACAATGAAGATTGTAATGTGAGATATTACATGACACAAATGATTGAGTTCATCCTGAAATTTACACAGGAACCACTTTAGAAATGCCTTATGTTATCTTTTATAACTGATATAATTTAAAACATAAAACAGTATACATTGACGCAATCACTGGGACTATATTCCATGTTTAGTATTGTCCTTGGTGTCACTTTTAAATACTGATGTTTTGAAATTAAAGACTCTTATTTGTTTAACATTTTGTTTTCCTTTTTCGTACAGATATTACAAGTGATTCATCAACTGTTCTTTCATATGCAAACACTTCATTCTCAGTGCAATACGAAATTGACTAGCTAATATACAAACACTTAATTTTCCAAGTAATATGAAACAGATTCACTAATATACAAACACTTAATTTTCCATGCAATATGAAACTGACTCACTAATATACAAACACTTAATTTTCCATGCAATATGAAAATGACTCACTAACATAGTTTTCCATGCAATATGAAACTTAGTCGCTAATATACAAACACTTGATTTTCCATGCAATATGAAACTGACTCGCTAACATACAAACACTTCATTCTCTATGCAGTATGAAACTGACTCAATAAAGTACTAGTCATGTGCTACTGGGTTCAGTGCTGTCTTCTTGTACCAATTCGGTATGTGATGAGTAAAATTTATATATTTATTCAATGAATTTCCTAACATTGGAGAGGTAGCAATATTTACTTAAGGAAGGTGGTTAGGGTGCAGTCGGAGTTACAGTGAGATTTCTTGTACCATTAGAAGACTTAAGGCGGAACTACTTGTGCCAAAACTGAGTTCAGGATATAGATTGCTTGATCATCATGGGTATGATTTTCTGTGTAACAACATTGTGGAGGGGTCAATATTCCATGCAGTATGATTTGCTCAAGTACTGCCTCCTTTTTTAATACTGAGTACTCCCTTAGTTATAGAGATAACAAATTAAATCAAATTGCCACAATGTCTTGTCAGTTAGTTGAAATAATCTGGCTTTACGTCCACTGAGGCAAGTTTCAATTTTTACACTCTGTCTTACTTGATATGATCATATAAATCTTAAATTTTTCACAGATCAGCAAACCTGCTTTTATTTCATATTATTATCCAATTTCCTGCAGTAATGTAAGTAGTGAATGGGGATACCCTAGCGACAATGGGACTTTAATGTTAAAATAGTGGGGTTGTACCCTGGCGACAATGGAAAATTTAACATTAGAGAAAAAAGTTTGTACCCTGGCAACAAGGGGAATTTAACATGGGGAATAAATCGAGGGACTGTTGAGCGCCAAGGGGAACTGAACATGGGGAATAGAGTTTGGGACTGTTGAGTGACAAGGGAAAATGGAACAGGGTCGGGACCCTATTTTAAAAAAATAAAAAAAAATAAAAAAGGGTAGGCAATTGAAAGTCTATCTTTTTTCGAGAGATTGGAGTGGCCCTGAAAAGGGCCTTTGGGTTTATGTTAATGTATCCATTAACATAAGGGGCATCGCATTGGTCTTCTTCTTGTCCTTAGGCTGCGTCTCACTGTAGGACCGTAAATCAGGACTCTTTTGAGACATCCTTGTCTTTCTACGTAGATCCTACGTATCCACAGACTGATGTCTGTCCTATGGACGACTGTCCAGTTGGATCGGACATACATGGGTATGTCCGTCCGGAACATCATCGTTGACACAAGGGTGGAAGAGTGTACGTCGGTCCACATGTTGAGGTGCCGTGAACAGGTGAATCAACGCAGTGAACTGCGCTTATTTATAGGTAGAGGTAGGATTGAAACGGATTGAGTTTGTTGACCAATCCAAACACGCGTTACAAAATTCAGTCAGCCCGCATCCAATCCGAAGACAGCAGTCTGTGACGTCACGTGGTCTATATAGATTCGCTAGCGCCTGTGTGCAGTCAATCTATGCGACAGTTATTCAACATGACGGAAACTCAGAAAACGATCAATTGGGGTGCACCAGCAGTGGAGACCACCCAAGGGAACCCGGACTTACTTTCAGAAGAGGTGAATTGGGATTTTGTGGATTTTCTTACCTCGCAAGAATTTGTTCCGGAACCTTCGTCTCCTTCTTCATTACCGCACGTGGAGAATTTTAGACAGAGACAGAAAGAAGAATTGGAGAAATTTATGCAACAGCAAAAGGAAGCGGAACAAGCTTTTCTCCTACAGCAACAACAACAAGAAGAAGAGGTAAGAAAAAAACAACAACAAGAAGAAGCAGTAAAGAAACAAGGGTGTGAAAATCAAACGGTCACGGTATTGTTAGACATTTTAGCGGCCACCCACATTTCTCGAAAAGAGATAGACTTTCAATTGCCAATAACTCAAAAAAACAAAAAAAAAAAAAAAAACATTTTACCCCGATAATACGTGTCTGTGTATGAGTGCGTAAGTGTACGATCTTATTTTAAAATCAAAACCCAAAGACACTTACCTTTTATACCTAATTTATTCTTTTATAAATATTTACAATCCAATTCACAATCACAACAGAGCACTTTAAAAAGTACATACACTTCTTTTGTCTCATTGTTTAGTCTCTGTGTTTTTTTAATTTCTTGACCGTCACATTCTTTTCCTCCTCTTCCTCCTCACTTTCTTCCCTTCTTCTTTTCTTCTCCTGTTTCTTTTTCTTTACCTGGCTACTTTCTTCCTCTGAAGAATCCCTCTCTTCTTCTGAAGAATCCCTCTTTTCTTCTGACTCCTCTTGTTTCTTTTTTGGGCAATCTGGAGACCAATGTTCTTTTTCTTGACAATAATAACAGGTATCTTGACTTTTGTCTTTTCTAGCCCCTTTTTTCTTTTTTGACGGTCAGGACACTCTGAAGACCAATGCCCTTTCTTCTGACAGATATAGCAAGTATCTTGACTTTTATCTCGCAAGGAAGGAGAGTAGTCCGTCGGCTGGTCTCAAGAGAATTTTCTAATGACCCCTCGCAAAGCTCGGATGAAATGTTCGATTTGTGTAGTCTCTTCCATCGTTGTGCTCGGTTTGAGAGTGAAATGAATAGTGAAAGGACAAGACACACACCCTTTTATATACGCTGGTCTGCCATGACTATAAATTAGTCTATGGTGTTTAAAATTTAGTCATTTGACGTTTTGCACTCAAGATGAAACGATCCAATTCATTTGAGAAGAAAGAAGAAGAAAGTAAGAGGCAGAAACGTGATCTATCGCCTCGTACCAGGGCTGAAGTCTTGGCACAAATTCATGCCAGTGATTTTGAAGAGGACTTCAGTGAACCAGAATCCAAACCCTCTAAACAAAGTTCACCACCCTTAGTCAACCCTGAAAAGTACTATTCCATTCGAGAGACGGAAAAGCGCTCCTCTAGAAAATTTAGAACCACGGCTTACAAATACACGGTGAAGTTTAAAGATTTCAAGGCTGAAGTGCCGTTAGAGAAAGCAGAAGTGTTTATCACTGGGGTGTGGGATTCTTTGCTCACTGCACTCAAGCAACAATGTCAACCCAAAGAAGACGATCGCTTGAGACTTTCCATACAACACGACGGTTTGAAATCCCCTGTTTGGATCGAGTTTAGCAGCCCTGCAGAATTGACTGCTTCCAAAGTCATGGACAAGATTCAACACGTACAACAATCCAATGACCAGTTTGACATCACAGATGGAAAAGCCACACTGGACATGACCCACGTCTCTCCTCCACAAGGGACTGGCCGCAAAAAAAGTCTTATTGGTGAACGACCTTCGCAGTACCAAAAAGAGTCTCGTCCGAATTCACAACCCTCAAGACCAGATGTGTTTAGCCCGTGCCATCGTGGTGGGACGAACCTATGCCAACAAGAACGACACGGTAGAATGGAAAAGAACCTGGAAAACTATTCAACGATCCGACCGAGCCAAACAACGAAGTGAAGCAGAACTCCTGTTGCAACAAGCCGGCCTGTCCACAGACACACCCTGTGGCATTCCTGAGATGCAAACATTGCAAAATATTTTAGCTCCACGCTACACCTTGAAAGTGCACCCTCAAGAAATGCGTGGGCCTCTGTTGTTTCGAGGGAAAGACTTTAAAGACGGAAAATACATTCATGTCTATCATCACGATAACCATTTCGATACCATTACCAGTATCACCGGATTCCTGGGATACGGTTATTACTGTGAGAAATGTGACTATGGCTATAACAATCGAGAGCAACACAAGCATTGTGGATCGAAATGCTCAAGATGTTTGGCCTCTCCACCCTGTCTGAGCGAAGGGCAAGAACCAGTGCATTGTTCAACTTGTCAGCGCACGTTTGTCAGCCCTGCCTGTTGCCAACAACATTTGAAGGCGCAAGGTTCACAGAAGAAATCCGCTTGTCAACTGCTGAGATTGTGCCCCGCGTGTGGACAAGGCATACGTGCCAATAGTGCCAAGGCACACGTATGTTCAGGAAAGAAAAAATGTCACATTTGTCACCACATCGTGGACTTGGAACATCAATGCTACGTGCAAAAATACCAACCCCAACCAGAGAAAGAGGATGGACACAAGAAGAAAGACAATTTCATCTTTGTCGATTTCGAATGCATGCAAGACACCGGCATTCACATTCCTAATTTCTGCGTGGCTCATCGAGCGTGCGAAAAGTGCATTAAAGAACCTATCGTGAGTCATTGCCCTTACTCCAGCAAGATTCCTGGAGGGCGTGAAAAAATCTTTCGGGGACCGAACATGCTAGCCGATTTCGCCCGATGGGTCTTAGACCCCATCGACAAGACGTGGAGCCAAGAGGACATCGAACGTTACGGAGATTGTCATCGTCATACCACGGTGATGGCTCACAATTTCTCCGGATACGATGGACAGTTTCTTTTGAGATACTATACGGAACATGGCACCGAACGTCCTAAAGTCAGTTTGAACGGAGCCAAAATCATTTTCATGCAAGTGGGACAAGTACAGTTTAAAGATTCGATGAGTTACTTGGCCATGCCTTTGAGTCGAATGCCTAAAACGTTTGGAATGACAGAAATGGCTAAAGGGTACTTTCCACACTTTTTCAATACGGAAGCCAATCAAAACGCCGTTCTACCCCATTTGCCTGAGGCTCACTATTACGACCCCGACAACATGCGTACCGAACAACGAGACGCTTTCTACGCTTGGTACCAGACCCATGCCTCGAACCCTTTTGACTTTCAGGAAGAAATGCTAAAGTATTGTCGTTCCGACGTGGACATTTTACGGCGTTGCTGTGGGAAATTTCGAGAACTGTTCATGGAACACGGAGGGGTCGATCCTTTGAAAGAAGCTTGCACCATTGCCAAAGCGTGTTCCTTAGTGTACCGACAACGATTCATGCCTGAAAACACCGTGGCTGTCATCAGTCCTCAAACGATCAACTATGTCAAACGTCAATACTCGGTCAAAGCCCTACGCTGGTTACATTACTTGTGTGACAAGGAAGACAAATGGATTCAGCATGCCCGCAACGGAGGGGGTGAAAAGACAATTAGAACGCATTCGGTCGATGGCTGAGACTTAGAAAACCCCAAGATCTTGTACGAGTTTAGCGGTTGCTTATTTCACGGATGTCCCGTCTGTTACCCTGACCGTGGCACTAAAAGTCAGTTTTTACAACGAACCATGGAAGACTTGTACCAGGCCACTTGTCAGCTACGCCTAAAGTTAGAACAGGAAGGATACCAAGTGGTGGAAATGTGGGAACACGAATACGATCACCGTTTGAAAACTGATCCCGAATTTAAACGCCTCGTGGAAAGTTACCAGTTCATGGACCCGCTGAACCCGAGGGATAGTTTGTACGGAGGAAGGACCAATGCCACCTGTTTGCTATACCAAGCCGACGAAGAGAAAGGAGAAGAAATCAAATACTTGTACGTGTGTTCGCTGTATCCTTACGTGTGCAAATATTGTCGCTTTCCTGTAGGGCACCCGCAATTGTTCACGGAACACATCGACCTGAAAAACATTCGACAATACGAAGGCTTGATCAAGTGCAAAGTTTTGCCTCCCACGAACCTATACCATCCCGTCTTACCTCACCATTGTCAAGGCAAAATGATGTTTCCTTTGGGCCGTACTTGTGCCGAAACGTGCAACCAAGACCAACCTTGTCATCACACCCAGGAAGAACGAGCCTTGACGGGGACGTGGGTCAGCGTAGAATTGTTCAAAGCTCTGGACATGGGATACCAACTGTTAGAAGTGTACGAAATTTGCCACTTTCCCAAGACAGAACAATATCACAAGGGTGACCCCACGCAGAAAGGCATTTTCGCAGACTACGTGGATGCCTTTTTGAAACTGAAGCAATAAGCCAGCGGCTATCCGTCCTGGTGTCACACTCCCGAAGACCAAAAGACATTCAAAGAGAAATACTATGAACAAGAAGGCATCCCTTTAGATCACATCGAGAAAAACGAAGGCAGGCGATCGTTTGCCAAAGTGATGTTAAATTGCTTGTGGGGTAAAATGGCACAACGACCGTGTTTACCCAAGACGGAATATTTGACCGAACCTTCCCTCTACTTCCAGATGATTCACGACAAAACCAAATTCATGAAACACGTGGACGTCGTTCGCGAGGATTTGATCTTAGTGAATTACGAAGAAGATCTGGACTTTGTACAAGACGACCCCTTTGGAAATGTCATCATTGCGGCTTACGTGACAGCTCATGCTCGCTTAAAATTGTACGACGCTTTAGAACTGTTAGGGGAACGTGTCCTGTACTTTGACACGGACAGTTGCATTTACATCGATCACCCGAGTCAACAGCACCCCGACATCGAAGGAGACCGTTTAGGAGCCTGGACAGACGAGCACCCCGACGACAAGATTCTAAGTTTCGCCAGTGGTGGTCCTAAAAATTACGGTTACGAATACCGGGACAAACAAGGAGAAGTGCACACGACGTGTAAAGTGGAAGGATTGACTCTGAATTATCGTACCAGTCGAGTGGTGAACTTTGGCGTATTGAAAGAAGCTTTGCAGTCTAGAGAAGATGAACACTTTAAAGTGACCACCTATCAACCCAACAAGATTGTACCTTTACCCACTCACTACATCGTCAGTCGACCCCTGGAAAAAGTCTATCAAATCGTGTACCAGAAGCGAGTGCGACTGCCCAACCACTTCACTTTGCCGTATGGACATGTTGGTATAAAACATTGGTTGTAAGAGGATAGCCACCCACCAGAAGGATGACTTCGCCACAGCAAGAATCGAGTGAGAAACCCGATAAGAACTCCAAGTTCAAACCCTACCATTTTCCGGTTTTCTTGCCTGACTATTGTGATTGTGCCCGTCGATTGGACACGTTTCAAGC
Organism: Sinohyriopsis cumingii; assembly: GCA_028554795.2. Classification (NCBI taxonomy): domain Eukaryota; kingdom Metazoa; phylum Mollusca; class Bivalvia; order Unionida; family Unionidae; genus Sinohyriopsis; species Sinohyriopsis cumingii. The sequence goes on from CM068839.1 coordinate 74,229,553, forward strand.
ATGGCCTACGGATAGGAAAGGATTACCTTCTTCGCATGTTTTAGCTAGAACAGGATTTGTCTACTTGGAACCTGAGTCAGGATTGGGATACGATGTACAGTGTTTCTCTTGCGGACTGAAGTTACGAATGGATCTATGTATCTATAAAGATTCAGCTATTCTGGAACATGCTCGATGGTCTCCGCACTGCCCTTACCTTTCTATACCCTTTCCACCCATGACATTACGGTACAATGATGACGGTACCTTAGAAACGGTACCTTCCAAAACAAGACATAAAAAAGGAACGATGTACAAGCTTGAGACTGCATTGCGACTAGTATAAAAAGGGGGTGTGGTCAAGATCGATAGTTCATTGTGACTATCAAGACCAAGCGAACAAGATGAATACTTTCAGAGAAACACAAAACAAGTTCAGACAGGTATACTTCAAGTGTGGGACTTCTGAAGTGGAATGCGATTGTGAGCCTTGCGATGGGAACGATGCTGTACGCTGTGACCTTAGCGATGCCGTAAAGCATGATGGGAACTTTGTTCTCACTACCCCTATCATAGAAAGTGATGCTGTGCGTGCCAAACCTGAGGGATGCGAAAGCGATGCCGCTCGTCCTCTTGGACACTTTTCTGGATTTCATTTTAAAGGTGGATGTTCACCTTCACGTCTACCCCCCTACGGATGTCATCCAGCCCTGAGCAAACTCCTGTCCATGTCACCCAGCCCTCATCGAAACGAACCTGTGAAAGACGAATATTCGTTTCCTGTGCGTTTGTCGAAATACTGCGACTTTGAAAATCGTCTTCAATCGTTCAAAGGAAAATGGCCTAAGTATCTGGGAGGACCAACCCCACGAAGAATTAGCCAGAGCCGGATTGTTCTACTTGGGCGAAGGGGATAAAGTCAAGTGCTTCAGTTGCGGTGTGTCACTTCACCACTGGGAACCGCAAGATTCGGCCTACGTAGAACATGCTCGATGGTCACCAAATTGTCATTACTTACCCTTAGTGGGACCGAGACATTGAAGTAACTTACCATGTCGTTGACGAAGAAGAAACCAGATTGGTTAGGAGTCAAATGTTGGACATCACCGAAACCAGTATTTAAACTTCATTTCAAAAACGATATTGAATCATTACCTAAAGAACTGCAAGAGAAGATTTACAAGGAAGTTTGGCAGGGGTTTGCCAGAGTGAAATCTCAATGGGTAACTGTAGAACTTTTGTGTCAAGAAATTCGTAAGAGGAAAGTGAAAAAAGTCAACCAGTGTGTTAGATTTCTTTGTGTCAAGTGTGCATTCGTCCTATTATATTACTCTAGACCGTTTACATCAAAAGAGTTCAGTGACATTCTTGGACGTTACCCTGAATGGTAGTGGTCAGAAATTACTCACTTTGTGGATTACTTTTGCTCTAGGAGAAGATTGTGAATTGTACGGACTGACCTATTCAAGGATACTTTACAAGAGAACATTCGTGCTTTGCCTGTGGAGTTGAGAGAACGCATTTACCGAGAGTTGGTCAAAATACAAGTCAAACGTAAAGAACAGTTGCATCCGTTACGTCACCAGATCTTTAACCACTGGTACCTGAATGGTATAAGAGGACTGATTCGTCAGAAATTGTTTCAGTGGTCAGAGCTTGTTCAACACTTTCAGTTAGTGAATGAACTAAATGTTCGTAATTTTGGTTACTTCGAGATTCACCTAGAGCAACGTATTGAGGAAGACGAGTTAAAGGATTACCAACATATTTTACGTGGAATCTGCTTAGCGGAAGACGAAACATCTAGACAAACTCTGAAGTTTAGGTTACAGTTTGGAGCATTTAGATTCCCTACTGGAGAACGAAGATGTCTAGTTAGAAAGTACCTTTATTGCTTCCGAAACAAAGAGACTATAAAATCAGGAATCCATGCCACGGCTTATGTCACAAGTGATTGAACAGATTCCGTGGAAGGAACTCAATGATCATATTCAAACCGTGGATCATTACCATCAATTTTTACAAGAACTGTATCCATTCAATTTGGGTCGACAAGTGGTGTGTGTCTAAGTGACTTGTTTTCTGGGATTTCGTTTACCAGCCGATTCCTTGTGGACTCTTTACGAACAGTACTTACCACCCCAATGGCCTTAAATGGTCATGAAAGACTCCTTTTGCTTAAAGCCTTGCGTTTTCTTCTGGATACTTCTCGACTTCAACAGGAAAAATAGATTCCTCAACTTTTAGCTACCGAAGACGTGTATGACGATGTGTGTGTAGCTTGTGACTTACACCTCCATTGGACAGATGTTCGTGACTGGAAAAAGGGGGGGGGGTTGAGGCTTGGACCCAAGAAGTGGCCCAGTATGCACAAGAGTTGTTCAAGGAAAAAAGTTACTTTTCAACCTGTGTTCGTGACAGTGCCAGAAGAGCCCGTCACCGAGAACAACCACTCGCTTCAGGACAGGGCTGTCATGGACGTTCCTGAGAGGTCATTCCGGGAGGACACTTGTGTGACAATACCTCATGTAGAGACTGTAAGAACATTACACACTGTCCCTAGGACATCTTGGTTACCCAAAACATGTTGTACAGAGACTTGTTTATATTCCACTTTGATCGTTTTGATGTGTTTTTTATTCCTGTACATAACTATTTGGCTTTTATGTATTTTTGTCTTTCGTGTTGTTCATATTTGAAACATTCAATAAACGTGCCCTGAAAAAGTATATAAACTCTTGTCTTGTCTGTTTTCGTGTCACAAGTGACATTCCTAACACTATGGCTACCTCTGCTGTCTCTGCTCCCTCTTCCTCTACTGTCAAAGTCATCGACGAACACTTAGATCGTGCCAGTTGGGAGGCTTTGTATCTTCGCCATCTCTTTGACATGCTCATTGCCGGACCTAGCGGTTCAGGCAAAACCGAATTCGTCAAACGCTTGATCGAACATAAACATCATTTGATCGATCGACCACCTCAGCGCATCGTGTGGTGTTACAAAGAGTGGCAATCGGCGTACAGCCTCTTGCGAGAAAGTCAAGGCGATTCCATCGTATTTGTGGAAGGCATTCCTAAAGAAGACGACGGCATCGTCTCTGACTCCCGTCAAACCCATTTGGTCATTTTCGACGACATGTTAGGAGAAGACGAAGAAGAAATTAAACTGTGGTTCACGCGCAAAGGGCATCATCGTAATGCCAGTGTCGTTTACATCACTCAAAATTTGTTTCAACAAAGTAAAGCCCATCGCACCATCAGTCTCAATGCGCATTACGTGGTCTTGTTTAAAAGCCCTCGAGATAAATCGCAAGTGCAAGTCTTAGCCAAACAGTTAGGAACGCCTTGGCTGACTCAGGCGTACGACGATGCCACTCAAACTCCACACGCCTATTTACTCGTCGATTTGAAACCTACGACCCCCGATGATTTGCGATTTCGTACCCACTTGTTTCACCACTGGTGCCAAGACGGAGGGCCTGTCCTGTACACGTCTCCGTCCTCGACTTAATTTCATTCCACAAAAAAATCTATAAAAACCTCAGACACTTTTCGTCTGTCTCACACAGTTTGAACATGACGTCCCTTCAGTCGCATCTTCCCATCAAATTGATTCGTGCCTTGTATGGCATCAGTCGAGAAAAAAATCCACAAACACGAGCTCGTGTCTTAGAAGCTAGTCTCAAAGAAGTCTTACGATGGTTCACGGTGACAGCACGTCAATTACTACAAGGGATCATTCAGATTCCTCATCAAACCAAACGCTTTTTCGATCGAAACAAAGTCGCTTTGACCCAACTAGCCGATCCCCGCATCGACACTCAAACCAAAACACAAATCATTTTGAAACCTGGAGGGAGCGGTACTCTAGGAGGGGTCATCACTCGCTCTCTCTTAAGATGGGATCCTAATGCCCCCAAAGTTCTCCCCAAGAAAAAAGTCAAACGAAGCTCCAAGAAGAAGAAAAAGACCAGGTCCCCAAGGAGAACTTCTCCAGTGGCGGGACCCTCCTCTTACCAGACACCACCCCGGAAAAAGAAAAGAAGCCCCCAGAAAAAGAAACAGAGAAAAAGTCCCCAGAAAAAGAAAAGTCCACAGAAGAAAACTAGTCGCAAGAGAGGCACTTCGGCCAGGACGCAACCTTACACTCGCAAACCACGACCTGCCACGGCGGTGACTGCGTCTCCGGCAGCCTCAAGTTCATCCACTTCTCCGTTGATGACACCAAGAACTGAAGAGTACTTGGAGACGTTGATCACACCAAGAACTTCTCCGTTGATGACCCCAAGAACTTCCCAAGTGGCAGGACCCTCCAATTTAGTGGCAGTGGCTGCTGCTCACAAAGTACCTTCTCCCAAAATCAAAGTCCAAGAAAGATCGGGCATGTTACAAAGTTTACTGGATTTGTCCAAGCAAGAACTGGCTCGATTTAGTCCGTTACGTACCCCTGCACGACGTGTCATGCCTGTCCTCAAGTTGATACGACGTAAAGACAATCAGTGGCGACGCGTTCCAGTATAAAAAAGGTGTGTGACCAAGTAGGGTATCAGTGTTTTGGTGCTCCTGAAGATGTCACCCTCCAGAAAACATCCCTCCTCTAAACAACCCCTAGGAAAGAAAAGGAAAGGACTGCCACCACGTTTAGTCAAACATGGGGACATGTTATCTGTCCTGTCCAAAGCTTCTCCACCCCTACGAAAAAAACTTATTCAATCAGCTTCCAAAGAGGTCATCGATACCGTGTGCGAATGTTGTTTGAACGTCTTGAAAGGTACGATCCCTTTGTCCAAACACCAGAAACAATGCTTAGGCAAACATCGTCACGTTCTTCGCCAAATGGTTCAAAAGAAAATCCCCCTTTGTCAAAAGAAGAAGATGTTGGTCCAACGTGGAGGCATTTTACCCCTCTTGTTAGGCCCATTGCTGAAAGGAATCTTGGGAACCATGTTGGGAGGACTGATGGGAGCAAGATAAAAAGGCCCTCTGAAGTCCCAAGATCTCAGAATCGACCCTTGACAACCCCATGGAAGGACGAAAACTAGCCTTTGTGCCTTACAAACGATGGATGGAATACCATTGTTGGCAAGAACAACGCACCCCGCATTTACCTCCCAATCCTTATTTGAGCGAAATGTCCCAGTTACAACACGAATTGCAGTCCTTGATGGATCGCCAAGATTTGTCCGAAACAGAAAAATCGCAAAAGTACGGTCAACTCTTGCAACGACTATAACTCTTTCACCAGAAAGCTTTAGACGAAACAGCTCTACCCACTCTGAAAGACTTTAAGACCTTGATGAAAAGTCCAGCACCATCACCAGTACCACCACCACCACTACCAGTGACCAAGACAGAAAAAGAAGAAGAAGAAGGGTTTCAAACTCCACCAGAAAAAGTACGCAAGTTAACAACACCACCTACCTCCAGAATTGAATGGATTAAAAAGATGATGACCAAGAACTGATATCCTCTGTTCCGACATCCTCCTCTGCGACACCTACTGCTGGTCGCACACGCAAAGCATTGCAATCCAAGAAAGTACCCCAAGAGAAAAAGAGTAGTATTTTCCAAGAGTGGGTGCCTTATTAACACACAAACACAAAATGGAAAAAGTGTTAGCCAGCATTTACTACGATCCCTCGCATCCTGCAGGTTACACAGGAGTTCCAAAATTGTATCGTGCTGCCAAAATGCGACTGAAAAGTCTCCGTTTACCTCAAGTGCAACGATGGTTACAAGAACAAGCTACCTACACTTTACACAAACCCATTCGACGCAAGTTTTCCAGAAGTCGCACCCAAGTGGAAGGCATCAATCATCAATGGCAAGCCGATTTAGCCGATGTCTCTCATTTGGCCAGCTACAATCGTGGCTACAAATATTTGTTTTGTGTCATCGACGTCTTTTCCAAATTTGCCTGGGTCGTACCCTTGACTTCCAAATCGAGCAGCGAGTTAGTGCGAGCCCTGTAACGAGTGTTGAAACAAAGTGGTCGTCACCCTCTTCGATGGCAAATGGACAAAGGCACCGAATTTCTGAACCAAGCTTTCCAAAAAGAATTAAAGAAACGTGACATTCATTTTTTTACCACCGAGAATCCCGAAACCAAAACCAGCATCGTGGAACGTTTTCAACGCACTTTGAAAGAACGTATGTGGAAATATTTTACGCATCACCACACTCTGAAGTACAGCGACATCTTACCGCACCTGGTGCAAGCGTACAACCAATCTTACCATCGAAGCATCGGACGTGCCCCGCAAGAAGTGACTCCCGAGAACGAAGTGCTGGTGTTTGAGCGCCTGTTTGGTACGTCCCCGACGAGGGCTGCCCCCAAGAAAAGTGGAGTGTTGACCGTAGGAGATTGGGTACGCATTGGCAAAACCAAACGCACTTTCGACAAAGGTTACTTACCTAACTGGACGACCGAATTGTTTCGTGTCACTGGACGAGTGCATGGCCGTCATCCTGCCGTCTATAAATTGGAAGACATGAACGGAGAAGTGCTCAAAGGAACGTTTTACTTACCCGAGTTACAACGTGTCACCAAAAAAGAAGACGACGTGTACGACATCGAAAGCATTCTCGAACGCAGAACCCGTAAAGTGGGTAAACGACGTGTCAAAGAAATCAAAGTACGTTGGAAAGGATATCCACCCAGTTTTGATTCTTGGATCGACGCTTCGCAAGTCATCGACTATAAAAAGAAGTGACCATCATGCCCTTTCACACAGACGCAGCTACGTCGATCACTCCTTCACCCAGTTCTTCTCTGCAAGATTTACAGAAACAACCCTTGTGGGTGTGGTGTGGAGAACGTGTGCCTAAAACGCAAATCGTCTTTTTCTGCCAAATCTTCGTGGTGTATTGTGTCATCGGTGCAGCCATTGCCAATTTGAGTTTGCAACAAGGAGACAAACAATTGTGGACCATTTTATTGAGCAGTTGCATCGGTTACCTGCTTCCCAATCGCTCCCTGAAATTCTCTTCCAACGGGAACAACGGGAACCTTGTGTCCAGTGCCAGTGTCAGTCACCACTCCAATAACAACAACAACAATATTTTGGGCGGAGACACGCCTCTGACGTCTAGTAACCCCTCGGAGAGCCACAGAACTCTGGAATTATGAGTCACGAAAACCAATTTTACTTAACCTTACCCAGTGACAGTTCCATGGAGGTGTTTCCCAAGAACACGTTGTGCTGTTACACGGCCAAATTACCTCAGACCATCCCATTAGATCACGAAGTACATTGGGAAGTGGTTTTAGTAGAAATCATTCACTCGACACAAGTCCTCAATGTCCTTCCCAATCAAAATTCTTTTGATGTGGAAGTTCATGACGAGCAAATGCAACTGTATTTGGATACCCATGGCAAATATAACATCAAAACCCCTGGCATACAAAATCAAAAGTACACCACCTATCACTTGTTCGTTCCCCCAGGCTATTATTTTAGTGGTCAACATTTGGTGAGCACCATAGCCTCCAGGTTTAATGTCGTGTTTCTGAAAGCTTTGGAAAGTGTCAAAAAAAGTGTCACCATGGAATACCACAAAACAGCTCGTCGCTTCTTGATGAAATTTGACGGGAGTAAAATCGTGTCCATTTTATTTTGTCCTGAATTGTTTGACATGTTGGGCGGAGACATGGACATGAGAATGGTCATCCTCAAGAAAAACGAATTACCAATCATTTACGACAACGAGTCTTTTAGCAAGTTATTTCGTGCCCCGGTAGAACTGAACCAAGGACTGAATTTGATGTTTGTGTACTCCGATGTAGTGGAGCACAACGTGGTGGGACACACCTCTGTGCCTTTACTGCGTGTCATTCCTTTCAAAGTGGATTCTGCCACGGTCACTGACGAGGAAGGTGGAAACACTTACCACGTTCACCGCGAATTTGTACATCCTCACTATTTGCCGGTCAGCAAGTCTTATTTGGACACGGTCAACATTGCTATAAAAGGAGATCTGGGACAAAATATTCCATTCACCAAAGGAAAAGTCACGGTGAAACTCCATTTTCGAAAACGGTTCTCTCACGACTCGTCAGTCATGTATCCAGTGTACCGAGGGGTTGCTCGACAGCGAGGACACGGTTTAGGAGATATGCTGAAATCGGCCTTTCGTTCGGTGGCCCCGGTGTTGAAACCGATGGTGACACGCGGATTGCACGCCTTGAAAGATGCGGCACTGACACAAGGCAAAGAATTTGTCCAAAATGTCATCATCGACAAACAAAATCCTAAAGAAGCCTTCATGAGGGCAGGCAAAAATGTCTTGCTGCAAACGGGCAAAGACCTTTTGGGTAGACGAGATACACCTATAAATGCCCTGCACGCTACCGAGTCAGGCATTCAGCAAGGACAAGGCAGAAAGAGACGACGAAGAAAACACCCTTTCACCAGACTTCACACGTCTAAAGCTAGAAAGGCAAAGAAAAGAAGAACCGTTCGAGACTTAGACGTTTTCGATTATTGAGAAAGAGAAAAAAATGATGCACCGAGAGTCTTGCGCTTGTTCTAAGTCGGAACTGGATCTGTTTGCCATGCCCCCCACCATGATGACCATGCAAGAATCCCAATGGGTGGAATTTCACCCCGTCTCCTCTTTGACGGATTCCGCTCCCATCGAGTTTGAAATCAAAGGACAGCCCGAAGATTACATCGATGTGAATAGCAATAACCTGTACTTGAAAGTGAAAGTGATCAAAACGGACAATACCAATCCAGGAGGCGATGCTAGAGTAGCTCCTGTCAACAATTTCATGCATTCCTTGTTCAGCGAAGTGGACTTGTACTTGAATAACAAACTGGTCAGCAGCAGCATGGATACTTACCCATATCGTACCTACCTGGAAAATCTCTTGACGTACGGAAAAGAAGCCAAGAATACTCATCTGGATGCTTGCGTGGTATGGAAACCTGACACGGCAGGTGTAGCCACGTTTAGCGACACAGTCCTGACAGAAGATGATAATTCTCACAGTGTGGGATTTAACGACCGTCGTAAGAAAATTCTGCAAGGGCGAAGTTTAGAACTGATGGATCGTTTGCATTTGGACATGTGGTTACAAGAGAAGTATTTGCTGAACGGGGTAGATATCCGTCTGAGACTGAATCGTAACAGTGCTGCTTTCCATTTGATGGCCCATGCCAATGAATACAAAACTATCATTCAAGAAGCCCGACTTTACGTGCGTCGTGTGGAAGTGTTACCTAAAGTGGGAAACGACGTCAGTCAGACGTTGAGCAGAACGACCGCCAAGTATCCGATACGACGCGTAGAAGTGAAAACGTTCACCATTCCCGCTGGACAGCGATCTATGATCGAAGATCATCTGTTCCAAGGACAGTTACCCAAGCGTTTGATTGTTGGTATCGTCAGGAATTCAGCCTTCAATGGAACCCACGATCAAAATCCTTTTGAGTTTCAACATTACAATGTGTCCAAGATCGAAGTCAGTCGCGACGGCAAGACCTTGTGTACCCGACCCTTTGAGCTCAACTTTGGTGTCGCGAAGAATTATTTGAGATCGTACTTGTCCCTGTACGAAGCCACGGGACAGTTAGGAACCAACACCTGAAACGGTATTTCGTACGACGATTATGCAGGAGGCTATGCTTTGTGGGGTTTTGATTTCACTCCAGACCAAGGCAGCGACGAGGGACATTTCCACCCTATAAAATCGGGTCAGATTCGTGTGGAACTTCAGTTTGCAAATCCACCTCCAGATCACACAGTGAACGTCCTCCTGTATGCAGAATTTGACAATATCATAGAAATCAACAGTTTGAGAGAAGTCATTCTAGACTATTAGAAGCCATGGAAGACTGTTATCCCTCTTTACAAAGTGGAGAAACTTTAGAGATGGAATGTGAGGAGACCGTGGAAGAAGAAGTTATCATGATGAAGTCGAGATGGCCAGAACAAGAAGTCCAGTTAGTCTCCTGTTTTGCGAAACACTTGGTCGAAAAAATGACGGAATTGATCAAGAAAGATTGCTATGGATGTCAAAACGATCATCCCAGTCAAATTCAACACGATAAATGCCTGATGCTGAGTCAAGAAGAAAAATTGGACGAGTATCTGGGCGAAGCTTGGAGTCTCATCTCGGACGAAGTCGTGTTACATCAGTGGTATAAAGACTTGCGTGAACATTCTTGTCCACCATTCACCACTCAAGAGATTCATCGTATCGAAGCTGTCTTCAATCAGAGTGGGGAGACGAAGCTAAACGCCTTTTACTTGTCAGACATTTTCAAGCAAAATGTCAGGATCGAATTGATCACTTATTGTTACCTGTGAAGAAGAAAACCACACAAATCAATGGATACCTGGGAACTTTATTACCTTTTGAACCACAGCTCGTACACGGCTTCTTGGAATCCTGTCGTCTGTGCTAAAGATGAACTCCCTCATCGCAAACCTCTAGACCATCAAGCTTATGTGATCAACATGGACGACAGTCATCTCCCAGGAACCCACTGGGTAGCCGTCTACTTTCCTCAAGAAGGATGTGTGGAATATTTCGATTCGTATGGATTGCCTCCTTTGGAAGACGATATCATTGACTTTATGAGAAGAAATGCTCAGACCACCAGATTCGTTAATGTGAAATTACAAGGCAAAGATTCCTTGGTGTGTGAACAATATTGTGTGTATTTTCTGCATCATCGCAGCCTGGGCTATTCTTTAGAACATTGAGTGACTCATTTCGATCCTCGTTCTTCTTCTAGAAACGATGTGAAAGTAAATCAATGGTTTTGTGACCATTATGCTTATCTTTTGTCTCAAGCTAGGAAACGTAGTGCCCATCAATGGCCTAATGACTTCCAACAGTGGAAATCACAATTTCATTCACAACGTTGTCAGCCCTGTCCAAAATAATGTGTTAGTTGGAAAAAAATGTTTGTGATTTGAAAAAAATGTTTGATGTTATATTGTTAAAAATGTTATAGTTGTTTGTTAGTGTTAAGTGATTTTGAATAAAAAATGCTGTGTTTTGAAGAAAAAATGCCTTTGTGGTTTGTTTGACTATAGAAATCTTGATTCATGCTCTTTGACTTCTTACTATCCCTCTCATGACACTCATTGAACGTTCCGGCTCGAAAACCGTGAAGGGATGTTTTCCTTCACGTCCGCGCTTTGACTTTAAAAACCGGGGTAGTTTCCAGTCTAACCATCCATTGCTGACTCATCCTCCTACGAAGATGTGCTCCATACTAGCTAAGCTAAAGGAAGCCTACGTGAATTTGCATAGGGTCAGACACAGTCTGATACGGAAGCCTGAAGAGACAGAGAATGTGAGAATGTTAAAAGTCACTGAAGACCTGATAGAAGAGCTCTTCAGAGAAGAAGTGAACAGGGAGAAAGAAGAATGGACAGAGAAGTACAGACTTCAGAAACAGCAGAGAGAGCAGCAACAACAGCAGCAACACAAACCTGAACCTGACAGAGGCTTTGTCGACTGTCGTATCGACACCAAAGAGTTCTTCTTCTCTTTCCGAAGAAGCAGACCTATCATCAGAAAGTCTATCGTCAGAGGACGTCGCATTCTTAGAAACTAAAAGATTGCCATAGCAAACAAAAAAAACCCAGCCCTTTTCAGGGCTACCCAATACTCTAGAAAAGAAATAGTAATCCATTTGCCAATGTGTGTATGTAGAGTAGTGTGAATATAAACACTGACTCTTTTTTATAGTGTGAGTGTATGTGTTTGTGTGTATATGATTGTGTGTTTGTAAGTGCTCACGTACGTTTGTGTGGATAGTAGATTAAGATCATGTTTTTTTTTGCTGTTTGACGTGTGGGGAGAGTAGATTTGGGGTTTGATTTGATTGCTTTGCGTATGTGGATAGTATATTATTGGTTTAATAATTTTTTTAGAATAGTAATGGGTAGTATAAAAAAGTGAGTGAGTGTTTCTTTTAGGTCTGCGCGTTGTTTGGTCATGATCTAGATAATATCAATTTTGTTTTAGGGGGATGTTTTCCATCACGTCCGCGCTTTTAGTATAAATTGAAACTCGCTTGGCAGTCTAGCTACCCTGTTCATTCGTTAACAAGACAATGAATACCAGAATAAGAAAACTTCTTGAACTCCAGATACATCTGGAATATGTCAGGCGCCTGTTAAATGAACTGGCAGCGGAGGCCATAGTAGAAGAGGGAAGAATAAAGAAGGAAGAGGAGGAGAGAAGACAGAGGGAAGAGGATGAAAAGAAAATAGGAGAGAGGATGGCTTACAAGATACCAGAGACAGAGGATTGGGGTGCTGAAGCCAATCATCCTCCCTCTGCGCTCTCAAGAAAAAAAGTAAAAGGAGACTGGGGAAGAAGATGTGTGTGTGGTGCCAGGCCTGGAAGGTGCCATCATTAACCAGGTGTCACTGGAGTTCAAAAACAAACAGCCCTTTTCAGGGCTACCCCAATCTCTAGAAAAGAAATAGTAATCCATTTGCCAATGTGTGTATGTAGAGTAGTGTGAATATAAACACTGACTCTTATGTGGTGTGAGCGTATGTGTTTGTAAGAGCTGACGTACGTTTGTGTGGATAGTAGATTATTGGGCTTTGTAAGTGATCACGTATGTTTGTGTGGATAGTAAATTTGGGGTTTGATTTTAATGCTTTGCGTGTGTGGATAGTAGATTTTGGGTTTGTTTATTGTTGCTTCAGGTATGTGGATAGTAGATCATATGAAATGAGAAAAGTAGGGGATGTTTTCCTTCACGTCCGCACGTTTTAAGTGATGATCTAGGTAATATAACTATTGGACTTTAGGGGGATGTTTTCCATCACGTCCGCGCTTTTCGTATAAGAACCCACAGTATTCGTCGTTCAAACCATTCTACAGAGAATAAAAAAGAAGATGGCTTCAAACCAACTTGATAAAATGAAAACATTGCAAGATGTCCTGGACAATTTGGGTATGATGGAGCAAATGTTAGTTAGGCTAAACGAGGATCACTATTCTTATAGTCCCCATCGAGTGAAGATGGAGATCAACAATTTAAGAAAAGTAAAGGACATGATCAGTGCTCTGATGAAAGAAATAAAGGAGGAGAAGGAGGATGAAGAGGAAAGGATAAGGATGAGAGAATCGAACGATATAATTGAAATAGAAGAAGAAAATGAGAAGAGGAAGAAAGAAGAGGAGGAGAAGCAGAAAGAAGAGAAAAAGAAGAAAAAGGAGGAAGAAAAGAAGAGAAAAAGTGTAGGACAGAAAATAAGAAGCTGGTGGAGAAATAGAAGAAATTAGAAGAAGAAGAAAACCAAAGGCCCTTTTCAGGGCCACTCCAATCTCTCGAAAAGAGATAGACTTTCAATTGCCTACCCCTTTTTTATTTTTTTTATTTTTTTTAAAATAGGGTCCCGACCCTGTTCCATTTTCCCTTGTCACTCAACAGTCCCAAACTCTAATTCCCATGTTCAATTCCCCTTGGCGCTCAACAGTCCCACGATTTATTCCCCATGTTAAATTCCCCTTGTCGCCAGGGTACAAACTTTTTTCTCTAATGTTAAATTTTCCATTGTCGCCAGGGCACAACCCCCCTATTTTAACATTAAAGTCCCATTGTCGCTAGGGTATCCCCATTCACTACTAATGTAAATGATCAGACTGGACTCTCTTTGGTTGTTCTTTCTGCTTCCTCCATATGGCTTGTTCGTCCGAACATCATTTGCGGACCAGTCAGATGTATGATGCAGCTTGACAAAGTTTGATATGTGTGAACTTGTTTAGACCTTTCTCACATATTAATTTGTAATTACTGTGTTTGATCAATAATATTGGGAAAACAACTATGGTCTATGTTTATGGGTTGAATTTGCCCAATTTAGTTTATGTGGTACATACCTCATTATTGATTTGTCTCATCAATGTAAACATCATCTATATAATGTTCCATTGTTTGGGATTGTAAAATATAACATTAGCTCTAATGATTTTTTTACAGACTGCAACAATGATCTAACGTTACTTGAACAGTTTGTGTAACTTCATCGGCATCATTAAAATGTCTTTTCTAACAAAGAGAAAGAAGCCCACATTTTCATTGTGTCAAAAAATATATTAATTTTCTTTAAAAAAGTTATAATCCAAAATAGCATGAAAAAGTTGGGTATGCTTACACTATGAAATATGGAAATATTAAAGTATTACATGCAAGACATACAGTTTAAATCGGAAGATGAATTGCTTTTATTCCATTTTATAAAGGAAGCTCAAATGTAATTTGCTGCTATTGAGAATTATATTCAGAACTGCTTTTTTTAATGTGAACCATATTGTGGCAGAAGAAAAGTCACAGTTGGAAACACCCACTTTTCTGTTGCAACGTATGTGGTGTACTCCACTGGAGGCAAACCATGAAACCAATCAAATGTATGTGGTTTCCTACATATGAGGTTATTTCTATGCATAATATCCACCTAAGTACAAATAGATTATAGGACGAATGTTGTATATACCATGTTTGGATAGCTTATGCAAAACACAAAGCAAACAACATGTGCAGAATGTAAATTGAGGTACTTTATTAGCCAGATTAAGACATGCGCACAGCGTGCGCAATTACGATTTATTTAGAGCAAACTTGACTGCTGAATCTTCATGTTTGAATGATTTCATTTTTTAGTGTAGATTATAATACATGAGATCAACGTTTGTGTATCTTAATATCAATACTCACTTAAATATGCTAATTTTTAAAAATTAAATATAGTACAGAACAAAATAGTTAAAGAGAATGTAAAATTGTTTTTTAAAAACAAACAGAATAACAATTTTATAATGTCGTCAAATCTCTGGTATACTTTAATTTATCTGTATTGCTCTTTACACGTTTAATTCTAGTTTTTAAGTCCATGACAAACTCTCTCACTCTCTCTCTCTCTCATAGTTTAATATAGCTTTATGTACGACTAAACCTACAAGTAGGATATTACATTAATGAAGCTGCATAATTTATTTCGAATCCTCTTGCCATTTTGGCAATAAATTATTTCAACTAAAAATCTATATGAATGGTAACTTCACTATGGATGAGATTGAATTAGATAAAGATTAGAACCAATCATGCACTGTGTAAAATAAACAAATACTTTATGTGTGCTTTAAACAAAGACTGCAAAAACTACATCTTACGGACAAAGGTAGTGTTACAAAAATGATAATGTTGCAACTAAACTAGTCATGCAATAGAACTTTTAAAAAAAACAAAAAGGAAAATGGTAATCTTACAAATAACATATCCATTTAACAGAACTTCCAGCTAATTCTACGAAATAAAAGTACTATACTTGCACTAAAGACCGGACTATAACCCATCTTCGCTAGCTACTGCTCCGATGTGGTAACCTATCTACAGATCAACATACCAAACCTTGGCTAGCGTGGATGGACTATAACTTGGTTTTACAAAATAAAAAATACAATAACAGAACTGACTACAAGATATAATGCGAATACCTGCGGCTAGCAGACATGTAAAAACAGATGACAAAATTTCTTGAATATTAAAGGAATAAAATGGCGACAGCAGAGAAACTTCATGTTTGCAAAACAAACTAGACTAGTTCAGTAACATTTCCAGAAGCAGCAACAAATAGAATGAGCTTTATAAGTACTAGTAGTTTATAACTTAAGCGCTATGACGTCGTATATTTTCGGGCAAACACACAAAAACAAAAAATAAAACATTTCTGAAGCAGTATAATGGTTTTGCACCAACTATAGAATAACACAAAAACTCAGAACTAACAAATGGAATTAAACACCAGACTTGGAGGACAATTGGTGAAGTGAACACAAAATGATTTTAGATATTTTACACATTGTATGCAGTACCCACAGGGAAGGGGATTACTCGCAATCCAGGTTTCATCTACTAACTTTTTTAAAAAAAATGAAAAACTAAAAAATTCCCAAGAGTTCGTCTAACAGATTACTATGTTAGGTAAACATACTCTATTTGTTATGCATGTTAACGGACAAAAATCAATGTTTAAACAATAGCTAACGGTATCTTAAAAGAAATACAAGGCTACAACTGGAGGAAGAGAATGGAAAATATAAAAGGACATTCACATAGGTAAATCCAGGACAACACGAAACTGCGATTAGAAAATGCTACAAATAAGAACCTCTTTATAGACGTGATTATAGCGTCCGCCCCGGATTTGTACAAATAAGTGTTACAACTCAGTCCCTGTACATGGCCCATTCGACACACCGTAGAATCCAACGTTGAAACCCATCAAGGACATGTACTGTTAAACATGTTGTAATGAGGGAGGTTTCCGTCATAATTCTATGCATGCATATTCTATTAGTACATGCTGCATATCTCTTTTCTGCATTCTATTTTTTCATTTTTAATGTGTGTAAGATTATGTTCGAGACTGCATCTTTACATCTGTCAATATTTCTTTCTAAATTTGATATGCGTGATACTGGAATACTGCCATTTTATATCTTAAAATTTCAAGTACTTATTTTCAATATCACACACATCAACATTCTACACTGTATTATTCCATTTCTAAGTCTACTCGCTGCATTCTGACAGTTTATTTAAATACATATTAATCACCATAACGGTAAAAATGCATAATACTGTAGAAGTTACAATTTAGCCCAAAGTTACAACTCAGACGTTAACATAATGCAATGCAAGAGTGAAAGTTCACAAATAAAATGATAGCATAATGCAAGTTGCAATATTGTAATCAACGCCATCTGTTGTCGTAATGATCCATTATGACAACAGATGGAGCTGTTAGATTGATCACTGAAGAGGAAGAACTGTCCTGGGTGCAACATGTATTGCAGATTCTAAGCATGGAAGACATACCTACTGAACCCCATTCCACCAACAAACATTGGTTATCTTACCCTACAACGCAATATCCGTCCATTTACCCATCAACCCATCGAGAGCACTCTTATTTAATATTTATCGTTCTAGCATATTCAGTCCTACTATGCTGGCATAATGGCATAAACTTTCTTTAAAACTTGTTTATTTATTTATTTATTTATTTATTTATCCACCAACAAAGCATTGGTTAAGGTGCCGTATCTCGAGAGAGAGAGAGAGAGAGAGAGAGAGAGAGATTTATAAGTTCAAGGAATGGGGAGAGCGTTGAACTTACACAACCGGAGATTATGCTGGAACTACTGGTGCACGGCAAGTGGTTTCTTCTCAATGCTTCAAATGTAGAAAAAAAAACAATCATTGAAATAAATAAAAATAAAAAACTCTCTAGAAGATAGAGGCAATTATACTGTCTGATTGTTTAAAAATAATACGTTCCTGTCGAGACACTGCAGATCGGATCTGTAGTTTAGTCATCCATGATTAAATGTGCATTATACCCGATACACGTCATTATTTTCATTAGGTTATCACGGCGCCCCTGTTGTCATAATGGGACATTAATCTATATTGCATCTTGCGTCTTGTCAATCCGGAATAAGCTGGCCCGATCCGAAATAAACCGATTTGATCCTGAATAAACCGGTTTAATCCAAATTCCGGAATAACTAGTTTGATCCGGAATAAACTGGTTTGACTCGAAATGAACTTTGTGTGCAAACTTAACTGAAACCCCAAAAGAAATTAGAGGTTGGAGTGACGTTCAGAACATCTAATATATCGTTTGAAAGCATCTGATTTCCATCGCCCTAATTGACGAATCTGACTATCGGACAAGCCCTGCTCAGCAGCAGTTGTTGCTGCTCCGATTCTAAAGCTATGACTCTTGAAGCATTTTGGATCAAATCTGCAGAACTGCAGAGCGAGTTTTAGCTTTGCATTGAATTCTGCCCGAGTTATAGGTGTGTTTAAAAGATACATAAATATTGGGCCTGGACCAGTAACTCGCTTTTGGATGTATCGCTGGAGATTTGAGACCGGACACACTGCAGTATTATTGTTTTTTTTTTTAATTTTTAAAGTGAACGTCTGACCCTGACTGTGTTTGAAGGTGTTAAATATCAGAGTGATGGAATGGTGATCAAGAGCCAACTGATCAATGTGCAACAGATTAGGGTTATGGAGGCTAAGGGACTGCACTGTGATCTCCCCAATTCTCAGGAAGGCATGGACTGCCAAGGAAAACATAGCTCGAAATAGAAGCTGTTTGTACCAAGAAGTTATAGTGCAAGTTGTAGCGTGGATAAGTTTTTCTAACATACACTTATCAATTGGCAATCTCACATCACAAGAAACTTTATTTCTGTGGCATGCTTTCAGCAGTTTCTGTATTAGAAAAGAGTTTGTAGGGTCTGCATAATTATTGATTTTGTGTACAAACCCAATGGCATGTACATATAAGGATATTGTTGCTGAGGCATAGTACTTGTTAACCAGATAAGAGATGAAAAGTGCCAAATTAGCCTGAGAGACTGGGATTGAGGTTTCCAAGGTATATTCTGCAGTGAAAGCTCGATATAAGTTCCAGCTGCGTCGGTAGGCTGCTTTTGACATTCGTGTCAATGTACTATCCAGTAGCGTATCAAGTGTGTTTGTTAGTGAATCAAGTTGGGAAGTGCCGGTATTGACACTGGTTCTGGGTCCGCATGTGAAGCCAAGGTCCGGAATCTGTGCACCTGCAATCGAGAAAGAGCATCAGCCAGAACATTTTTCTTTCCCGGGATGTGACAGGTTTGAAATAGTATGTTGTATATGAGGCATGCAAGGACCAGGTCTCTAACAAGGTACATAATGGAAGGGTTTTTTGAGGTTTACTTATTTACAATATCAACCAATGCCTTGTTGTCAGTGTGAAAGTAAATGCAATTGTTTGCAAGTTGAGGGGCCCAAATTTTTATGGCTAGAACAATTGGATATAGCTCAAGGACTGTGATATCTAGCGCACGTCATTCTTTATTCCACGTGCCATAGAACCATTTGCTGCCTAGTACACCGCCATAGCCAACTGTGTTTGATGCATCAGTGTGCAAATGAATGGCATCAGAGTCCAGCCAGCGATCAGGGAGGAATAAAGATTTACCATTAAATTCTGTTAGGAATGTGTACCACAGCTGCAGATCAGCCCGAACATCCCTCGTAAGGCGTATGAAGTGATGTGGTTTTGACACACCCACTGTCAGATCAATCAACCTTCTCAAGAAAGCTCTGCCTGGCAGGACAACTGTACATGCGAAATTGAGTGCACCAATTATGGATTGGAGATTATGGCGCGTCATTTTTGTTTTTTGTAGGCAGAGTGTTATCAGACTGTAGCAGTTCTGGAGTTTATTTATGGGAAGTCTTACCTCCATCTTGATTGTATCTAGTTCATAGCCCAAAAAGGTCAATGTTGTACTGGGAAGAAATGTTTTTTCCTCAGACATGGGAACCCCAATATCTGCACAAAGAATTAAGAATTGGTCTGATTTCTCCTTACAGGTGTGATAGTTTGATTCCAACAGAAGAAAGTCATCTAAAACATGTACCATGTGACCAATGCCCAATTTGTGTCCTGCCACCCATTGTAATGCAGTGCTTAAATATTCAAAGATTTTACAACTGGAGCTACAGCCCATGGGAAGGCACTTGTCATAATAATATAGGTCATTCCAAGAGAAGCCAAACATATGATACTGAGTCGGGCAGAGTGGAACAATTCTGAAGGCACTAGCTATGTCAGTTTTTGCCATAACACAACAGTAGTGAATGGGGTCACCCTACGGACAATGGGAATTAGCATTACAGGGACCCCTGGGTCACTCTACGGACAATGGAAATTTAACATGGCGAAAAATCGTGGGTCAATCTACGGACAAGGGGAATTTAACATGGGAATAAATCGTGGGTCACTCTACGGACAAGGGGAATTTAACATGGGAATAAATCGTGGGTCACTCTACGGACAAGGGGAATTTAACATGGGATTTTTTTAAATTTTAAAAAAAATTTTTTTTAAAAAAGGGGTAGGCAATTCAAAAGGCTATCTCTTTTCGAGAAATATGGCTGGCCCTGAAAAGGGCCTTTGGGTTTATGTTAATATGCCCTTAACATAAAGGGCATCTGCAACATCTTCTTCTTCTTCTTAGGCTTCGTCGAATGGTAGGTCCATAAACTAAAACTCTTTTCAGGCATCCTTGCCTCTCCACGTAAATTCTACGTATCCATAGGCTCGTGTCGGTCCTGTTGACAACGGTCCACTTGGATCGGACATACATGAGCATGTCCGTCCTGAACATCATCGTTGACACAAGGGTTGAAGATTCAACGTCTGTCCACATGTTGAGGCTCTTAGAATAGGTGAATCAATGCAGTGAACGGCGCTTATTTATAGGGGCGGAAAGGATTGAAACGGATTGAGTTCATTTACCAATCCGAACACGCGTTACAGAATTCAGTCAGCTCGCATCCAATCCGAAGAGAGCAGTCTGTGACGTCACGTAGTCAATATAGATTCGCTAGCACTTGTGTGCAGTCAATCTATGCGACAGTGATTCAACATGACGGAAACTCAGAAAACGATCCAGTGGGGTGCACCAGCAGGGGAGACTGCCCAAGGGAACCCGGACTTACTTTCAGAAGAGGTGAATTGGGATTTTGTGGATTTTCTCTCCTCGCAAGAATTTGTTCCGGAACCTTCGTTACTTTCTTCATTACCGCAAGTGGAGAATTTTAGACAGAGACAGAAAGAAGAATTGGAGAAATTTATACAACGACAAAAGGAAGCGGAACAGACTTTTCTCCTACAGCAACAGCAACAAGAAGAAGAGGTAAGAAAAAAACAACAGCAACAACAGCAAGAAGAAGTAGCAGCAAAGAAACAAGAGGGTGAAAATCAAACGGTCACGATACTGTTAGACATTTTAGCGGAGTTAAGAAGTCTGAAACAAATGTATCAGACTTCTTTATCACGACCGAAGAGAATACGACCTTCCCGAGCCAAACATGTCAACCCTGTGACTAAGCCTACCGTACCACCCTTAGTGATTTCAACCCAATCATCATCATCATCAACATTACGCAGTCCAGAAGTAGGCCTTGGCCGTGGCAAAGGCTTAAGGCAGTTAAAATTGATTGCTTAAACTCACCCCTACACCATGAAGAAAAAAAGGCCCTTTTCAGGGCCACCCACATTTCTCGAAAAGAAATACAATTTCAATTTGCCAATAACTCACAAAAAAACTCACCCATGTTACCCTTTTAATACGTGTCTGTGTATGAGTGCGTGAGTGTAGCTTCTTATTTTAAAATCACAACTCAAAGACACTTACCTTATATCATTCATTTATTCTTTTCTCCATTTTTTACAATCCAATTCACAATTTATAACACAACACTTTAATGAAAAGTTCATTAATTTCTTCTTTTCTCCTTGTTTAGTCTCTCGGTTTTTTGAATTTCTTCACCGTCACACTCTTTTCCTCTTCTTCCTCCTCGCTTTCTTCCCTTCTTCTTTTTTTCTCCTGTTTCTTTTTCTTCACCTGTCTTCTTTCTTCCTCAGAAGAATCCCTCTCTTCCTCAGAAGAATCCCTCTCTTCCTCTGAAGAATCCCTCTCTTCTTCTGAAGAATTCCTCTTTTCTTCTGACTCCTCTTGTTTCTTTTTTGGGCAATCTGGAGACCAATGTCCTTTTTCTTTACAATAATAACAGGTATCTTGACTTTTGTCTTTTCTAGCCCCTTT
Source organism: Sinohyriopsis cumingii (assembly GCA_028554795.2). Lineage (NCBI taxonomy): Eukaryota > Metazoa > Mollusca > Bivalvia > Unionida > Unionidae > Sinohyriopsis > Sinohyriopsis cumingii. The sequence continues at coordinate 74,251,195 of CM068839.1, forward strand.
TTTTCTTTTTTGACGGTCTGGACACTCTGAAGACCAATGCCCTTTCTTCTGACAGATATAGCAAGTATCTTGACTTTTATCTCTAAAGGAAGGAGAGTAGTCCGTAGGCTGGTCTGAAGAGAATTTTCTAATGACCCCTCGCAAAGCTCTGACGAAACGTTCCATCTGGTCAGTCTCTTCCATCGTTGTGCTCGGCTCGAGAGTGAAATGAATAGTGAAAGGACAAGACACACACCCTTTTATATACGCTGGTCTGCCATGACTATAAAGTAGTTTATGGTGTTTGAACTTGAGTCATTTGACTTTTTGCTTTCAAGATGAAACGATCCCATTCATTCGAGAAGAAAGAAGAAGAAAGTAAGAGGCAGAAACGTGATCTATCGCCTCGTACCAGGGCTGAGATCTTGGCACAAATTCATGCCAGTGATTTTGAAGAGGACATGAGTGAACCAGAATCCGAACCCTCTAAACCAAGTTCATCACCCTTAGTTAACCCTGAAAATTACTATTCCATTCGAGAGACGGAAAAGCGCTCCTCTAGAAAATTTAGAACCACGGCTTACAAATACACGGTGAAGTTTAAAGATTTCAAGGCTGAAGTGCCGTTAGAGAAAGCAGAAGGGTTCATCACCGAGGTGTGGGATTCTTTGCTCACTGCACTCAAGCGACAATGTCAACCCAAAGAAGACGATCGCTTGAGACTTTCCATACAACACGACGGTTTGAAATCCCCTGTTTGGATCGAGTTTAGCACCCCTGCAGAATTAACTGCTTCCAAAGTCATGGACAAGATTCAACACGTACAACAATCTAATGATCAGTTTGACATCACCGATGGTAAAGCCACACTGGACATGACCCACGTCTCTCCTCCTCAAGGGACAGGACGCAAAAAGATGTTATTGGTGGACGACCTTCGCAACACCAAAACGAGTCTCGTCCGAATTAACAACCCTCATGACCAGATGTGTTTAGCCCGTGCCATCGTGGTGGGACGAACCTATGCCAACAAGAACGACACGGTAGAATGGAAAAGAACCTGGGACACTATTCAACGTTCCGGCCGAGCCAAACAACGAAACGAAGCAGAACTCCTGTTACAACAAGCCGGACTGCCCAAAGACACACCTTGTGGCATTCCCGAGATGCAAAAATTGCAAGATGTCCTAGCTCCACGATACACCTTGAAAGTGCACCCTCAAGAAATGCGCGGGCCTCTATTGTTTCGAGGCCAAGATTTTAAGGACGGAAAATACATTCACCTTTATCATCACGATGACCATTTCGATACCATTACCAGTATCACTGGATTCCTGGGATATGTTTATTATTGTGAGAAATGTGACTATGGTTATAATAATCGAGAGCAACACAAACATTGTGGATGGAAATGCTCAGGATGTTTGGCCTCTCCACCCTGTCTGAGCGAAGAACCAGTGCCTTGTTCCACTTGTCTGCGCACGTTTGTCAGCCCTACCTGTTACCAACAACATCTGAAGACGCAAGGTTCACAGAAGAAATGCGCTTGTCAACTGCTGAGATTGTGCCCTACGTGTGGACAAGGCATACGTACCAATAGTACCAAGGCACACGTATGTCGAGGAAAGAAAAAATGTCACATTTGTCACCACATCGTGGACTTGGAACACGAATGTTACGTGCAGAAATACCAACCCCCACCAGAGAAAGAGGACGGTCACAAGAAGAAAGGCAATTTCATCTTTTTCGATTTCGAATGCATGCAAGAGACTGGCATTCACATTCCTAATTTCTGCGTGGCTCATCGAGCGTGCGAGAAGTGCATTCAAGAACCTATCTTCAGTCATTGCCCTCACTGCAGCAAGATTCCTGGAGGACGTGAAAAAATCTTTCGGGGACCAAAGACGCTAGACGATTTTGCACAATGGGTCTTAGACCCCATCGACAAGACGTGGAGCCAAGAGGACATCGAACGTTACGGAGATTGTCATCGTCATGCCACGGTGATGGCTCACAATTTCTCCGGATACGATGGACAGTTTCTTTTGAGGTACTATACGGAACAAGGCACCGAGCGTCCTAAAGTGACTTTGAACGGAGCCAAAATCATTTTCATGCAAGTGGGACAAGTACAGTTTAAAGATTCGATGAGTTACTTGGCCATGCCATTGAGTCGAATGCCTAAAACGTTTGGAATGACAGAAATGGCTAAAGGGTACTTTCCACACTTTTTCAATACGGAAGCCAATCAACATGCCGTTCTACCCCATTTACCCGAGGCTCACTATTACGACCCCGACAACATGCGTACCGAACAACGAGAAGCTTTCTACGCTTGGTACCAGGCTCACGCCTCGGACCCTTTCGACTTTCAGGAAGAAATGCTAAAGTATTGTCGTTCCGACGTGGACATTTTACGGCGTTGCTGTGGAAAATTTCGAGAACTGTTCATGGAACACGGAGGGGTCGATCCTTTGAAAGAAGCTTGCACCATTGCCAAAGCGTGTTCCTTAGTGTACCGCCAACGATTCATGCCTGAAAACACCGTGGCTGTCATCAGTCCCCAATCGACCCACTATGTCAAGCGTCAATACTCGGTCAAAGCCCTACGTTGGTTACATTACTTGTGCGACAAGGAAGACAAATGGATTCAGCATGCCCGCAACGGAGGAGGCGAAAAGACCATCGGAACGTATTCGGTCGATGGCTGGGACTTAGAAAACCCCAAGATCGTGTACGAGTTTAACGGTTGCTTATTTCACGGATGTCCCGTCTGTTACCCTGACCGTGGCACTAAAAATCAGTTTTTGCAACGAACCATGGAAGACTTGTACCAGGACACTTGTCAGCGACGCCTAAAGTTAGAACAGCAAGGATACCAAGTGGTGGAAATGTGGGAACACGAGTACGATCACCGTATGAAAACCGATCCCGAGTTTAAACGCCTCGTGGAAAGTTACCAGTTCATGGACCCGCTGAACCCGAGGGATAGTTTGTACGGAGGAAGGACCAATGCCACCTGTTTGCTGTACCAAGCCGACGAAAAGAAAGGAGAAGAAATCAAATACTTGGACGTGTGTTCGTTGTATCCCTACGTGTGCAAATATTGTCGCTTTCCTGTAGGGCACCCGCAATTGTTGACGGAACACATCGACCTGAAAAACATTCGACAATACGAAGGCTTGATCAAGTGTAAAGTTTTGCCTCCCACGAACCTATACCATCCCGTCTTACCTCACCATTGTCAAGGCAAACTGATGTTTCCCTTGTGCCGTACTTGTGCCGAAACGTGCAACCAAGACCAGCCTTGTCATCACAGCCAGGAAGAACGGGCCTTGACGGGAACCTGGGTCAGCGTAGAATTGTTCAAAGCTCTGGACATGGGATACGAACTGTTAGAAGTGTACGAGATTTGCCACTTTCCCAAGACACAACAATACCACAAGGGTGACCCTACTCAGAAAGGCATTTTCGCCGACTACGTGGATGCCTTTTTAAAACTGAAACAAGAAGCCAGCGGCTATCCTTCCTGGTGTCACACTCCCGAAGACCAAATAAAATTCAAAGAGAAATATTACGAACAAGAAGGCATCACTTTAGACCACATCGAGAAAAACGAAGGCAGGCGATCGTTTGCCAAAGTGATGTTAAATTGCTTGTGGGGTAAAATGGCACAACGACCGTGTTTACCCAAGACGGAATATTTGACAGAACCTTCCCGCTACTTCCAGATGATTCACGACAAAACCAAATACATGAAACACGTGGACGTCGTTCGAGAGAATTTGATCTTGGTCAATTACGAAGAAGATCTGGACTTTGTACAAGACGACCCTTTCGGAAATGTCATCATTGCGGCTTACGTGACAGCCCATGCTCGCTTAAAATTGTACGAAGCTTTAGAACTGTTAGAAGAACGCGTCCTGTACTTTGACACGGACAGTTGCATTTACGTCCATCACCCGATTCAACATCACCCTAACATCGAAGGAGACCGTTTAGGAGCCTGGACAGACGAGCATCCCGACGACAAGATTCTAAGTTTCGTCAGTGGCGGTCCCAAAAATTACGGCTACGAATACCGGGACAAACAAGGAGAAGTGCACACGACGTGCAAAGTGAAAGGACTGACTCTGAATTATCGTACCAGTCGAGTGGTCAACTTTGGGGTATTGAAAGAAGCCTTGCAATCGGGAGAGGATGGAAACTTTCAAGTGACCACCTATCAACCGAACAAGATTGTACGTTTACCCACTCACCACATCGTCAGTCGACCTTTGGAAAAAGTTTATCAAATCGTGTACCAGAAGCGAGTTCGACTTCCCAATCATTTCACCTTACCGTATGGACACGTTGGTATTAAACATTGGTTGTAAGAGGATAGTTACCCCACCAGAAAGATGACTTCGCCACAGCAAGAATCGAGTGAGAAACCCGATAAGAACTCCAAGTTCAAACCCTACCATTTTCCAGTCTTTTTACCTGATTATTGTGATTGTGCCCGTCGATTGGACACGTTTCAGAAATGGCCTACGGATAGGGAAGGATTACCTTCTTCGCATGTTTTAGCTAGAACAGGATTTGTCTACTTGGGACCTGAGTCAGGATTGGGATACGAGGTACAGTGTTTTGCTTGCGGACTGAAGTTACGAATGGATCTATGTATCTATAAAGATTCAGCTATTCTGGAACATACTCGATGGTCTCCGCACTGCCCTTACCTTTCTATGGCCTTTCCACCCATCACACTACGGTACAATGTTGACGGTACCTTAGAGACGGTACCTTCCGAAACAAGACATAAAAAACGTAAAAAAGGAAAGATGTACAAGCTGGAGACTGCATTGCGACTAGTATAAAAAGGGGGCTATGGTCAAGATCGAAAGTTCATTGTGACTACCAAGACCGAGCGAACAAGATGAATACTTTGAAAAAGACATCGTTTCAGTTTGGGGATTGTAAAAAAGTTGTATCTTCCTCTAGTGTGACTAATATTGGATGGATAAGACCCAGGCATTGCGACGGAAAATGTCCGGAAGGAAACTGCGATTGTCCATGTGGTTACCATTGTAATTGCGTAACGGAGTTTGCAGACGAGTGCGATTGTGAACCTTGCGATGGATACGATGCTGTACCTTGTGACCTGAGCGATGCCGTAAAGCATCATGGGAACTTTAGTGCCCCTACCCCTATCATGGAAAGTGATGCTGTGCGTGTTAAACCTGTGGGATGCGAAAGCGATGCTGCTCGTCCTCTTGGACATTTTACTGGGTTTCGTTTTAAAGGGGAATGTCGACCTTCACGTTTACCTCCCTACGGATGTCATCCAGCCCTGAGCAAACTCCTGCCCATTTCACTCAACCCTCATCGAAACGAACCTGTGAAAGACGAATATTCGTTTCCTGTGCGTTCGTCGGAATACTGCGACTTTGAAAATCGTCTTCAATCGTTCAAAGGAAAATGGCCTAAGTATCTGGGAGGACCGACCCCCGAAGAATTAGCCAGAGCCGGATTTTTCTACTTGGGCGAAGGAGATAAAGTCAAGTGCTTCAGTTGCAGTGTGTCACTTCACCACTGGGAACCGCAAGATTCGGCCTACGTAGAACATGCTCGATGGTCACCGAATTGTCATTACTTACCTTTAGTGGGACCGAGACATTGAAGTAACTTTTTACCATAATCATCTGTTCATGGATACTTTACAAGAGAACATTCGTACTTTGCCTGTGGAGTTGAGAGAACGCATTTATCGAGAACTGGTCAAAATACAAGTGAAACGTAAAGAACAATTGCATCCGTTACGTCACCGGTGTTTGAACCACTGGTACCTGAAGGCTATACAAGGATTGATTCAATTGAAAGTGTTCCATCGGACAGACATTGATCAACGATCCTCTAGTTTTAAAAAGGATTGGCTTGGTATGGACGATTGTAGTTACATCATTGTAAACGTACTGCATCGAATTCCAGAGGAAGAGTTAACGAATTACCAACATCTTGAACACAATGTCAACTTGGTGAAAGAGGAAACTTCTGAACGAATTGTAATGTGTAGATTAGTGACTCAACGATTTAAATTCGACACTGAAGTGAAACCATGTTTGTGCAAAGAGTACATTTCTTGTGTCAGACCAAAGAGGATTTAGTATGACCTATTCATGGATACTTTGCTAGAGAACATTCGTGCTTTGCCTGTGGAGTTGAGAGAACGCATTTACCGAGAGCTGGTGAAAATACAAGTGAAACGTAAAGAACAATTGCATCCGTTACGTCACCAGATCTTTAACCACTGGTACCTGAATGGTATAAGAGAACTGATTCGTCAGAAATTGTTTCAGTGGTCAGACCTTGTTCAACACTTTGAGTTAGTGAATGATCGAAACGTTCATTATTTTGGTTACTTCGAGATTCACCTACAGCAATACATTGAGGAAGACAAGTTAAAGGATTATCAACATATTTTACGTGGAATCTACTTAGAGGAAGAGGAAACTTCTAAACGAACTCTGAAGTTTCGGTTACAGTATGCAAGATTTAGATTCCCTACTGGAGAACGAAGATCTCTGGCTAGAAAGTACGTGTATTGTTTCCGAAACAAAGAGACTATAAAAACAGGCTGCCATGCCACGACTTATGTCACATGTCATCCAACAGATTCCGTGGAAGGAACTCAATGACCATATTCAAACCGTGGATCATTACCATCAATTATTACAAGAACTTTATCCATTCAATTTGGGACGACAAGTGGTGTGTGTCTTAGTGACTTGTTTTTTGGGATTTCGTTTACCAGTTGATTCTTTGTGGACTCTTTACGATCAGTACTTACCACCTCAATGGCCTTAAATGGTCACGAAAAACTCCTTTTGCTCAAAGCCTTGCGATTTCATCTGGATACTTCTCGACCTCAACAGGAAAAAAAGATTCGTCAACTTTTAGCTACCCAAGACGTGTATGACGATGTGTGTGTAGCTTGTGACTTACATCCCCATTGGACAGATGTCCGTGCCTGGAAAGAATGGGGTTTTGAGGCTTGGACCCAAGAAGTGGCCCAGTATGCACGAGAGTTGTTCAAGGAAAAAAGTTACTTTTCATCCCGTGTTAGTGACGGTGCCAGAAGAACCCGTCACCCAGGACAGGACTGTCGTGGACAGGCCTGAAAGACCCTTTCGGGAGGACACTTGTGTGACCTTACCCCCTGTTGAACTGGTTAGAACATTACCCAAAACATGTGGTTGTTGTACAGACACTTGTGTTTATTCCACATTCATCGTTATCATGTGCCTTTTATTCTTGTACTTAAGCCTTTGGCTTTTATGTATTTTTGTCTTTCGTGTTCATATTTGAAACATTCAATAAACGTGTTCTGAAAAAAGTATATAAACTCTTGTCTTGTTTGTTTTTCGTGTCACAAGTGACATTTCTCATACCATGGCTACCTCTGCTGTCTCTGCTCCCTCTTCCTCTACTGTCAAAGTCATCGACGAACACTTAGATCGTGCCAGTTGGGAGGCTTTGTATCTTCGCCATCCCTTTAACATGCTCATTGCTGGACCTAGCGGTTCAGGCAAAACCGAATTCGTCAAACGTTTGATCGAACATAAACATCATTTGATCGATCAGCCCCCTCAACGGATCGTGTGGTGTTACAAAGAGTGGCAATCGGCGTACAGCCTCTTGCGAGAAAGTCAAGGCGATTCCATCGTGTTTGTGGAAGGCATTCCTAAAGAAGACGATGGCATCGTCTCTGACTCCCGTCTAACCCATTTGGTCATTTTCGACGACATGTTAGGTGAAGACGAAGAAGAAATTAAATTGTGGTTCACGCGCAAAGGGCATCACCGTAATGCCAGTGTCATTTACATCACTCAAAATTTGTTTCAACAAAGTAAAGCCCATCGCACCATCAGTCTCAATGCGCATTACGTGGTCTTGTTTAAAAGCCCTCGAGATAAATCGCAAGTACAAGTCTTAGCCAAACAGTTAGGAACGCCTTGGCTGACTCAGGCGTACGACGATGCCACTCAAACGCCACACGCCTATTTACTCGTCGATTTGAAACCTACGACTCCCGAGGATTTGCGATTTCGTACCCACTTGTTTCACCACTGGTGCCAAGACGGAGGGCCTGTCCTGTACACGTCTCCGTCCTCGACTTCATTTCACTCCCCATGAAAAAAATCTATAAAAACCTCAGACCCTTTTTCGTCTGTCTCACACAGTGTGAACATGACGTCCCTTCAGTCACATCTTCCCGTCAAATTGATTCGTGCCTTGTATGGCATCAGTCGAGAAAAAGATCCACAAACACGAGCTCGTGTCTTAGAAGCTAGTCTCAAAGAAGTCTTACGATGGTTCACGGTGACGGCACGTCAATTACTCCAAGGAATCATTCAGATTCCTCATCAAACCCAACGCTTTTTCGATCGAAACAAAGTCGCTTTGGTCCAACTGGCCGATCCCCGCATCGACACTCAAACCAAAAAACAAATCATTTTGAAACCTGGAGGGAGCGGTACTCTAGGAGGGGTCATCATTCGCTCACTCTTAAGATGGGATCCTAATGCCCCCAAAGTTATCCCCAAGACAAAAGTCCAACGAAGCCCCAAGAAGAAAAAGAAAAAGACCAAGTCCCCAAGAAGAATAACTTCTCCAGTGGCAGGACCCTCCTCTTACCAGACACCACCACCATCACCCCGGAAAAAGAAAAGAAGCCCCCAGAAAAAGAAACAGAGAAAAAGTCCACAGAAAAAGAAAAGTCCACAGAAAAAGAAAAGTCCACAGAAGAAGAAAACTAGTCGCAAGAGAGGCACTTCGGCCAGGACGCAACCTTACACTCGCAAACCACGACCTGCCACGGCGGTGACTGCGTCTCCGGCATCCTCACGTTCATCCACTTCTCCGTTGATGACACCCAGAACTGAAGAGTACTTGGAGACGTTGATCACACCAAGAACATCTCCGTTGATGACCCCCAAAAGAACTTCCCCAGTGGCAGGACCCTCCAATTTAGTGGCAGTGGCTGCTGCTCACAAAGTACCTTCTCCCAAAATCAAAGTCCAAGAAAGATCGGGCATGTTACAAAGTTTACTGGATTTGTCCAAGCAAGAACTGGCTCGATTTAGTCCGTTGCGTACCCCTGCACGACGTGTCATGCCTGTCCTCAAACTGATAAAACGTAAAGACAATCAGTGGCGACGAGTTCCAGTATAAAAAGACCTGTGACCAAGTCGGGGGTATCAGTGAACTTGTAAAAGATGTCACCTCCAAGAAGCCACAAAAGAAAGAGACAAAGGCAGACGCGTCATCCGACAAAGCGCTTAGCCAAGCATCGACGTTACCCTAAAAAAAGACACAGTCGTTCCAAGAAAAAGAGGCGTCAACAAAGGGGAGGATTCCTTGGCGATTTTCGGAAAAACATTGTCACCTTTATGACAAAGCGATAGTCCCAGAAAAAAAAGATAAAAGGGTGTGCGTTAAGTCATCGACGTTAGTGTCTGTTCGGTGAATGTCCCGGAACCCACAAGCAAAAATGTCACCCTCCAGAAAACCCCAAGGAAAAAAAAGGAAAGGACTGCCACCACGTTTAGCCAAACATGGGGACCTGTTATCTGTACTGTCCAAAGCTTCTCCACCCCTACGAAAAAAACTCATTCAAACGGCCTCCAAAGAGGTCATCGATACCGTGTGCGAATGTTGTTTGAACGTTTTGAAAGGCACGATCCCTTTGTCCAAACACCAGAAACAATGCTTAGGCAAACATCGTCACGTTCTTCGGAAAATGGTTCAAAAGAAAATTCCCATTCGTCAAAAAAAGAAGATGTTGGTCCAACGTGGAGGCATTTTACCTCTCTTGTTAGGCCCCATACTAAAAGGAGTCTTGGGAACCATGTTGGGAGGACTGATGGGAGCAAGATAAAAAGGCCTTCGGAAGTCCCAAGATCTCAGAATTCATCCCTGACAACCCCATGGAAGGACGAAAACTAGCTTTAGTGCCTTACAAACGATGGATGGAATACCATCGGTGGCAAGAACAACGCACCCCGCATTTACCTCCCAATCCCCATTTGAGCGAAATGTCCCAGTTACAACACGAATTGCAGTCCTTGATGGATCGCCAAGATTTGTCCGAAACAGAAAAATCGCAAAAGTACGGTCAACTCTTGCAACGATTGCAACTCTTTCACCAGAAAGCTTTAGACGAAACAGCTCTACCCACTCTGAAAGATTTTAAGACCTTGATGAAAAGTCCAGCACCATCACCAGTACCAGTACCAGTACCAGTACCAGTGGTCAAGACAGAAAAAGGAGAAGAAGAAGAGGAAGGGTTTCTAACTCCACCAGAAAAAGTACGCAAGTTAACAACACCACCTACCTCCAGAATTGGATGGATTAAAAAGATGATGGCCACCCCTTCTTCATCACAAGAGAAAAAGAAAGTGAAGACAGAAGTGAAACAAGAACAGATATCCCCTGCACAGACATCCTCCTCCTCTTCGACACCTATTGCTGGTCGCACACGCAAAGCCTTGCAATCCAAGAAAATACCCCAAGAGAAAAAGAGTAGCCTCTTCCAAGAGTGGGTGCCTTATTAACACATCAACCAACACAAAAAATGGAAAAAGTCTTAGCCAGCATTTACTACGATCCCTCCCATCCTGCAGGTTACGCAGGAGTTCAAAAATTGTATCGTGCTGCCAAAACTCGACTGAAAAGTCTCCGTTTACCTCAAGTGCAACGATGGTTACAAGAACAAGCTACCTACACTTTACACAAACCCATTCGACGCAAGTTTGTCAGAAGTCGCACCCGAGTGGAAGGCATCGATCATCAATGGCAAGCCGATTTAGCCAATGTCTCTCATTTGGCCAGCTACAATCGCGGCTACAAATATTTGTTTTGTGTCATCGACGTCTTTTCCAAATTTGCCTGGGTCGTGCCCTTGACTTCCAAATCGAGCAGCGAGTTAGTGCGAGCCCTGCAACGGGTGTTGAAACAAAGCGGTCGTCGCCCTCTTCGATGGCAAACGGACAAAGGCACCGAATTTCTGAACCAAGCTTTCCAAAAAGAATTAAAGAAACGTGACATTCATTTTTTTACCACCGAGAATCCCGAAACCAAAGCCAGTATCGTGGAACGTTTTCAACGTACTTTGAAAGAACGCATGTGGAAATATTTTACGCATCACCACACTCTGAAGTACATCGATATCTTACCGCACCTGGTGCAAGCGTACAACCAATCTTACCATCGAAGCATCGGACGTGCCCCGCAAGACGTGACTCCCGACAACGAAGTGCTGGTGTTCGAGCGCCTGTTCGGTACGTCCCCGACGAGGGCTGTCCCCAAGAAAAGTGGAGAGTTGACCGTGGGAGATTGGGTGCGCATTGGCAAAACCAAACGCACTTTCGACAAAGGTTACTTACCTAACTGGACGACCGAACTGTTTCGCGTCACTGGACGAGTACATGGCCGTCATCCTGCCGTCTATAAATTGGAAGACATGAACGGAGAAGTACTCAAAGGAACGTTTTATTTGCCCGAGTTACAACGTGTCACCAAAAAAGAAGACGACGTGTACGACATCGAAAGCATTCTCGAACGCAGAACCCGTAAAGTGGGCAAACGACGTGTCAAAGAAGTCAAAGTACGTTGGAAAGGATATCCACCCAGTTTCGATTCTTGGATCGACGCTTCGCAAGTCATCGACTATAAAAAGAAGAAGTGACCATCATGCCCTTTCACACAGCAGCAGACGCAGCTACGTCGACCAGTCCTTCTTCCCCTAGTTCTTCTGTGCAAGATTTACAAAAACAACCCTTGTGGGTGTGGTGTGGAGAACGTGTGCCTAAAACGCAAATCGTCTTTTTCTGCCAAATCTTCGTGGTGTATTGTGTCATCGGGGCAGCCATCGCCAATTTGAGTTTGCAACAAGGAGACAAACAATTGTGGACCATTTTATTGAGCAGTTGCATCGGTTACCTGCTTCCCAATCCCTCCCTGAAATTCTCCTCCAACGGGAACGTTGTGTCCAGTGCCAGTGCCAGTCACCACTCCAACAACCACAACCAGAACCCCATTTTGGGCGGAGACACGCCTCTGACGTCCAGTAATATCCCCTCGGACAGCCACAGAACTCTAGAATTATGAGTCACCAAAACCAATTTTACTTAACCTTACCCAGTGACAGTTCCATGGAGGTGTTTCCCAACAACACGTTGTGCTGTTACACGGCCAAATTACCTCAAGCCATCCCCTTAGATCACGAAGCCCATTGGGAAGTGGCTTTAGTAGAAATGATTCACCCGACCCAAGTCCTCAATGTCCTTCCCAATCAAAATAAATTTGATGTGGAAGTTCTTGACGAGCAATTGCAACAGGAGTTGGATAAGAGAGTTACCATATCTGACATTAAAACCTATAATGAGAAAACTCAAAAGTCGACCTACCACTTGTCCATTCTCCCAGGCTATTATTTTAGTGGTCAACATTTGGTCAACACCATAGCTGCCAAGTTTAATGGCGTGTTTGGGAAAGCTTTTGACATTGTCAAGAACAAAAGTGTCACCATGGAGTACCACAAAGTAGCTCGTCGCTTCTTGATGAGATTTGAACGGACTAAAACCCTGGCCATTTCATTTTGTCCTGAATTGTTTGACATGTTGGGCGGAGACATGAACCTGAGAATGACCATACTCAAGAACAACGAATTACCCAGCGTTTACGACAACGAGTCTTTTAGCAAGTTATTTCGTACCCCGGTAGAACTGAACCAAGGACTGAATTTGATGTTTGTGTACTCCGATGTGGTGGAGTACAACGTGGTGGGACACACCTCCGTGCCGTTACTGCGTGTCATTCCTTTCAAAGTGGATTCTGCCGCAAACGCTGACGAGGAAGGTGGAAACACTTACCACGTCCACCGCGAATTTGTCCATCCTCACTATTTGCCTGTCAGCAAGTCGTATTTGGACACGGTCAACATTACTATAAAAGGAGATTTGGGACAAAATATTCCATTCACCAAAGGAAAAGTCACGGTGAAACTCCATTTTCGAAAACGGTTTTCTCACGATTCGTAAGTAAGTCATGTATCCAGTGTACCGAGGGGTTGCACGACAGCGAGGACACGGTTTAGGAGACATGTTAAAATCAGCCTTTCGTTCGGTGGCCCCGGTGTTGAAACCGATGGTGACACGCGGATTGCACGCCTTGAAAGATGCGGCACTGACGCAAGGCAAAGAATTTCTCCAAAATGTCATCATCGACAAACAAAACCCTAAAGAAGCCTTGATGAGGGCAGGCAAAAATGTCTTGCTGCAAACGGGTAAAGACATTTTGGGCCGACGAGACACACCTATAAATGCCCTGCACGCTACCGAATCAGGCATTCAGCAAGGACAAGGTAGAAAGAGACGAAGAAGAAAACACCCTTTCACCAGACTTCAAGCGAGAAAGGCCAAGAAAAGAAGAACCGTTCGAGACTTAGACGTTTTCGATTATTGAGACACAGAACAAAAAAATGATGCACCGAGAGTCTTGCGCTTGTTCCAAGACGGAACTGGATCTGTTTGCCATGCCCCCCACCATGATGACCATGCAAGAATCTCAGTGGGTGGAATTTCACCCCGTCTCCTCATTGACCGATTCCGCTCCCATCGAGTTTGAAATCAAAGGACAACCCGAAGATTACATCGATTTGAATAGCAGTTACTTGTACTTGAAAGTCAAAGTTCTAGATAAGGATGATGGTGGAATAGATGACACTGAGAATATAGCTCCCGTCAACAATTTCATGCATTCCTTGTTCAGCTCAGTGGACTTGTACTTGAATAACAAACTGGTCAGCAGTAGCATGGATACTTACCCTTACCGTGCCTACCTGGAAAATCTCTTGACGTACGGAATAGATGCCAAGGATACCCATCTCAATGCCTGTGTGCTGTGGGAACCTGACGAAGCGGGCAAGTTCGACCTTGTAGATGGAACCAATAGTGGTTTTGAGCAAAGAGAAATCAAAATCTTAGACAAGAGGAGTTTAGAACTGATGGATCGTTTGCATTTGGACATGTGGTTGCAAGAGAAGTATTTGCTGAACGGGGTCAATGTCCGCCTCAGACTGAATCGAAGCAGTACCGCTTTCCATTTGTTGGCTGATGCTACTAAGGCTCCTAAAAGCAAAATCGAAGAGGCCAAACTCTACGTACGACGCGTGGAAGTGTTACCCAAAGTAGGTAACGAGATCAGTCAAACGTTGAGCAGAACAACCGCCAAGTATCCCATACGACGTGTGGAAGTGAAAACGTTCACCATTCCCGCTAACCATCATTCCATGATCGAAGATCATCTGTTTCAAGGACAGTTACCCAAACGTTTAATCCTTGGCATGGTCGAGAATTCAACCTTCAACGGACACTTCGCTAAAAATCCTTTCAACTTTCAGCACTTCAACGTGAAGAAAATCGAAGTCAGTCGTGATGGCAAGACCTTGTGTACCCGACCTTTCGAACCTGACTTTACCAAGAACAATTACTTGAGATCGTACTTGTCCTTGTACGAAGCCACCGGCCAGTTAGGAACCAACACCAGTCACGGCATTACGTACGACGATTATGCAGGAGGCTATGCTTTGTGGGCTTTCGATTTCACTCCAGACCAAGGCAGCGACGAAGGACATTTTCACCCTATAAAATCCGGCCAGATTCGTGTGGAACTTCAGTTTGCAAAGCCACTGGACGATACAGTGAACGTCATCCTGTATGCAGAATTTGATAATACCATAGAAATCAACAGTTTGAGAGAAGTCATTCTAGATTATTAGAAAGCCATGGAAGACTGTTATCCCTCTTTACCTAGTGGAGAAACTTTGGACATGAAATGTGAGGAGACCGTGGAAGGAGAATCCCAAGACAAAGACGAAGAAATTGTCATGATGAAGTCGAGATGGCCAGAACAAGAAGCTCATTTAGTCTCCTGTTTTGCCAAACACTTGGTCGACAAAATGACGGAATTGATCAAGAAAAATTGTTATGGATGTCAAAACGATCATCCCAGTCAAATTCAACACGATAAATGCCTGATGTTGAGTCAAGAAGAAAAATTGGACGAGTATCTGGACGAAGCTTGGAGTCTCATCTCAAACAAAGACGTGTTGCACCAGTGGTATAAAGACTTGCGTGAACATTCTTGTCCACCATTAACCACTCAAGAGATCCATCGTATCGAAGCTCTCCTGAATCAGAGTGAGGAAACAGAACGAATAACCGTTTATTCGTCAGACATTTTCAAGCAAAAAGTCAGGATCGAATTGACGAATTATTATTACCTGTGAAGAAGAAAAAAAAACAAATCAATGGATACCTGGGAACTTTATTACCTTTTGAACCATAGTTCGTATACGGCTTCTTGGAATCCTGTCGTCTGTGCTAAAGATGAACTCCCTCATCGCAAACCTAAAGACCATCAAGCTTACGTGATCAACACGGACGAAAGTCATCTCCCAGGAACCCACTGGGTAGCCGTCTACTTTCCTCAAGAAGGATGTGTGGAATATTTCGATTCGTACGGATTGCCCCCTTTGGAAGACGATATCATCGACTTTATGAGAAGAAATGCTCAAACCACCCGATTCAATAACGTGAAATTACAAGGCACAGATTCCTTAGTGTGTGGACAGTACTGTGTGTATTTTCTGCATCATCGCAGCCTGGGCTATTCCTTAGAACATTTAGTGACTCATTTTGATCCTCGTTCTTCTGCTAGAAACGATGTGAAAGTAGATCGATGGTTTTGTGACCATTATGCTTATCTTTTGTCTCAAGCTAGGAAACGTAGTGTCCATCAATGGCCTAATGATTTCCAACAGTGGAAATCACAGTTTCATTCACAACGTTGTCAGCCCTGTTTAAAGTAGATCGTATTTGAAGAAAAAAATGTTTGTGATTTGAAAAAAATTGTTAGATGTTATAGTGTTGGATTAATGTTAAAAAATGTTAGAGTTGTTGTTGTTTAGTGTTAAGTGATTTTTGAATAAAAAATGTTGTGTTTTGAAAAAAATGCCTTTGTGGTTTGTTTAGCTATAAGAATATTGGATTGATGCTCTTTCATTTCTTACTATCCCTCTCATGAACGTTGCAGCTCGAAAACCGTGTGGGGGATGTTTTCCTTCACGTCCGCGCTTTAACTTTAAGAACCGGGTTGTTCCCAGTCTAGCCATCCATTGTCGACTCGTCCTCCTAAGAAGATGTGCTCCAAACTAGCTAAGCTCAACGAAGCCTACGTGAATTTGCATAGGGTCAGACACAGTCTGATACCGAAGCCAGAAGAAATAGAGAATGTGAGAATGTTAAAAATCACTGAAGACCTGATAGAAGAACTCTTCAGAGAAGAAATGAACAAGGAGAAAGAAGAATGGACAGAGAAGTACAGACTTCAGAGACAGCAGCAACAACAGCAACAGCAGCAGCAACAGCAGCAACCTGAAGCTGACAGAGGCTTTGTCGATTGTCGTATCGACACCAAAGAATTCTTCTTCTCTTTCCGAAGAAGCAGACCTATTGCCAGAAAGTCTATCCTCAGAGGACATCGCATTCTTAGAAACTAAAAAAGAATGCCATAGCAAAACAAAAAAACAGCCCTTTTCAGGGCTAACCAATACTCTAGAAAAGAAGTAACGATCCATTTGCCAATGTGTGAAGGTAGAGTAGTGTGAAAATAAACACTAACTCTTTGTTAAAAATTTTGAGGGTATGTGTTGGTGTGTTTGTGTTAGTAAGTGATAAAGTAGGTTGGTGTGGATAGTAGATTAAAATGATGTTTGTTTTTTGGGCTGTTTGAGGTGTATATTTAGGGTTATATCGGATTGCTTTGCGTATGTGGATAGTCTATTGAAGTGATGGGTAGCATAAAAAAGTGAGCGAGTGTTTCTTTTAGGTCCGCGCGTTGTTGTTAATTTGGTCATGATTTAGGTAAGATGAATTTTATGTTTTTAGGGGATGTTTTCCTTCACGTACGCGCTTTCAGTATAAATTGAAACTCGTTCGGCAGTCCAGCTACCCTTGTTGATTGATCAACACAGCCAGAAGAATGACTAGCAGAATAGTGAAACTGTTAGAACTCCAGATGCACCTGGAATATGCCAGGCGGATAGTAAACGAACTATCAGCGGAGGCTATAGTAGAAGAAGCAAGAATAAAGAAGGAAGAAGAGGAGAGAAGACAGAGGGAAGAGGAGGAAAAGAAAAGAGAAGAGAGGATGTCGTTTAATATTCCTGAAACAGAGGATTGGGGTGCTGAAGCGAATCATCCTCCCTCTGCGCTCCCCAGAAGAAAGGTGAAAGAAGACTGGGGAAGAAGATGCGTGTGCGGCGCAAGGCCAGGAAGGTGCAACCATTAGATAGGTGCATCTGGAGTTTAAAAAAACAGCCCTTTTCAGGGCTACTCAATAGTCTAGAAAAGAAATAACTATTAATTTGCCAATGTGAGTAGGTAGAGTAGTGTGAAAATAAACACTAACTCTTTTTTAAGATAGTGTGAGGGTATGAGTTTGTGCGTTTGTGTGTTTGTGTTTGTAAGAGCTCAGGTAAGTTTGTGTGAATAGTAGATTATGGGTTTCTTAGCGTATGTGAAGAGTAAAGTTAGGGTTTTATTATATGAAATGAGAAAGTAGGGGGATGTTTTCCTTCACGTACGCGCTTTGTTAGGTCATGATCTAGGTAATATCAATTTTATGTTTTTAGGGGGATGTTTTCCTTCACGTTCGCGCTTTAAGTATAAAACTAACAGTGTTTGCCATTGGAGCCCATTCTACGGAATAAGCAAACAAGAAGATGCCAGCAGCTTCAGCTTTGTACAACAACCTTATGGGAAGTTGGTATTGGATGGTGGATGGATTGAATGTAGCAGAAAGGCTTGAACAGGAATGGAGGCATGCAGTGACAAAAGACTTCGTCTCAAGACAAGTAACCAGCCTCCACTTAGCCATCGATATAGTAAAAGAAATGATAGAGGATGAGGAGAAGAGAATCAGAGGTTTAATTAACCCACCGTATGTGAAAGTGGGTAAGTTGAAAGAAGCAATAGTTTATGTGACAAGTGTAAGGTGCTTTTTAGAAGACATTGTGGAATGGACAGATTGGTCTTTTGTGAAGTGGGGCTTAGACAAGCTTAAGAAAGCGGAAGAAGTAATGAGGAATGTGCTGACCGAAGAGGTCAAGAAGATCAAAGAAAAGTGGTCAAAGGAAAGAAAAGAAGAAGAAAATAGAAAGAAAAAGGAAGAACTAGAGAAACTAAATGCAAACTGGATGAAAATCCAAGAGAAGTTCCGAGCCATGGGTCACCCGGACTGGTTGCCGGAAACAGAAAAGAAAAAGAAGAAAGGAATGATGGACAAAATAAGAGGATGGTGGAAGAAGTTAAGAAGTTAAAAGAAGAAGAAGAAAAAACCCAAAGGCCCTTTTCAGGGCCCCCATATTTCTCGAAAAGAGATAGCCTTTTGAATTGCCTACCCCTTTTTTAAAAAAAATTTTTTTTAAAATTTAAAAAAAATCCCATGTTAAATTCCCCTTGTCCGTAGAGTGACCCACGATTTATTCCCATGTTAAATTCCCCTTGTCCGTAGAGTGACCCACGATTTATTCCCATGTTAAATTCCCCTTGTCCGTAGATTGACCCACGATTTTTCGCCATGTTAAATTTCCATTGTCCGTAGAGTGACCCAGGGGTCCCTGTAATGCTAATTCCCATTGTCCGTAGGGTGACCCCATTCACTACTCACAACTTCTACCAAGTTTTTTAATGATTGCAGGTTTCTTCTCGTTTATTCAGAATTAGACAGGTTAATTCCTGGTAAAACCAGTTTATTTCGATTCAAACAAGTTTATTCCAATCAGACCTGATTATTCCGGATCAGTCCGGATTATTCAGGTTTTTCGTATAAGACCGGTTTATTATGGATCAAACCAGATTATTCTGGATTAGCCAGGTTTATTCCGGAACAGACTGGTTTATTCAGGCTTATTCTTTATTTCGGATGAAACCGGTTTATTCCAATTTTTGTTCCGAATCAGACCGATTTATTTCGAAGCAGACCGGTGTATTCTGAATTAAAGATCCGGATACCAAGAAGGTGGTAAAGATTTAAACTCAAGATTCATTCATTAATAAAGTTTAGAAAACTGAATTGCCAATTGTGGTACAATATATGATTCAGCAGACACGTGAACATAGATTATGAATATTCCAGATTCTTCAATTTGGGGATCATCTTAATGTTTGGGACTAAAATTGTGTCATATTATTATTACTAAAATACATGGGAAAATGTGTTATTGATTTCATCATAAGATGCTTCCTATCATCAATATAGGTTTTTGTACATTTTTGAAGGAGCTACAATCAAAGTTGTTCAGGACTAACTTGACTCTATTTTTTTTTGCGAACTGCATCTGCAGAAAAACAGCTCATGTTCAATTTCTCCAAGTTGTATATAGCATCCAATTTTCATTGCCACTGAATAAATTAGTCGTAAGTCCAGTAGCTTTTCAGTTTCACGACATACAGAATCCATATTGCTGTACACAACATCAAAGTCTGTGGACATAAAGGTATGGATTTTTAAAAATAAGTTAGTCTTTTATGCACTCACTGCTAAATGGTGATAATTATATATTCCCTTTATTTTGGTGTATGATTGATGGGTGTAATATGGGTTATAGAGTATATAGCCTGGCCTTACTCCAGATGTGCACCTTTCAAAAAAGTACTAGCTCCATTTGGTCATTTTCACTTCCTGAAATTCAGAGGTGAATTGTATAATAAAAGAGCCGATAACTTTTTTTTTACATTTTATATATTTACTAATTCATTCATTGCACTTTCAGAAGCTGGTATTGTCTAGTCTGGCAAAATTCATTTTCCCTATTTTAATAGCAGCTACGGATAGTGTACTTAAGACTAATTCAGGCTGATTATTTTAGCACAAGGGAGAAGTCATTTTAGTTAGCAGTGTGCTTAGATCATGTACAATTTCCAAAAGTACAATATCCAAAGAATTATCATCCACATGTGCATGTTTTAAATGCAAACAACTTCACCTTACATACGTCACTCTCCCAAAAGTATATAATAACTGGTGAGCGCCCCCCCCCCCCCCCGACGCATCATAAATAAACTAAATATTAAATTGGAAGGTTCCATCAGAAGGCTTTTAGACCTTTTAGTTCCCTATTTCACAAATTTTGCTCCTGAGCAAAGACTATGAAACATGGCATATGTCCAAAAATCCTATGGTACACTCATGCCATAAACTCAGAAGAGATACGAGGAGATATCGATTGACGTCATGTATGTTTTACATCGGCTAAAGTCTTGTTCAACAGGGTCAAGTAGGTATATCCTTCCTTATTTATATTCAACAAAGCAGAAAGACGGCTTCGAACCTTGAAATAACGTGAGGTGAATTATTCCGAGAAGTAAAGGCTCATCTATCTGTTTGCAGTTTATACCGGTTTGCCTTAGACCGAGACCAAAAAGTCTAAAATCCGGACACAAAATCTGATTCCGACCATGGGCGAATTTTGGATTTTCAAAAGTCGGGTCCAAAAGATGAGGTTTTTCTATCTGTATTTTCTAGTGCAACTAGATATTCCAGATTATTTGGTATCATTGTAGAGCTACATCTGTCTACCTTTCTATAATACCACCCACTTTAGTGTATCATGCATGACCATGACGCTACAGAGCTCGGCAGTAGGCTACTACCTCCTGCCCCGTCAAGTCGTCGCTAGGGGTTAATGTGTTAATTAATGCAAAAGCTGCTAAATTTCTAAATCATTGCCAGATATTCAATCCAAGATGGAAGACGATGACGTATGCTGCAATCTGTAGTGTTGAAGTATACAGTTCCTTGTAGAAACAAGAATTATCACTCAGGTTTCTGATAGCTGAATAAATTTTTATAATAAAAAATATTGTCCTTGTTCTACAATATTACACGAGCACACGTATTTTCCAGAAAAATAACAGAATTAATCCTTTTGAATCCAAGTAATTTGAAATAACTCCAAACAACACAATATACAACAGTTTAAAAGCCCACATTCTACTGATTAATTCTCCAAAACATGGGTTATATGGGCTTTCGAAAAAAAGTAAACAAGGGTCACGTGATCATATTCTAGACGTTTGTAGAAGCAAACACTTGTTACAGATTACCTTTACCCAGTGTCATCCTGACGAAAACCAATCATTGTTACTTTCAGAAATAAAATTTTTAAAAATTGTTTATATCTTATTGACAAGGTCCCATCATGACCTTGGAAACAACCAATCATATTAAAATAAAATAAAACTTGTTTACGAAGGTTGCTACAAATTCTGAAACAAGGTCAGGAATTAGATCAACACCTGGTGTTTATAAACTAACAGTCAAGGTCAAACTATTTTCTAAAAAAATAAGTATCATCTCTAGTGAATAAATTTACATCATAATATCATGTAATGAAAAATATTTAAAAAATTAAACTGACAAACAATTAAATTGAAATAAATATATATTAAATCAGATATAATTCAATCAAATATACGTAACACACAATAAGCTGGAAACTCATCAACGTAGTCGAGGTGTTATTTTGAAAATTCTAGCAATGCAAAGTATGGAAGCGCAAACACAAAACACTTTTGGAGGAAGGGAAGAAAACTGAAAGAGAAGACTTGCAATAAGCGTTATAGAAAGAGTCATTTTGGAAATGTTTACTGTAAAGGCTACAAATTGAATAGAACGAAACGATGGCATATGCCTGTTCATATTTTAAGTGCGTTTTTTGTTGTTTTATTTTTTGTGTGTGAAAAGACTCAAACCATTATTGTATTAATCAATCTTTCCAAGAAAGGACTCAAATACGGTTACGAGACGTCGTGTACACCCTGAAAAAGAAATCTATGTAACCAACCAAAATTACAACAAAATGATAAACTATCCATTGCATTGCAGATACTGGATTTTGCTGTTGGATATTACAATATTTCCGGCAAACTCAAAACAATATTGGATACAATGTTATGGACAAGACTATAAAACATGTTTAATCTGAAGGTCAAAAGCATGTCGTAACAGTTACAATCCCTCCGAGTAACAATAACAAAGTTTACACCACAAAATATGCCAATAAACTGTTTTGATCCAATAGTCAGAGAATTGTAAAAACATCTACTAGATATTTAGTGGGTTTTGAATTATAAAGGTTTGTGGATTTTCCTTGCTCAGCTGGATAAAATAGAAAGAATAAAATCATTTTAATGGTGACTATTCTACAGACTAAAGGTCAACATAAAAGATGAAGATGACAACAAAAAATACAAGAATGTACGGTATGCCTGGAACAGTGATAGAGATGTACTTGAGGGTGATATTTTTTTACTGAAATTTTTTAAAAAGAGCTCTGGAAGACTGTAATATTTAGTAATCTCAACTGGAGCGGTTGCAGGGATATTTTAAGAATGAAATCCACTAAAACGATGAAGATATTAAAATGGTATTTACTAATTTCAGCATCAAAGGTACTAACTTTAAGAACTATCTAACTGCTGACACTAATGCTCTGTCAGAACTGCAAAATATATGATTAAACAGAAATAATGATAACGAAATCATAATTAAGCACTAGCGAAGTAGAATTATCGTGTATAAAAGTACGATAAAGCTATGAAAACACTTAAACTGTATGGTCACAAAAAAAGAGACATCCAAACTGAATTGTACACGGAAATGAGAATAAACTCTGTCACTTCCTCGTAATTTGCTAAGATCATATCTTCGCAGACAATTTCCGTTGTTTTCATGAGTTTTCCTTAGTAGTCAACCTGTTAAAATTAGCAATTTAGATCTGCCAAGTATTTTGACTTGGGTACTACATCGCACGTTGCGTCATTTCTCCCCATAAACAAATTAACATGACCTTTGCAAACTATCGTCTTCCTTCGTTCTTTTCAACGTGTTCTAAATTGGAGTCTTCCAAAGATCGGTACCTTTCTATGAATATTTCTTTGTCTTATGGAGTCTGACACGAAGATGGACACCCATTAGCTTTTTGTTTCAGTTTGAGATATTCGTTGACGTAGCCGCAGAAAATACCTTGACTCGAGTCGTCGTCCTTATGTTATTGTTCTGTGGTACGAATGTGCCAAATTCGCATACTTTTAACATTTGGTATTCACTAGCCGAAACACTGAACAATACGACACTCACCCACGTTCCGCAAAGCATGTTCTTCATTCTTATGGTCAAAAGTGTACGGCAGAAAGAAAACATAAATTTTCCATGGCAATGATGTGGTAAGACAGATGGTACAAGTAGGTTTGATATAAGATTTTGAATTTGATCAAGCTTTCGTATTGAATGTTTATTTTTGTTCTATTGCTGATCTTCCTCTAGTTCATTCACATATTTTTTAAATGTAACATTGATGCTCAAAGTACACGATTTAGTCACAAAGCAGCACCTTTCTTTCCTGGACAAAATGTTTTAGAGTTATTAGTTCGAGTACGATCTGAATAAATCGGAAGCAATTTTTGTTTTTGTTCAGTTTGTTTCAACCGATGTTGTTCATGCCAAGTGTGACTGACAAAGGATTGTGTGCAAGTCTAGCAATGAATTCGTTCTTTGCCTTCAGGAATGCATGGTCTGGAAGCAAAAAACCCAGGACATCGCTCGTCGCAATAAAGGTGTTACTCCCGACTGGTCAATCCTTGGTCACATTTTTTTTTAGCAATAGTTATTTTATCCAAGAAATCGTGTGATGGTACTAACGGCATCGAGATGCTCTTGATGATGATACAAGTAAATGTATTTTATATCTGGAGAAATCTGGATATCAATAAACGAGAGCTCCACGAAGGACTTAAGGATGTAATTTCAACGTTGAACAAGGGACCAATATGTCTTGAAATATCTGCATTTCAGGAATGCCACACACCGTCTCTGTGTAAAAGCAAGTATGTTGCAAAATAAGTTCTGCTTCCTTTTGTTGCTTGGCTCTGTCTGATTTTCGTATGCTCTCCTATTATATTTTTTTATTCTGCGGTCTCATTCTTCTCGGAATTCGTTCGACGCACGAAGATGGACGGGATAGACGCATCTGATTTTTCTCATTGTCAATTGCTGACGATACTGCGTGTGTAACTGCGGAGTTCATCCACCAGTTACACTTTTCTGCGCCCTCTACCTCAAGGAGGTGAAACGTGGATCGTGTGAATGTGGCCTTTCCATCAGTCATGTTAAACTCGTCATTGGGTTCTTTGACGTGTTGAATTTTGTCGATGACTTTGGATGGTGTTATTTCCTGAGGTTTACTAAACTCGATCCAGATATGAGACTTCAAACTGTCGTGCGTTATAGAGAGTCTCAAACGATCATCATCTTTAGCTTGGCACTGTTGTTTCAGTGTTTCAAACAAGAAATCCCGAAAATCTATAATGAAACCTGCTGCTTTGTCTGGTGGGATTTAAGACCTGAATTCTTTAAATTTCCCTGTGTATGTATAAGCCAAGGTTCTCACCTTTCTGGAAATCACCTTTTGGGTGTCTCGAATGTGAAATTAATCCTCAGGAGCTACTGAACGACTGTCTTGATCTTGTTACAAAGGAGGCAGAGGGTATTGTTTCAGCTCACCCACGTCGTTTCATCCTCAAAATGACTGGCATGCACGTTGGCCAATACTTCAGTTAGTGTATGAGGCGACACCGAAAGAAGTAGTCGTCCCTTGGCTTCGACTTCTTGTTTCTTCTCAGCAAAGTGTGATTGTTCCATCCTGATTCCAAATTATTATTCGACTAAGTTTTACATACAGTTGCTACCGATATATTGTGCTTTGTATTTTTAATTTATATTGTTTTTTTCTCTCTCCATGATTTTATGTTTTGTATAATTGTATTTTCTAATTGACCTCTTCCAAAATTAAGTTCATTGTGTACCCGACCAGCAACTTTTATTTTTGTAAACAAATAATACATAGTTAATATTTCACTATCAATGTGGATTAAATATTAGGATCAGTATCAATAGAGGTAAACATGTTTATTTGGGTCTGGGTCCATGATATTGGGATTCCCCATGAATAAACCTGTTGTGCATGACGTTTACTACATTCTTTAATATAATTATAGTAAAAATTGTGTCTTGTTGACAACCCAGAATGTTCTAGAATGGAAACTTTCATTAAGTGACAGAGAATATACAGAATATGGTAATTGCGACCGAGATCAAGTAGAGGGGTTTATAATCCTGTTTGTTGAAGAAATTATTCATGTTTGCTATAACTCAGAAATAGAATAATTTTATTGTTGTGTTCAGTTTTTGATTTGGCTGGCATTTTTATTCAAATTATTATTCTTTGGAATTACAAAGTGCTCAGACAAGGAAACCTTGGGTTATATTATTGTGATCAATTGGAAGACTGTTAGCATGTCCTCACACTTCAGGCCACTCTAATATTAGTACATTCGAAACTACAGGCACATCAATGCCTTCAGCGTTGGCTCTTATTTGGAGTACAACTTTAATTTAATTAGAACTTTATTCATTAGGATTGGTGATATAACTTTTAGGACTATTTGATAATTTGCAATACTAAAGGTTCTTTTTAAATTTGTACTTTGTATTCTAGAGAAATAAATGATTTGGTGATATATTTTTTTTATAAAAAATTGTTGGTTTTCGTCCTTTTATCTTTCTTAGTTAAAGATCATTGAGTCGTAATAGAAAATTGGGAGCTTATCGTTGGGATATGAATTTCTCTAAGATATTTCAGAAAACTTTTTTTAAAAAAATTTAAATTCACTTTATTTCGGAAGTTTCGAACTTCCGTGTATTTTAATTTTAAAAATTTTGGAAAATAATCTTTCGAAACGTCATCTAAAGTAGAGCACTTTATTTAAAACCCTACCCAGGAAAGGCTAGAGTCCTTGAAAAAGGATGAAATACTCCAGCTTGCCAGATAAATGATATCTCTGAGGCAAAGGCATCTGTAACGAAGCAAGAAATAAAAAATATTTTGGGCCCAATACATTTGTAATTTTTCGATAAAAAATGCGTTAGGTCTGATTAGTGAGTCTGCTTCAGGCTTTGACATGTAAGGAATGGAATTGAAATCAAAACACAAGACGGAAATAGAGTTAAGAAAGCGTTAGCGTCAGAAAAAGGAAAGAGAGACAACTGCAAGATAAGAGAGACAAAAGAAAGAGACAAGAAACAAAATGCAATTAGAAAAATAGAAAGAAAGAGACAATTGCACTTGCAGAAAAAGAAAGACGATGCAGTTGCGGAAAGAGGAAAGAGAAAGAGAAGACAGGTTAATGCAAACGCAAAGAAAAAAAGAAGAGAGGGAAGAAGAGAAGAGAGGGAAATAATGATGCAGAGAGAAATAGAATAGATGGGAAATACAAATGCAGAGAGAATAGGAAGAAAATGAATTTCAATTTAAAAGAATTAGTTCTAGCAAGTGGAAAACAACCCCCCTTTACGCGCAAGTTCATTTTTTATGTTACTTGAAATGTTAGGTGAGCATCGCCTTTAAAGGGAAAAGAAGTAGAGAAGTAGATATGTATTTTAATTTTGAAACAAAATTGCATAGACTTTGAAATGGTCAAGGAAGCATTTAACTCTGTTATTACATAGTGTACTTATTGTCAAAGCTCATGCAGTGTCAGTACAACAAAGTACTGATTAGGATCTGATTAAGGAATCTATCTTGAAGAGTTATGAGTTGGTACCTGATGCATATCAAGAAAGGCTTAGGAACTATAGGAAAAAAAAACTGGACAGCTCCGTGTCGAATTGGAAAAAGAAAAAGAGTAATTAACTGATAGGTAATGGTCAGCCAAGATGGTTGGTCAAGACTACGATAACCTCAGATAATTCATATTAATTAAAGAGTTCAAGAATTGCGCCCATACTGACGTCAATACCTACTTTGCTCAGCAAAAGGATGAAACATTAGAAAATGCTGCTCGTACAGCTGACGATTATTCTTGGCTCACAAAGTTTCCTTTGTCAGTATGTCTTGCACTCAGGAATCCTATTGGTAAAAGCCATTTCAGTCTCGTACGAGAACTTCCAAATCTCAAACTGGCACAGCTTTTAGGAATCAGTTTTCTGATGAGACTGGTCAGAAATCCTTATCTCTTCCTGCGTGTACCTATTGCAGGAAGAAAGGGGCCACGTTCTTTCTGATTGCTACAGATTGAAAAATAAACAACATAATTAAAACAGACCTCTTCCAAATGCTCTTATTTTCATGAGGTCATGATCGTGGTCACGGTCATGATTTAAAAGCAACACATTTGTTGGGTAAACAAACCCCAGTCTGATTTTATTATGGATACTTATGAACCGTTTATGTCGAAAGGTTCTGTATCACTTATTAATGATTCTGCCAATCCTATACCTATTACAATTTTAAGAACACAGAAACTTCTAAGTCTTTTATTATCATGTACTTTGCATTTTTCTGAGAAGTCTTCTTCTAATGAGAGTGTCCTTATTCAGAAAGTAGAGTGTGTATTTGTTAATGTTCCTCTCTGTTGTGTAAATTTGTCAGCAGACTTAGCCTCAGGGCCCGTGACAGAAGAAATAGTGACGTCTTTACCCATCGAGGATACTGATCTACTACTAGGCAATGACCTAGTTGGAGACAAGATTGTAGTTAACCCACTTGTAACTGGCAAGCCTTGTATGGATCAGAAAGTTGATTCTATCGAAAATGAAACTCATTTTGTATACCCAGCTTGTGCAGTTAGTATAGCTCGGGCAAAAAAAAGCTTTTGAGAATGATGTTGATCAGGAAATTATTTCTTTGCTTGACACATGTATTGGTCAGGATTATGATGAGGTCACATTTTCTCCTGGTATGAATCATTCAAAAGGTATTGATCACAGTGATCCTCTTTTTAATATTCGTTCTCTTTATTTCAAACAGGGTGACCAATGACAATCTCTCATTGTCGAACAGGAAGAAGATCGTGAGATCTTCGGCCTGTTTCAGATGGCTATTAGCGAAACAGCGCTACAGACATACCTGTTTGTTATTTTGTTAAAAATGGGGTCCTTATGAGGAAACGGAGACCACCTGAGGTACATGCTGGTGACGAGTGGTCAGTGAGCTATCTAATCATTGTTCTAATGTCATATAGAAAGGAAATTCTTAATCTAGCCCAAGAAACTCCTTTGGGTGGTCGTTTAGGTGTCAATAAGACTTACCACATATTCTTGAATCAGTTGTATTGGCCAGAAATTGTAAATATGTAGATCTTGTCACACTTGTCAAATGGTAGGAAAACCCAATCAGAAGATACCTAAGGCTCATCTGCAACCTAATATTGTATTTGACGATCCATTTAGCAAAATAATGGTAGTCTGTGTCAGTCTCTTATCTTAGACCAAGTCAGGCCACCCAACACTTGTCGACCCTAATGTGTGCGTTCACAAAATTCCCAGAGGCAATTCCTTTGAGGAACACTTCTGGAATGTATTCGGAATACTCGATACTTTTGGACTTGTGATAGAACTTTTAGGATTATATACGATTTAATTCACAATACTGTAGGTTCTTTTTAAATTCTCACTTTGTATTCTAGGTAAATAAATAATTTGTTGAATTTTATTAAACT
Organism: Sinohyriopsis cumingii; assembly: GCA_028554795.2. Classification (NCBI taxonomy): domain Eukaryota; kingdom Metazoa; phylum Mollusca; class Bivalvia; order Unionida; family Unionidae; genus Sinohyriopsis; species Sinohyriopsis cumingii. Next base: position 74,279,838 of record CM068839.1, read on the forward strand.
TGTTGGTTTTCGCTGTTTTCTGCTACTTATTTTAAGTCCATAAAGTCATAACAAACCCGTGACAACGTTGCATAAATCTAGATAAAACAGTATGAACAACATGGTTCAAAAGAAGCCATTTGTTGACAAGATAAACGCATAAACTTAATTTAGACCAGTATATGTGGAATGTAGGTCACATTGGCCTTCTGTGTTGTAACGGAGTGGTACTAAGAGATATTAATTAATCTGACTTCATGATTCTAACAAAAAGGGTGTTTGAGAAATACATTTTAAATACAACATTAAACCAAAGTCAGTGAATCACGAAGCATGCCTCACAGTGACCTACATTTGTAATGATGATGTAGTACGCGAGAAGATGCATTTTCTCACTAATTTTCGTGATTCCAAGTCAATCTGTTAACAATCGAGAGCTGTCTTTGATCTCTCTTATGTCAGAGATCTCGATTTCAATCTGACTGGATTGCATGTAAAACAGTGTTATATAGTGTTCAAAAACCTTGATCTAAGCACAAAAACTTTACCAAGAATGTACAACAAAGGCAAAAGATACCACCACCACCAACCACACCGCACCACCAATCGTCCCCAGATATGATCTATGAAACCCACTCCAAATTGTGTACTAGGACCTTGGTATAAAGAACAGTTTAAATGTACACTTGTCCCCCACCCCTTCCTAGAATTTCACCTCTAAACATGTTTTGACCTACATCTGTAAAACTTATTATCTGACTACTACGCGTTTGCCCCAGGGCCGGAGTAAGATCTTCCAGGGCCCTAAGCACTGAAAATATTATAGCCCACCCCCACCCCCATCTACAAAATGTGAAACTTGGGGAGAAATAACAATATTAAAAGCAAAAAAGGTGGGAAAATATCAGTGTTGCCATCATTCCAAATCAAAATACTTGTACATGGAGATCGAAATGGTCATATATAATTCATTCAGTTTTATCATCAACAATTAATTTGAATTTGTTCTGGTACCCCTGTTGGGCTGGTGCCCTAAGCACGTGCTTAGTGTGCTTAATGTATAATCCAGCACTGGTTTGCCACCCCACCCAACCCCATCCTTCTCCCAGGAAAATAATTCTGCGGGCGTCCCTGGAGGGGAGGGGCTGATTAGTTCTTGACAGCCACGATATAATTTTATTTGTCTTCTATCTTAAGATAACATTTTCAACTGTTGTCATGGAATGCATTTGTTCTAATTTTCTAGAAATCAATCAAAGAGTGTGTTTTAGCAAGGCATGTGGCGGCTGGAGAATTTTTATTTTTAAAAAAACGGACCATTTTGGAACGGGGTAGGTGGGTTGGATTTTCTCTAGCCAGGATGTTTCATTTCCCTTCAATCTCAAGATTATAAAATTAAATCAATATAATAATGAAGGAAAAAAAAAAGACTTATAAATCAGAGCAAGACCACTTTTCATACTATTTAAGGGCCCGAAAACGAAGCATATACTAATACTAATACTTATAATAATTCACAAATAATGTCGTTAAGTCGCTGATCCAGATTTGTTTGTCTGTTGAGCGAGTTTCCACGTTGACTTTTTGCAACCAGGGTATTGTCTACTTCAGGCGTTAAGGTAGACGAACGCCTTGTTCTCCGCGTTTTTTTTGTTGTTGTTGTTTGTTTGTTTGTTTTTTGTTAAATATTTCCCTGTCAGAATATATATATATATATATATATATATATATATATATATATATATATATATATATATATATATATATATTGTAACTGTTTTTGCCCGTTCTGTACTTTATTTCTCTATCACTTTTTGATACGACAACCCTAGACACCACTGACACCTTATTTTCTAAAGACACATTATGCAATAAACTTGATTAAAAGCATCACAGACTCGGACTTTTGTATACATAATAAACATATTTATTCAAGATGCAAGATTCAGATACTTTATATAGCAATAAACTGAATATTCAGCAATCACCTAGATTCCAAGAATCGCGTCACAGTGATGAAGATTAAAACTTTGGCATGATGTCTGGCATTCGGGTATCCTTCTCACACGGTTCAACTTTTATCCTTGCTTGCAGTCACTGATATACAGGCGAAAATATTGTCAATGTGTGACTTGACTCCTACTCAGCTTATTATTGCTTACTGGATGTGAAAAAGAGGAGGGGTGTTGCTATTGAGAAGATTGTTTTTATTTATATAATACACAATCCTGGGCAGAAAACGACATTTATCACTTAGGATCGAGCAGATAATATTGACTTGTAATTATAGGACTGCAGTAGACAAAGGGAGACAACTTGTCTAGTGACTGTCTCGACAGAATTGTTTGCCTTAGACGGCGTCTGAACTGATGAATACTTGAAGTTGGATGTGGAAGTGGTGGTGGGTATTTGCCCGACAAACGCATGTAAGTTCATCAGATTGCGAGTTTCAGTCTAAGAAAGTGTGATATTTGAAAATAAATATATGCATTCAATGATGACACATACATTTATAGAATTGAGTAGGTGTGATATGAGGAGATAACTGTTTTCATCCAATAATCACACAAATTGATGTATACTTGTAAAAGCGTAGTATGTAAAGAGAAAATAAGCTAATTCAATAACCACGCACATTTAATATTAGCAAAAGTATGGTATGTGAAGAGAAATTGGACTCATTCAATAACCACACACGACTAATTAGAACGGGGCGAAATGTGGTGAGAAAACGTCACCAATGATCACCCAAACGAAGTTTTCTAGCTACAATGTATTTAGATGTCGAGGCGAACTCTTTTACATTTGTACAACAGGGATTTGCAAACAAATCTTCTCAAAGAACAGGAACTAAATGTCACATATATAAGTATTTCAAACTCATGAAAGTGGACCCTATATGAAATATTAGAAGCGAAAAAATTGTTATTTTAGAATAATACGAGAAATTGTAGGTCTACTTTAAATACTGAAATTGCAGCATTAGCTATGTGTATCTTAAAATTCTTTAACTAACGAAATTGTTAATGCATTAAATATAATTGCAAAATAAATATTAAAAAATTTATCTAAGTAATTAAAATAAATTAAAGTGGACACACATGTCTTGCTATATTGACTCTTAAACCTGACTGTTACATACTGCTGTACATACCCAACAAATTTGGGCTTTGGATGGTCTCTTGCCTCCTTGCTTGCACACCGGGGTTCTGGCGTTCTGGCTCCCGATTAAAAAAATTCCCGGGCCTTAAATATCGTATAGTTGGAAATTTGCTGGAAAACCTTTGAAAGTTGGAATACTGTTGGAAAAACGTTGGATGTTGAAGTTGGAAAATTATTGGAAAATCCCAACCAGTCTTGAGACTTTACATCTATGCAAAAATAATGATTATTTCCAACCAAAAGGATACATTTGTTGAAATTATCATTAAAAAATATACTTTATTGAAAAGTAATCAAAAATCCATCGCTGAACCGTAATTTGTCAACACATACCGCACTCCGTACGAGTGTACCATACGAGACTCTCCTTGCGCATGCTCAGTGAATTATAAACAGCAATGGCAGTGACCTACGAAAGCTACATGGGATGGATCAAATCAAGCCCAGTATTTTACATAAGGATCGATGACATCTATTAAATATCATCTCCGGTAAACAAATATGGTCTCCTCAAACACCCCAGATTTATAAAACTTCTCTTTATCATGCCAAATTAGCAAATGCATCCTTTGAAATCGTCAGTAGGTCAACGTATATTGTATGTACTGTGATCAGCTGATAGTTCCAGCAACCATTATATTTTTTGTTGGTAATTGTTTTTCTTCCTATTTGAAAAATGCTTTCGCTGAATAACAAAAATCAATTGTTTAATGTAGTAATTCTGGTCGTCTTGTATGTCGTTGATTATAGTGTTTCGCGAACTTTCATAAATTACAGTAAAGACTATAAAACTCCGACTGTTGTTGTTGTAGGGTTTAACACCATTTTTCAGCACAAGATAGGCTATACATGGCAGCCAGTATAACTGGTGGAGGAAGAACCCTGGAAAACCCAGGGAAGAACCACCGACCCACGAGAAGCTACTGGCAGGCTTTCCCACGTACTCACGCTAGCCGAGCCTTGGACTCGAACCCACGCAGACAGAGGTGAGATGGCAGTGATCCGGAACGGTGAGCGCTTTAGACCACTCGGCCACCCATAGTATAGTGTCTAATTTTTAGAAACTCTAAGCGCTTTACAGCATTAGACAACATCTATAAGATAAAAAAAACATAATTATATGATTACAAAAACAAACACCATGAAATTAGAAAACATAAAAAAACATGCTGAGAATATTTAAGGTAGGAAACATTATTAGGTCTTTAAGTTTGTTCTTGCAGTCGAAATAAGTGAGTTTTGAGAGCACTCTTGAATGGGATCACTGTGTCTTTGTGTCTAAGTTCATTGGGCAATTCATTCCACGTTGTTGGGCCATGGTATGCAAAAGAACGCAGTCCATATGACTGTTTTCATAGTGGGAATAATGAGTATACGATTGTCAGAAGAGGAGCGTAAGTATCTTGCTGGTGTGTACACATGGGTGAGGTCGGATAGGTATGTTGGACTAGAGTCCGACAGTGAAACGTAGCACAGAGAACACATTTTGTGTTTGATTCTGGATCGAATGGATAGCCAGTGTAGGGTACAGAGCAGCGGAGAGGTGTGCTCTGATCGTGGTATTCTAAGTATGATCCGAGCAGGTGTGTTTTGAACTTTTTGAAGTTTCTGGAGCAGATATTGAGATGAACCAGACAGAACTGAGTTACAATAGTCCAGTCTTAAAAGTACTAATGAACACACAAGTGTTTTAGTGGCATCAACTGAAAGATATTTGCGAATTGAGCTGATGCGTCTTAGCTCAAGATATGCAGCCTTGCATATGTTCATGACATGTTGGTGCAATGTTAGAGTACTGTCCAGGGTAGCACCTAGGTTTCGTACTGATTGTGTGAATTTAATGTTGAAGTTGCTGATATATATATATATATATATATATATATATATATATATATATATATATATATCACCATGGCCAATTCGGCGTGTCGGGTAATTCTGCGCAACGATACGTCTTTTCTGTAAACAATGGATCACGTGTTATTTTGGGTCAAAAATCCATTTTGTATTAAAAAAGAACGATCGTACTATAATGAAGAAAAAGTTATATTCATAAAGTGTACAAAAATATCCCACACTTCGACTCGAAATGCATATGAAAAGCGATTTCTAAATGTCAACATGAAGACCCACTCCATGACCTTCTTGAACCTGTAACCCAGAAAGTCCTATTTACTATGGATCTTTTAGAATCATACAAATAAATACATTATTTAAAAGATGGAAATGCATACCTTAAAAAAATGTGCATCTTAATCCAAGTTTCCAATTGTTTAAGAAGTTGTCCCACACGTACAAAATCGTCAGCTACCCAACGTATCAGCTTGCTGCTAGAACGGGGTTCTCAAGAAATTCCCCAGCTTATAGTCTGTTTCTAAATTCTTTAGTAATTTTCCCAATAAACGAGACATTGTAAACACATTAATCATATTCATTGCTGTTTCTCTTCCACATAATAGCTTTTTTTGTATAAAACGTTGGACTTTACTAATTTTGTTTACAAGATCGGTTTAGTTTGCTTAACAGCTCTTGCCATTTATTGGCATTGTTACGTTGAATTTTGTAAAACTGGCTATAAACCTGAACTTATTACTCGACTGAACTGCTTAAAGAACAGTCGAAAGTAATGTATTTCATTTCTATAGCCCGATGGATAAAAATTACATCTTTTCAAAGCTGTGCGCAGAATAGGCCGACATAGCGCAGGTCATGAACACGGCGTGGGTGGGTGGTATTCCGTGTGTCCAAAATTAATATTTTTTTAACATAATATTTTGGTTACAATTGCCTCTTTTCAAATGGTAAGTATTGCAGTGTTTTATTTTCCTCAATCGGACGAATTCAGTATGTATTTTGCTTCAGTATTTGAGACGGAAACCTTAGGTGCGTAGAAATGCCCGACAACAGTGTGTGTGTGTGTGTGTATATATATATATATATAACAAACGAAACACCGGAAATCATATCGTTGGTCGAGAGCAGTAGTTCTTAACCTGAGCCGCTGCCCAAAACTGAGTCGCTATGCTGTTTTGAGCGAGTCGCCCGTGACAAACCTTAATAAAACGGTATATGTTTGTCTCCTTGATTTAACAAATTATCACCCCACTTGCGAACAATGTTCTCTTAATTGTGTGTGTGATTTGGATTTTTAACGTAGCTTTAACAATTTTTCAGTCATATCGCTACGATGTCTGCAGTGTGGCAGTTTTTAGTGATGTCTAGCACTGGGGCATCATGCCGCAGACATGTGGCATGACGTCCCAAACAGTCACATTATCCTGACACCGGGCCGACCAGTCCTAACACTAACCTCTTAATGCTGAGCGCCAAGCGAGGCAGCTGTTAGTACCATTTTTGTAAGTCTTTGGTTTGACTCGGCCAGGGATCGAACCCACGACCTCCCGCATCCGAGGCGGACGCTCTAACCACTAGGCCACCGGATGTTCTCTTAATTTAGAACCACGCAATACAGCTCCGCTCATCGTTGAGAAATATGCACCTTTAGTGAAAATCAAAACTTCAAATGAATAAATTGTACATTGTATCAACTGAAGTTGATAATAATCACACAAAAAAACTGGACTAACGTTTATATTACTGTCAGAGTTACGGGTTATTAATCGTAAACATGTTGTGTCATTCTTATAACGCACTTGAAATGAACGGCGCAGTGTATATGATCGAAGAATTGTTTTGACACATTGACCAATGGGATAGAAGGTAAACACAGGTCACGCGTCCCAGGCATGACTTATGTAGCATGAAACCGAACTGAATTCACAGGTTTTTTAAACGAATTTTGTAAACATATGGTATACTTCATTGTTTAACTGCATAGATAATATGCATAATATCGATGTTAATGTTTATAGCTTTAGACGAAATAAAGATTTTACTGAACTATTTTTTCTGGCGTATGAATACTAAGCTAATGTTTTTACTAGACGTAAACACAAACTAATACTCTTTGCGTTTGTAAACACGGGAACTACCGGTGTAAACAAACAGTGTGCTACATATTATGATAGCGAAAATGATGAGAATTGTTGCATCAGATTCTGATAATCTACTTAAAAACTTTACAGTGAAAACTACTTGGGCGTCTGAGATTGAAAATCTTCGAAATTCGTTTACTATGAAGCTGAAATTTGAAAATACCAGAACAACACGTGCTTCACCCTATAGTTTGTTATCTCCGGCATTGCGCCATATACATGCGCATGATGAAAAATCGAGAACTTTTTGGGGATGTAAGAAATCAAAATCTTCAATTCGGGAACATTCTCAAATTTCGGACTCTTATCTACTTCTCCAGACCATGTTAAAAGAAAATAGACTAATATCGGAGGCTGTTTCGCGCCTGCAGAAAAGGCCTTGTATTCATTCAAAATCGGGGCTTGATTTGGACAGTGATGGTTCCAGTTTGGATAGTTTGGAATGTCATAGTGAATTTTTGTCAGGTGCTGTCACACCTGTTACATCTGGAGTCCATTCCACTTGTAATATTAGCTATACAAGTGATGCAGAGTCAGATGATGGAGAAGGTACAATTGGATGAATGGACTGAAGTTACATGGTTTTGCGTTTTGAACGTGCAACGTTAACATATAAAGATGTACAGTGTACACAATACATCCTTAGTATTTTGGATATATGTTCTGTTGTCGATACAGCTTGACCAGAGTTGGTGTATATTCACACAGTGATCGGTGGAAATGTGTGTAGTTTTATACGATATAAACTGGTGATTTGAATGTGCAGACAGTACAGTGAGACACCAGCATCCTGAAAGCAGTAATTAGTGTACCTCATTTGCATGGTGGGCCTACATTTATGCACATCGGACATGTAATGGCCATTTACAGTGTATACAAATTCAAGGTTTCCTGAGTTGGCATGAAAATTGGACTTGAAATATTTTGACAAGTTGAGAAATAACCGATGCAAATTCCATTTGGACAGTGTGTTTGGCTTTAGAAAATTTGAATGCCAACCAATTCATATACTGTGAGAATTTATAACCCATGACATTTTTTTAAATGTATCAACAGTGAAATTATTTTGTAGTATTTTGTTTGGGACCAAACATGTGAATGTGTTAAGAACCTAATATGAAAACAAGTGGTGTTTTATTATCCAAGGACAGACCACAGTGGTAAACAGGGCTTATTGTTGGATGCATGGTTTGTGCTCATTTCTGCTATAAATTGTGCCAAAAATCAGTAGAGTGTGCTACAACCGCATATCAGTTTAAAACCCTTTCATTATTTCTTCATTACATTCTGCCTATCCTAGGAAATCCACTCAGCCACAGAGTTTTAATATTTATTTCTAGAATAGACCCTGGGTGAACTGTTTTACTCACCACTGCCATTTGCACATCTCTACAACAGAGTCACACAGTTGATTCGCAATATGTTCAGGGAAACCATACAAATTGACTATTGTTGTTGTGGGTTTAATGCTATTTTTTAGCGCATGATACAATGTACTATAGTTGGGTACCATGACTACTTTTGTACTATGTTAACCTGCTGAATTTCTGAATATACCACTGTACATATTATGGTATACCACAATTGTATTGGCATGGTTTTGCTTATTAGCCAAGAGCTAGGTGATTTACCTGGTGGCTTATACTTTTACACCTGGCTACTTAAAAATATGCAGAGTGGGGGGGGGCACGGTGGCAGACAATCCCCGTCTATGTTGGCAACTCACCCTCCAACTTTAACGCAAAGGAGACCAACAGTTTAATGGTCTGGAGCATGGGGTTGACACATTTTTCATAGAAGAAATTCCATCTGTCATTAGTTAGAAAAATATCTTTAACTGATTAATATCAAAATAACAGCATTTATATCCCTTAAAATTATCTTGAGATAAAAGAAAAAATTATTCAAGCTTAAAAAAAATTTACAGCCCCCACTACTTAATTACCCAATAGATGCATAACTTGTCATCGAAACGCTGTACCTAAAGTGGGATGATGAAGCTTACACTATAGATGATACTCTGTGATAGACATTTTGTTGGCATTAGAAAACTTGTTGATAAAATGGGAATTGTGGACACATTGAAGCCTACAGTTTACTTGCTTTACTATTGGTATAATAGACATGGAAACTTTGAGTGGGATGTCAGCAGTAGTATACTATTGGTATAATAGACATGGAAACTTTGAGTGGGATGTCAGCTGTAGTATACTGTTGGTATAATAGACATGGAAACTGAGTGGGATGTCAGCAATAGTATACTATTGGTATAATAGACAGGGTAGTTTGAGTAGAATGCCAACATCCAGGCAAGATATTTAACAGAGAGAGCCAGTAAACATTAATCAAGAAAATATTAAGTGTACTTAAGAAATTGCATAATATTCAAACAGAAAAAGTAGTGTTCTGAAAATCTTGGGATGATTTGCAGTAAAGTCTTACAAAGGAATGCATATACTTCACATTACTATATACTGGTAAATAGCTAAAAAAAAAAAAAATACAACTTTGTTCTAAAGGTGCACTTAATCTGAATATGTTTCACAGCAACCCATTTGGACACCATGTTGCCATACGTGACACATGTCAAATATGATTAAATATTTTATTTCAGTTTGAACATTTTTTTCTCACATCCAGAGTAATGCTTTGTTTCCTTCATTACAACTTTTTATTTTTATTTTTTAAATTGGTATTTTTAATGACTTTATTTTCTTCAGATACAAACTTGCATTTTGTTAGATTATATGGTACAATGAAAAGTACATGCAATAAGATAATGAATGCATTGTTGGTACTTATGAATTGGTTACATTTTGCAGTGGATTATGTACTCTAGACAAGTACATGTATGTTTACAATTCATCATACAGCTGTTTAGTTTTGTTTATAGTCCATACAAAGATTATTCAACAGACAGATCAAATAACCTGTTGATGACATCATTTGGTACTGGCCTTACACCTTGTTTTCATTTGTTCAGCTTACTTACAAAGTCCAACAATTTAAATTTTTGTTTCCAGTCTGCTTTTTAATATTAATAGATCAAGAGGTAAAAATAGATTTCATGTTGTCAACAAAGTTCAGCCATGTCATGTTAGCAATAATAATAATCAGAAGTACTGAATATACTTGCACACAAGTTGGACTGAACTACAGGCAACATAGACACAGATCTGTCTGTGCATAATACATTGGCACATCTGGGTCTATATTGTTTGTTAAGATCAATTAGTAGAACAGCAGACCCTGATCTCATCACACCTTATTGTTATGTCAGGATCTGTGTTGTTTGCAGTTGGATCAAACTTGTATGCAAGTATATACATTCAGTACCTTAGTTTCTCAAGTGTAACACTGTAAGCTTTGTTGATCTGGATGTACTTTTGCATAATATAAAATTAATACACTTCTTAGTTGGTTTAATTGGTCAACTTGAAATCGTGGGTTCATCTTCTACATATTACATATGCAGTAGTCACTTTTGAAAGATAAAGTCAGTATATAGTGTCCAGCAGAATATTGTATTGAAATAATGTAAGTACTCATAAGTCGAGTCGGACTGCAAAAAAACCCAACAAAGATCCAAATCATAATGCACCTGCAGATCAGGGTTTATGTTTGTTTGTACCACAGATCATCTTAAACAAAATGCACAGACCCAGATCTACTTTTACATCATGTGGTTTGCAGTTGGATTCTACTTACAAATGAGTTTATATGGTACACAGCTATGCTACATGATAGTGACATGTACACATTCAGCCTTTTGTTTCTGTTCGATTCTATTCTATGAAATGAACTCTTTTCCTCTTAAATTTATTAAACATTTTTCAACTGACATTTTGTTCTCTTTTTTCTCTGCATTTTAGAGTTAATTTTTTGCCAATAATATCTTTGCAACAGTTCAACCAGTCATCTTTTTCCTATTATGAAAGTACAGATTACTGAAGGACTCAACCTGTGCTGATACAATAGAGCTGAAACTCTGTTATTATTATCCCCATGTGTAAGGATGCTTAATACAGGGGTTGGGTGGCGATAGTCCACAGACACCAAGTGAAGGAAATGTCATTTTTTTTTTTTTTGCAACTGAAATTTTTATAGTATTTCACTTTTATCTTAGTTTAATAGTGGCAATTCTTTACAAAACTTAATGGGGGGTGGGGTTTAGAGAGGTTGCCAACTGACAGAAACTGTTTTATGTATCAAAGTATGACTAAAGAAGATTGCCTCCAGGTCCGTTGAAAACTGGTACTGCCACTGAAGATGCTAGTGGTGGCATACACAAATCTTAGAGGATAAGAAAACTACTTTGCTTTATACTTTCTTATTCTCCCAAAGTAATAAATCCCAATATCTTGTCATTACGGGGAACAGAGGTGCACAAAATGTTCAGGAATTCACGATAAGTATTTTAATTTTGGTCCTTTCATTATTTTTTTTAACTGCTGAGTACTAAAATCATCTCTGATATTATTTTAGAAACTCCAAGAAAACCATATTTGGTAATAAATTATCTTGTTACGTTTGAGTGAACATACATGTACAAGAGTTGTAAATGCAGTAAAACATTCATTTTCATGGCTTTTGACCTTGAACCTGATATCAAGGATAAAACATCACTGAACATGCCTCAATGTCAAGGTATAACCACATGCTGAGTTTGACTAAATTTCTTTAGTAATAGTATTTTCATTCAAAGGCAGATTAAGTACAGCAGAATCTCTCTTGAAAGATGACCCCTTCTGCCAAAAAAGTATGGTCTCCCATAACAGGTCATACCACTATATAATCAATAAAATTGTACATTGAGAATATGGTCTTTCATGGCAGGTGGTCTCACATAGCAGTGGTCTTTCAAGTCAGGTTTTACTGTATTGAAAGAGGTGTTCTAATTAGAACACCATGTCAATGCTGCCATAAGTGAAAGATTAGTGATAAAAAAAATTTAAGATGCACAATAGTGCCATGCTGTAGGTCAGATAAACACCATTATCATTAAGTTACATATTACTACGGGTGGCCGAGTGGTCAAAAGCGCTCTCCGTTACAGATCTCTGACATCTCACCTCTGTCTGCGTTTGTTCAAGTCTCGGATTCGGCCAATGGGGGTATGTGAGAAAGCTTGACAGTATCTTCTTGTGGGTCGGTGGTTCTTTCCTGGGTTCTTCCTCCAACATTAATACTGGCCGCCATGTATAGCCTATCATGTGCTGAAAAGTGGCGTTAAACCCTACAACAACAACATATTACTATAGTGCTGAAGTGAAAACACCATGCTGATAACCATCCATTAATGAGAAGTAGCCATATAAAGAGTTTCAGGTTGGTCATCAAGGCTGCCAGTTTAGAAGAGTGTCATGCAACAATGTAGGAACAGCTATATATTATAAGATTGAAGCATTTTTGTAGTAAAAATATTGGAATGAACATCCATTCAGGAGAATTGACTGTTAAAAGATTTGTAAAATTGGGAGATATAACATTGGTATTATTTTCATTTAAAAACAAGTACAGATAGGAGTGTTTTAGTGCAAACACCATGTCAGTACAAACATCCCTTCAAGAGGAGTAGTGTGATAAGATTTTAAAGCTGGACGTTTGTTTAGGGTTGCATTTTTATTTAGAACCAATTAGAGATCCAAGGAAGTCTTTTTGTTTGTGAAAACACAGTGTCTACATGACCATCTGTTCCGGAGAAGCAGCTGCAAGAAGATTGTCAAGATAGCTACATGGTGATTATACTCTAGGTCTGATCAGCACCATTTTCATTTAGGGCTAAATAGATAGAATAAAGTCTTTTCGCAAAAACCCCATATCAATATAACCATCATGGCAGTAATGTTGGATGTCCAAAGAATACCATTTTCATTTAAGACCGACAATACATCCAAAGAAGTCTTTTAGAACAAAACATCATGTCAATACAACTATCCAATCAGGACGAGTAGCAATGACGATTTTCAAGATAGTTGCTGTGGTGGCCATATTGAATGTCAGATCGCCATTTTCATTTGGGACCAACTGAACATGATAAGAAGTCCTTTAGTGAAAACCCTATGTTGATATGACCAGCCACTCCAGGGAGATTGCCCTAACAAGATTACACTATATCAATATGACATTAATTCAGAAGTAATGGCAAGAAGATTTTGAAGATGGCTACCATAGCAACCCTGAATGTTGAAGGAGCTCTAATTTCATTAATGATCATTTAGACAATTTCAAAAATCTCCTAGGGAAACATCTCAATGAGACAATAGTCCATTGAGGAAGAGTAATGCATAGTTTTCAAGATACTGCAATGGCAGCCAAACTGGATGTCAGATCTGCACCATTTTCATTCAGGACCAACAATATATCATAAGAAGACTTTGGTGAAAACCTATGTTGATATGACCATCCCTTCAGGATGAATAGCAATACATGTAGCAATATTTTGAAAATGGCACTGTGGCAGCCATATTGAATAGCTAAGGGGTACCATTTTCATTCAGCATAAGCGAAACCTTGGGATGAACGTTTGGGTCTAGTTTCAAGGAAATCCATCAAGTAGTTTAGGAGGAGTATCAGTAATAAATTGCAAACAGATGATCACTGGACTGACAACAAACACATAAGTTCCTCTTGTCTTTGATGAATAAAACTAAAAATGATTCCAAAAATAATTATGGGGGTGACAAAAGGAGATGCAAGATGCAGTGGTAATCATGTCGGATTTATGACTGAATTAGTGTGGGTTCAACTCCTACCATTGAATCAGCCCAGGTTGGCTACCATAGTATGGCATTGGGCAAAGCCTCGGCACTATATGGTCTATTTGTGTTACTGTGCCATAAAACATTTTTAAAAAAACATTAAAAAATTATTTCAAAATTGGAAAAATGCTATCCTCGCATTTAAATAAAGTGATGAAAAAGATGTTTTATTTTTTGCTAAACAGTCGCATCAAGTTTATAGCTGCAAAAGGATTTATAAAGACTCAAAAGATTTTTTAATGTCTGTATGTCTGTGCCTAATCTCTATATGTCTCTCTATATCTATATCATTTGATTCAATAAACACACATAATATATGCATAATATAAGAATTTATTATACAATCACATTGATACATTCAGCTTTGGTGTACAAACCAAAAGTTTTAAGTTACATTATACATTTTCATGTAAAGTGGTAGACACTTTTTCTGGAAAGAATGGCTGGAAAAATCTTCAAATAACTTGCTTGCTTGGAAACAAACTTTTTATGACACAACACAAAAAATCTTTTTTCCAACCTGAACCTTCTCATTACAATCCTGAGCAAGCTGAACATGTTACTTACCTAGCAACACTTCATTTTATTGCAGGCTGCCAGATTATAGATTTGTCCATCCTTGCTAAGGATACTTGTGTATCTAAAACTTATGTACATGTCACTAACATAATACACTCATATCATTATCTGATCTGGTAGAATGGATATGCTACAAATACATTATTTATAACAGCTATATTATCAAAACTAATGCAAATGCCTACACAATTTTACACATGCTTATCAATGCACGACAAAAACTATCAATACAACCTTTGCACAGATTTGCTCGACACAGCTGGACAATGAAAAAAAAAAAAAGACCAATATCACTGATATGTGACCACAAGACCAGAATCACTGACATGTGACCACAACAGAACCATGAAATCTTTTTTAATTAAATGCTTTTTATTGAGTGTGAAGAGCCAGTCACTGTGGATGGACCCATACAAGTTGATTCTGTGTGATAGTGTCTAAGAAAATGATACAGAGAAGTCTCTTGAAAGATCTGTTTCCTTGCATGGATCAATAGTTTTATGACCTCCAGTGACAAATGTTTCTTAAGCTATCACTTTAGGCATGACAGTCATTCATCCTAGGGTTTGTAAAGTATGACATATAGAAAAAATAGAACCAAAAACTTCCACATTATTTTCAGATAACCTTGACCCAAACTAATGGTCTTGTCTAGCTTCAGACAATAATTGCTGACAAAGAACGATGCCCATAACTTAGTAATATCTTCAGGTAAGTCAAAAATAAAACACTATCTGACAAGATACATAATTTAATTACCAAAACCCTGCCTTCTATACAGTCCTCAGACTGTAGTACTTGGATTAGCATAATGTCCTTTTTCAAAAAGAATACAAAGGAGTTGCAGGTACAGTACAAAACAGATTATCTGGGTAGTTTGCTCAAACTAGTTCCAACTAAGTCCTCAGAAATTCAGATTCCCCATCAATTAAAATCAATTATCAGATCTGGACATACCATCTTCAAAGTCACTGTCCCATTAGGTCTAGATGACTATGAATAAAATAAATGCAGTAAGTAGATTGGGGTTACCATCTTTCCAATCCTATTTTTAAATTACTGATTACGTTTGAATTTACAGTTCACAGCAACCTTTTCATTGATCAATAAAGTCCTCAAGCAATTTTAACCAATAAATGACAGAGGCAAATTCAGCTATCAACAAATAAGTAAGGGAGTGCTGATACTGCCTCCTTGTGTAGAATGCATTTCACCATCATTATTGATAGATGGGCTAAGCAGCTCTGAATGCATTTTATTTGGTTGTTTCAGAATGAGAGCTGTCTTTTTCCTCTTTAGTATGAAAATATGTCTTTTTTCTTTTTAGTATGAAACATTGTCTTTTTCCTCACAAGCATGAAACCTTGTCTTTTTCCTCATTGATATTGAAACAGTCTTTTTCCTCTTTAGACACACTGTCTCTTTCCTCTCTAGAATGAAACAATTCTTTTCCTGAAGTATGAAAGATTGTCTCTTTCCTCATTAGCATGAAACATTGTCTTTTTCCTCTTTAGAAACATTGTCTCTTTCCTCTCTAGTATGAATCAGTCCTTTTTTCTCTCCTCATCAGTATGAAGCATTGTCTTTTTCCTCTTTAGAAATATCGTCTCTTTCGTCTTTAGTATGAAATGGTCCTTTTACTCATTAGTATGAAGCCTTGTGTCCTTTAAGACCATAATAAAATACTTGGCATTGTTTTCTGTCATACTGGCACACAACGCAAGACACAAACAAGGAAGATGCACAAAAAAGACATGTCAATATAATCAGATGAGTCATTTTTTTTGGCACTGCATAGTGGGGCAAAGTATTAGGTGAAGAGTAAGAGATTGCTTTTTTGCATTTCCAAAGCTTGTATACTTTTTCAAATGTACGCCATCATAAATTCTTGACTATTATTTTTGATTAGACACTATATTTGGCTCAGAATAATTGTGCATCCATTGCATACAAGATCAGCCTAATGAGAAAACTCTTTATTTTGTGTTCAGAACGAGAGAATTCTCTCAACATTTACTTGAGAAATATCCTCAATCTGTGTAAAATTTGTGTTCCTTACTCATTATGACTGAATGGTAACGTTGGCAGGGAGGTTCCTGCAAATCTCTCTACAGACAACTGGGTCAGATGAGCCAAGACATTGAATACATAGTCCATGGAAAACAGCTGAAATGATAAGGCAAGAATAAAGGTGAAATATTTTACAAGTACTGGCAACTATATTTCCAAAGAAATGAAAGTGTACAATATTACATGAAAAACAGATCATTAGTTTAATATCAGGCCTGAGAGAAGGATGGGGAAAATAAATTCATTCATAGATTATTTTTGTCAAAAAAATACTTGATCACATTATTAGGAAAAAGAACTTTGCTTCCTCTCAAATTCAGCCCATTTCAATGACAAAAAATGTTGCCTCTCCGATTAGTTTAGCATATTGACAAAACAAAGATTTTCTCACTACTTACTACTTCCCACTGCTACATAGCTACCCATATATTGTACATTTACCAGTTTAATCTGAGTGATACATTAATGAAAATGCCTACATTTATGGGGTGATGTGGAAGTGCTTTCAGAAATTTTGTTGGGTAGGTATTCTTGGAGTAACATAATGAAAAACAATTTCACTTTCTCTCTCAAACTTATTGCCTAATTTGTTTCATCTGACAGAGGTTATCAAAACCACTTGGAAGGTCTGGTGCTTCATGTTTCTGTACTATCCTCGGTTTCAAAACAGTTAAAGTGATAGGAACAGCCATCTGAATGACTGATACTGTGATAGAGTATTTTAACCACTAGCTTCTAGGTTGAAGACTGGGAGACAAAGGTCAGCAGTTAGTGGTCATCACAAAGAGATTTATTACTGGACACTTCCAAAGCATGCTTGTGCTGAAAGACCAACAGATGACTGACCATGAGTCTGGTCTCTTCTTGAAAATGAAATAGCTAGGATATGAAGCCTGCTGGGAATGTGCCTGACCTGTACCACTAACCTGAGCTTTGGAGTACCTTCAAAATCACACAAAAAGGCACATATGTTGGTAATTTGGTTTTCCAATGTCTAAGAATGTAGGACACCAGCAATGAGTTGTCTGAAATTGGGAGAATTACCTTTCCATAAAATGATCCTTCCAGAACTTAGAATAGCCATTATTTCCAGAATGTTCATGTGAAGGGCTCTTTCTTTGGTCCTCAGCTGTTAGTGACCATGGCAAAGTGGGGCAATGGGTGGTCATTCATATGAGCTGTCATCCACGAAGACTAATCTCCAGAGAAATTCTTGCCATAAATCATTGTTTTTCTTGGCACTGATGCAGGAATTGTCTTATCTTGGTTGAGATTATAACACAGTGATCGAGCTGACTTGAAATGGGGCACTAAGGTACACATGAAATGGCAGGTGATATTTTTGGTTTGTAGCAGTTTGGCTGTATCATGTAGAGAAAATGGGAGCCAATTTCCTTTCCCAAGGAGACACCCAGGAAGCTGTCCCGAGATGGTTCAGGCAGGCATCAAATCGGCAACCCTTGGATTACCAATTGGATGCTCCAATATGAAGCTAATGTGGTGCCTTGGCAGGTGAGATGAATCAAGAACATGGCGATATTGAGTTCAATAGTATGTACAACAAACACGGGAGGTAGATGACTGAGACTAAGCTGGGTCAATAATTCCATACCCACATATGATCCAAGTGCTGGGATGGGTGAGATCTGACTTTTACAATTCACAAGAAAGCCTAGCTGAGAGAGAAGGTTGTTCCAGCTGTTCACTAAAGATCAACCTCCTTATGCTGCAGCCACTGACCTAAACAGGTGAAGATGCAGTTGATGGTATTTGTCATTTGCCCATAGATTAAGGCTGTGACCAAATGGGAGTGCACAGAACTGATATGTAGTTTTGTAGAACCCGAACTGAAGGAACTTGCAGGGAGCTAGATGGAGAGGGAAACGAAAACATGCATCTGTCAGACATTGCTAAACAATATTTTAGCTTGCAATGGTCTCTAACCAGCATGATCTTCCTGTTGGTTTTGCGCATTTAAAAAGCCTTGAATAGAATCTAAGAGCATTCAGCTCGTGAACTCTCTCCATTGCTACAGGGCCAAGTAAAAAGTGGATTTTTTTCCCTCTAAAATTACCAACTCATCTGGATCTGTCAGAACTTATGTAATGGAATGAGAAGACAGAAAGGGAAGAATGCTGGATAAATGAACTCTACAAGCCCCTCTAAAACAGCTTGAATCATCCATTCACTTTTCCATAAAATGTCAATCCAAAACCTGCCAAAAATTAAAGGAATCTGGCATCCACAAACAAACTGTCAGCAGGCAGTCAGTGAGGAGAGTCAATGGGAATTGTTTGAGGCTTGTTGAAAGAGAAATGTGGCTTCCTATACCCTTTATAATACTGACTTCAACACTGAAAGGCCTGAAGATAGACTGTATTCAAAACTGTTGCTGTTGAGCTCTCCTTTTGCCTATGATAATTCCTCCATTAAACCTGAGATTTTATGTCATCAGGAAATCAGAGGATGTGCTAAGGAAGCTGAAGGCAGTTCTTGTGCTGCTGCTTCCACCCATCTTCAATATGGATACCAAACAGCAATGGTGTACCAAAGGGCAGTGTGCATATATGAACATGAGTGGAGAAAGGAATCTTGTCTCACAAAATCAAAATTGGAAGAAGATGTCTGGGCGCCTACCATGGAGAGATGACTGACCCTATTAACCACCTTAACAATAGGGTCACTACACTCCCATGCATGTTTATTACTCAATTTTTCAGAAAATAAATCACTAATGATGCCAGTCCAGGTATATATGATGTGGCCACTATATTCCATGCCAAGTTCAAAGCTGCATTTAAAAAAATAGTGATATACCTTAAAGATTTGCAGGGTTGACATATTCACCACTGCAATGCTTTTATCGTAACTTGGCACTTCGGCATTGTATGAGTCTGGTACCAGTGAGAAGAGAATATTTCCAGTAATTGGCTCTCTGCAAAGTTTCTGAATTTCTTTGGTGTTAGATTTTTTAAATAGCTGGAAATGGGTTTAATCTTCAGTTACTGTGGAAATAAATGAGAGTTTTCATCCTCATCTTAATTCATAATGAAGCCTTAACTTTAGAGGCCTGGATCACAGATATGGCAGCCAATGAGCAATCAATAGCAACTTTAAAAGTAAATTCATTGGGTGGAAAGGAATAAGCCAAGATCAAAGTTATCCTAAACTCACTATGGGTGTTGGCCTTGTCAGGAATTGCTTCTTGGTCTACATAAATCATTCAGGCTGCCATGCACCTGGCATGGGTTGTCTTTTTTGGGATAGATGGCTGGATTGGTGGCAAGAATGTAGGGGCAGGCAGGATGGCTGACTGATTGGATTGGGTGGTAAAAAATTAACTAGTCTGACATACCCCGCGGGAGATGGGATATAAACTGTGTCAAAAGCCAGCAAATATAACATCATGTCCTGCCCTAATCTTATCACCTCCTGGACTAATCTTCTCATTAGCATTGCATGAGCATTTCCAATGTGCACTGATCCTTTGCATCATGTTGGCCAAACATGAAAACTGCAAGAATGGCACTCATGATCTTACATGGGAGGAAGGTCATTAAGGCATGTCCACTACACAAGTTAGAAATGCTGTCTCATAGTGAAGACTCAAATGCCACTGTCAGCTGACTTTGCCCATCTATCCTGGTTTTTCAACTTCTGTAGTGCACAATGAACTGTGATCCTTCTTATCACTGTGTAAATGCTGCGCGGTGAAGCTGAGGAACAATGAGGCACATGAGTGACATTCACTGACTTTAAACTTCTTGCACTTGCAGCATGTGGTTATTGTTGTGTAACTGACACCACAAGAATGCCAGAAACAATGGGAGATAACAAGCCTTAAACGTTATAACAAAATTACTCATTAATAAATAAGCGACATAGTTCAAGCACTTTTGTCAAATAAGACAACCAATGGTGAGCACCAACAATGCTGTGTTGGATTACAAGGTCAGACAATCAGTATTTACAAACTGAATATTTACTCAATTAGTGATTAAATACAAACATACAGTTACCAACATAGCTTAATAACCAAAAGTATACTGCATGTACTCACTTATAAGTCAATACTGATTACTCCTAACAAACTGCACAGACCCAGAACTGCTGGCATAGTGTATGACAGCAGATCTAGGTCTGTGCAGTTTTGCAGTTGGACTCGTAAGTGAGTACATATGGTAACCACATGTTCTATATGGATAGGAAGAAGTCAAGTTGTTTGCTGGCAGATAATTAGAACTATATAGTATGATGTTGGCTGAACAGAAGCAAAAGCCTTAACCATACATGCCAACCCATGGCAAGGAAAAAGTGTAATCCAAGTGGACAAAAAGGGAAATCTGAGCAGAAAAAGAGTAATCCACATATAACATAATAAAATTCAATGAGCATCTGTACAAATAATTTATTTACCCCTCTGGTCTTTTAACGTCAAATACATAAAGGACCTACGAAGTCTTCTCTTGCTAGGGTTAGTCCATTTTCTATTAAAAACTCAGTAAATAACACCCCTACATTTATAAAATTTGTGTCCATAATTTAGTTCTGCTATAGAAAGAAGTTACCTTAGTACTGGAGTTAGTAAAACGAGCTAATTCAAGGTTTCTTTGTTTTACCACCATGACCAATATTTAAATCATTTCTACACAGCCTGCAATGTGCATGAAGCTGCCCTAGAATGGAACGCTGTATTGTATAATTCATGTATTCATCTCTGAATCGATTTTTTATCTTTTTCTATCTGTGAAATTATCTGAAAAACATTTTTTCTCTAACACATGCATCAACTAAAATAAATCTGACTAATTTTTGTCCCAAATAACGACAGACTGGTTCTGTACCAGATATGAATTAGAACAAAGAATCTGCAAGCAAAGTTTAACAATTAGAAAACCAGTCTGTTCTTTCCTAACTAAGCCATACAGCTGCTATGAATAGAAACCAAGGTCAAAGGTTTGAAAGCAAAAACCAGCAAGTTTCTTGGAAATAGGGCAGCTGCTATAAATAGAACATAATACTGCTAGGAAAGTGCATGCAAGTCTGCAGACAAGTATACTTTTATGGCATAGTTATGTAGAAGCCATCTTTTTTTAGAATACAGTCTGAAAGATTAATGGGATGTTAATAAAAACGAGAAAACAAATTAATAAGGGGGATATACCGAAAATGCGTAATCCGAATACATTTATGCTTAAGGTGTAATTAAGTGAAAAAAAAGCGTAATGACTATACCAAAAGCATAATGGCTGGCACCAGGGATCATCCTGGGCTTTGCCAATGTCGCAAATTGCACTTTTTTCCCTTACTGGTGACAAACCATATCACCTGGTGATTTTTTGTGGTTCGAAAACCTTTTTGGCTGTTTAACTTGTAAATACAATCATGGATTTGGAGTTATGACATTCAAAGGGTCCATGAAAGGAAACCACAAACTTGGATGCACAATGCACTGGAATCTGCTACATAAACAAATCCTTTGTTCGTATTGACAAACCCATCTTTACAGTGCATTTTTACATCATAATCCGCTTATGTTGACATCTGACCTGAGTACTGTATGCTGTGATACACTCAGTCATACTACCGGACAATGCCTACAATCAACCGACCTCTGAGAATGCATACAGAAACATCTACAATTAATTGAATGATGACTACTCCTTCTGGTTTTTTTTATGTACCAATAAAATAGTTTTGCAGAAACTTCTGAGAAAACTGATTTTTTTTTGAAGTACCGATTGATGTGTATAAATACAAAGCAAATGGAAAAAATCTCAATCATAATTATATACTGTCAACAGTGTAACTTTATCATGGGTAAACAAAAGTTTACTGTTGTGTGTTCATCGTCTCATCCTAAGAGTAAGTTAACAAAATTAACAGCATTTGGATTTAGTGCAAATTCATCAGACAACACAGTCCCTGAACCTGATGTTATACCTGACAGTTGAACATCATCTACATGTAGTGATGGTAGTAATGCTTTAAGTGCAACACTACATCATGATAAATGGGTCAAAACTTCCCGAAATTTCAACTTGGGCATCTGTGGCTGAGATATGATACAGAGTTAAAGCAGATGTTCTGTGATATATGTATCAAGGCACAAGTTGTCAATTCATTTATCACTGGCTGTGATATTTTGAAGGAGTGTGTCACCAAACATGAATCCAGGTGAGGTAAGTAATATATGTTAATTTTGCTCACTGATTGTTTACTTTTGCCATCAATCCTGTTTGACGACTCCAGGGACTTAAACTATGTAACAAGAAATAACACAACAAACAAGTTTTGCATAACTGAAAATAATTTCTCAAAATACAGGAGTGAAAGAATTAACTTACAGCATGGTGAATGAATTTCTATTTCCTAGAAGTCCTGTCAATTCCAACAGTTCCAAGAAATCTGAATATGTTCCAATGAAAAATGCCCCCTCTGTGTTGATGTTTCAAATGTACAGAAAGATTTCCAAAGAACTCAAATAATCATTGAATAAATTTAGTAATACCAGACATTTATTCTAGCATGTCACAAAGAAGAAAAAATTTGTCAAAAACCAAGTTGGGAGATTGAATCTGAATAAACACAGATTAGGACCTACCATTGGGAAGTTTTTTTGCTGCATATTTAAGCATTGTTTTCACTAAATAGTCACAGATTTTTCGGGTCCAATATGCATGAAATTCTCAAAGGACATGCCATTTCTCCCTGTGGAGTGCGTCATTCCCCCCCCCTCCAACATGCCCCCATTTCATATTCTGGTCAGCTGTGCTCAAACTGTACAATAGCTAAGGGTTACACTGAAACCTCTTCGACAAACTTCAAAGAAACTGCCTGTTCTACAGTGAGTGAAAGAAGTAGCAATTGATTGACAAATAAACAATACCCTTTTTTGTTATAACTAACAGTGCCTAAAATGGTTATGAATTTATGTTATCCATTCAAATGTGGTCTCGAGCTACCATACATGTGATAACTATTTCCCACCTTACTTCTTTACTGTTCACTCATATGCATATAACACTGATTACTAAATAACATATTTATTCCAAATTCGTTTTTGGGGGGCAGATATGCTCTGTATGTTTCTTCATTCCTTCTTTTAATTTAATGATGGAAATTATTGCTTGTATATACGGTAAATTAATGCCAGGTGTTGATACGTGTAAGTCTCATTGGTGGGAATGGATTTCCTTGTTTGCTGGTTGAGAAAAAATCTACAGCATTCAGTGATCATTCTTGGGATTTAGGAAGCAATTCATAAAAAGCAAAGTGTGTAAAGTACGGGAAAAACAAATTTCTGAACTTGTGAAGCTAGCAATAAAGGGGTGTGTGTGTTTAATTTCTGAATGCCATGAAATCGACGGTCGCATTATACATCAGTTATCTTACATTAACAAAGTACGATCATATGGTTTTAGTACTAAAATGTCATTAACTAAAGTTCCTTACAAAACTATTTTTTGGAAAATAATATACATACTATAGATCTGCTTAATACCTGATGTTTCTATTTAAAAAATGAGAGAGAGAAAGAGAGACTGTAGATATTTTACATTTGATAATGCATTTATTTCAGGTGACAACAGTGTTACCTATACACTAACAGTGATGCGGGATGCAAAGACCATGGAAGTATTGCAAAACAGTCATGTAATGATTTATTTTGTAATGTTATGGCTGTATTGCTTGTTGTCAATAAAGCAATAACTATCCCTTCTTTTTCAATTTTTATTGCCTATTACATTAATAGACTTGGAAAATTATTCACTATTTGCTCTGCCGACATTTTTTGAAAATTGGCAACAAAATACTGAGGTTGGCAATATTTTTGTGACAACTTTTTAAAAGCCAGGACCATCCCCGGTTGGCATGTATGCTTAACTGCTAAACATCTGGTATATAGGTAGCCATCTGGCAGTGAGAACAGGAAATCAGTTGTGAAAAATTCATCCCTTGCACTCTATGGTATATAGTCAGCAATGACTCAATTTTTGTAATTCCAGAAGGGCTGGATTGAAGGGGTACATTAATTTTATTGGCAAATATATTCAATGAGAAAGGAAATATTTATAAGTTAAAAAACAAGTCCTCTGAAAATCCTTACCTAATCACATGTACAGTAAGGGTACTTCCACTACCTCCCAAATCCAGCCCCCAAAACGGATAATAGAATTTGTCTTTCATGTGAATTTACTACATAAAAAATATAATGATAGTATCAATATAAATTTTTCAAAGATACATTTTTACCTTTACACTGAATGTTCATCAGTTTAAGCTTGACTGATACACTTGTGAGGACACTCACATTTGTGGAAGGATAGTGTGGGGAGGCTGAAATGTGATCAGTAATTTATTTTGATGGCAACAATGCAGAAAAAGGACTTTCATTTTTGTTTAAAAAGATTCAATCAACTTACTACAAGACCATCCAAGAGATGAATAAAATGGATGTGAAAATGGTTCAGAAGTTTAACACTATGTATTTCTCTCCTTAACACTAATTTTCTTCCTCCAACCCCAAGTGAAAATATATAGTTACCTGTGATTCTTTTCAAATATTAGGAAGAAGAAGAAGATCATGCGATAACTGTGCAGCCAATGCTCTAAACATTGATGTAACTATACTTTAATTTTTGAAGCTAGCACTTTTTTTGTGAATGACATGACTCCAAGAAGAACACAATCCATGACAGAGTTACAGAAATATTATTAAATTGAAAAATTTCAAACAAAACTATTGACAAATGCTGCTGTCATTATTTTGCTGTGTTGGTGAAACATTGCAACCATATTTAACTATTTACAAGAAAAGCTGACCCAACCATACCTTGATTTTTCCATCTGTGCTGACATAAGCTATAGAATTTCCCACTGTTCTCAAACACATTGTCTGAAATGAAATGAACATGTTTGTTGTAAAAGTTGCTCAAAAACAGAACTAGATGGATGAGGAACCTTACATGATCTATTATAATAACAGCAGGCATAAGGAATTTCATCTAATCCAAATAGTGACATATTCTCTCAGTGAAATACTCTTTATGTGTTGAAAATAACTTGTGGGAGGGAATTGTGAAGGGTCTGAGAGGCATTCTTTCAAGACATATTTTGTTGTTCAACAGGCCTGAATATTGCTATCATATAACAGAATTGAGGCCGTAACTCTTCGAATATTGCATAGATATCTGATGTCTATAGACTCTAATACCAGATTAAAACATTTTATACTCAAATCTATGAACTTATTCCATCAGTATTCATCCAAGGTCATTTTTAGATTAATCCTAAAAAGCCATGCACAACTAAGGTCCAAGGAAAATAAATGGTGTACAAATTCCTTTAATTCCTGGACCCTGGATTTTTTCTACGTTTCAGGTCAAAACAATAACTACAGATGTTAGTTTTACTCACAAATTATCTGAATCTTTATCATTTTACTACTGCCACCATTTTTAACCTATCTAAAATCTAGCAGACACTTGCTTGTTTGCTACATTCTATTTTTCACATTTAGAAGCTATATTCTCTGTGCAAGTTAGTCATATTGGTCCTGAAGCACTTTTCTCCCTATTTGGGATTGTAAAGACAACCCCTGTTCAAAACTGAATCTCCAAAATTGTGTGTTTTCTTGAATTTCGTCAATATAATTTGGAATGCAAAGTTTTCACAAATTTGTAAAAAAAAAAAAAATGGAGCAAAATTTGGATGACACTTCTAATGCATGTTATGTCCAAGATGAAAGCATTGCTGTAAACTATGTGACCATGACCCAAAGATCAAAAGAATGAACTGTCTTCATAATTCATTCAAAGAATGAACAAAATCAATAAAAGGGTTTAGGAATATCAGCAAATGATGAAATCTTAATTTATGTGACCTTGACCCTAAGACAAATGGGGAAAGATGCTATGTTTCAGAATGAACTGTTCTTAGCTTCATAATGGTTCATTCCAAGTATTAAGAAAATCTATCAAATGGCTTATGAAATATAAGCAAATGTAAAAACTTGAGCCAAAACCTTAATGCAAATTATTACAACTGACCCTCACCCCAAGGTCAAAGGTGAAAGCATGAATGTCATAAAATCAACTGTCTTAGCTTCATAATGATTCATCTCATATATGACAGAAATCCAATAAAGTTAAATGAAAAAACTATAACCAAAACTTTTCTATGACTGAAACCTGGAATCCAGTGTAATACAATTCAGTCAGCATGTCTAAATAATGCCATATATTATAATTCGAAGAAAAAACATTAACAAAGACCAGAATGAAATTTTTTTTTTATGACTGGGACCCTGTAGCAAAAGTAAAAGAGGTGAAAGCATATTATAGAATGAATTGTCTTGGCTGCTTTAAGATTCATGCCAAGTACAGTGGGAATCTATCAAAGGAGTAAAGAAATAAATGCAAATGAAAAGCTTCAGCTAAAACCATAATACATTGTTGACACCATCAGCATCAGAAAGGTGACTGCTAACTTGCTAATAAAGATATATAAACATCTTAAATCTAGTGAATAATTAATGAATAGAATCAGAAAAACAAGTCAAGGTTGTAAAATATTAATGTCTTTTTTTCTCTCTCTTCTCAACATGCTATTTCCATGGCATCTGTCACATGAATTTAAAACTTGTAATAGAATTGAAATAAAACCCTGCTCTCCACCCCTACATGTAATATACATCAAGAAAATGTGAGACTAGGCAGAAAATAGCCTTTTTTCAATCAAGTCCTTAAATGGAAACAATACAATTTTCGAAAACAAATTTTTAATGATAACATTTAGAGAAACAGCTGCTTACTGTCTGAGCAAGATTAATGACATTTTTAAAGATGATGTCTGAGCAAGATTAATGACACATTAAAGGATGATCTCAGAGCAAGATTAATGCCACATTTAAGGATGATCTCTGAGCAAGATTATTGACATTTATAAGGATGATCTCTGAGCAAGATTAATGCATTTAAGGACGATCTCTGAGCAAGATTAATGACATTTATAGGATGATCTCTGAGCAAGATTAATGACATACAAGGATGATCTCTGAGCAAGATTAATGACACTTAAGGATGATCTCTGAGTAAGATTAATGACACATTTAAGGATGATCTCTGAGCAAGATTAATGACATTTTTAAGGATGATCTCTGAGCAAGATTAATGACGTTTTTAAGGATGATATCTGAGCAAGATTAATGACATATTTAAGGATGATCTGAGCAAGATTAATGACACATTTAAGGATGATCTGAGGAAGATTATGGACACATTTAAAGATGATCTCTTAGCAAGATTAATGACACATTTAAGGATAATATCTGCGCAAGATTAATGACATTTAAGGATGATCTCTGAGCAAGATTAATGACAAATATAAGGATGATCTCTGAGCCGGATTAATGACATTTATAAGGATGATCTCTGAGCAAGATTAATGACATAAGGATGATCTCTGAACAATATTAATGGCATATTTAAGGTGAACTCTCTGCAGGATTATTGACATATTTAAGGATGACCTATCAAAGATTAATGACATATAAGGATGATGTCTGAGCAAGATTAATGACACATTTAAGATTTAAGGATGATCTTAGAGCCAGATTAATGACAGATTTAAGGATGATCTCTGATTAAGATTAATGACATATTTAAGGATGTTATTTGTGCAGGATTAATTACATTTCTGAAGATGATCTCTGTAAAAGATTAATGGCATATTTAATGATGATCTCTGAACAATATTAATAGCCTATTTAAGGTGAACTCTGTGCAGGATTATTGACATATTTAAGGATGACCTGTCAAAGATTAATGACATATAAGGATGATGTCTGAGCAAGATTAATGACATTTAAAGATGATCTCTGTACAAGATTAATTACATATTTAAGGATGATCTCTGTGCAAGATTAATGACATTTAAGGATGATCTCTGTACAAGATTAATGACTTATTTAAGGATGATCTCTGAACAAAATTAATGACATACTTAGGGATGATCTAAAAAATTTAAAAAATTGTAACTTGAAAGCCTTGAGATGTCTGCTTGATTTGGTTTGATGTTTTATGGCACAGTAGCACAAATAGGTTATTCAGTGCAGAGATAATTGGAGTTAAGTGCCTTGTCCCAGGGTACACTATGGTAACAACTTGGGACAATCCAAAAGATAAAATTTAAATCTATATCCCTTCAGACAGTATTCATGGATGCTAACTACTCTTTATTGTTAACAATCTTGCTCTGAAAAATCTTGAACTCAGACAAATTTGATAGAAATTTTATCGTAACACAAATAAGAAAGCTTTGAATCATACCACATTTACATGATAACACTGTAATATTCCCAGCAACGTCATTTATTTTTCCACACAAGCTTAACTTTGGAAGTTGATCCCAAATCTTGCCTATGAAGGTGTAAAGGTGTTTCAAAAGAATTGACTGTAAGAATTAGTTTGTCTTACCCCTAACTTGACATGGAATATGTAGCATAAATGTCCCTCTAAAGCATCAAAAAATGCTTGTACTTCCTCCTCTGTCAGTTCATCAGAGTCATCTGGGTGAACTCTGAAAATTATGAGATACATCATACATAAGAATTCCAATGCATTTTTTTAAAGCTACAAGTACAACTGTAAACAACACAGACCCTGATCTGAAAAATGCACCTGCAGATCAGGGTTTGTGTTGTTTACCTTACTGATTATTCCTAAAAAGCTGCATAGACCCAGATCTGCCAGCACAAAATGCAACATCAAAACTGGGTCTGGGCAGTTTGCAGTTGGACTTCACTTAAAAGTGAGAATAAACGGCAAATACAACATAATGTATGGGCTGCTCAGGTGGCTTAGTGATTAGAGTGTCTGCTGGAGACATATATCAAAGATACTTATAAAAAATGGCACTAACAGCTGCCTCACTATGCACTCAGCATTAAAAGGTTAGTGTTAGAACTGGTTGGCCTGGTGTCAGGATGTGATGGTGGGACATGATGCTACATGTCTGCAGCATTATGCCCCAGTGCTAAACATCACTATAAACTGCCACACTGCAGACATCGTAGCGATATGACTGAAAGTTTTTTAAAGCTATGTTAAAAATCCGTATCACACACACAGACATAACCACAATACCTCAAACTCCAAGAGCAAATTAGTTCAAGAAATGTGTCATTCAACTCAATGAGGTTTATTATCATTATAAACATTTCTGTCTTTGAAACAAGTCTGAGTGATGCTGGATGTTTAAGCTAACCATTCTCGAGGGAACAAGTGTACATGTACATCTGAAACCAATCTATTGCAATTGTCCAAAGCAAGTGGAAAATACAATGTCCCCAGGTTTAAAAACACTGTATATGTTCATTTTATGCTTGGTGCAACATTATATTTATTGATCACTGCCATCTTACCTCTGTCTACATGGCTCTTAATCTCATACTCAGCCAATGAAGAATGTGAGAAAGCTGCCAGTAGCTTCCCATTGGTAGGAATTTCTTCCAAGGGTTATACTGGTTGTCATGTATAGCCTATCTTGCACTGAATTGTATTGTACTGTTGTAGGGTTTAGCACCATTTTTCAGCACAAGATAGGCTATACATGATGGCCAGTATTAATGGTGGAGGAAGAACCCAGGAAAACCCCAGAAAGAACCACCGACTCACGAGAAGCTACTGGCAAGCTTTCTCACATATCCACATTGGCCGAACCTGAGACTCGAACCCATGCAGAGAAAGGTCTATCTTGCACTGAGAAAAGGCGTTAAGCCCAAAACACAACAAAAACATTATTGATTGTAGATTAAAATGTAAATTAAGCACCCTCCAAACACCCTTATTTAAAGTATAAAAATCACTTAAATCAATAAAAAGGGCAGAAATATTTGTTCACATTTGAAAAAGACACTGATATAGCCAAGGTGCAGATAAGACAGGACTCGATATCTAAATCTAAATTTGCATTGATTACAATGATCAAATTGTAAAATGGATTAAGAATCTTTTAAAATACAGAATGTATGAGAAAATAGCTGGTGCTATATGTAAGCCAATCTTAACTTCGTGTTTTTTTTATAGTGTGTACCATAAAAAATATCTATCAGAACTCAAGAAATTAAAGTTATTTCTTCACTTCCTGCTGATGGTGTATGAAGTTAACTATGCTAATAATTTATTTCAATAATATCTGACTCTGAACTTACACATCAAGCAATCTTTTAGCATCTGCTGCAGCCATTGTGTAGGTGATTTTGGACAGCCCCTCACACTCCTGGGGTACAGCATATACCAACTCCAAGGGACGACTCTTAGGTACTTCAATGGACAAATATATTGTATGATGTCATCATAAATCATGATATAGATGTACTGGGATTGTTTACCTGCAGATAATATGGCCATGGTCTGTTCTACAATACACTAATGCTGGATTCATGCTAATAGCTAAAATTCATGCTGAAAAATGATAATGACAGCATAAAAACCAATAATTTATTTGTAAGTAATACCTTTATTCTTTCATTCTATATTCAGAAAATTCCTCCATTATGTTTCTAGAAGAGACCAGCTGGGCAAATTTTTGAGGTACTGATGTAATTTAAAAAGTTCCTACCGTAAACAAGATTCCTAACGTATAGATAATAAAGCAAATGAAATTAAAACTGTTTCTGCATGCACTTTACCCTGCTTTATTTTTGTCATGAAAGCAGATGGAATTTAAGCATATCTGCAAAAGTAATGCACAGTCCGATTGGCTCAGTGTCGCAAGCAATACACTTTTTGATCGGTCTAAACATCAAAAGTAATGCCCTGACTGGCTAAACATCAAAATAACGCACTTTCTGACTGGTTAGACATTACAATTTGTTGCAGTGAAAACCAATAATTAACTGTATATCATAAAAAGATAATGAAAATAAATGTTACAGCCAGTAAAGACAGAGCTGTGATTTGCTACAGGTCAGTCACAGGTATCCACTAAATAGCTTTTAAAATGAATTACAGATGTTTGATTGAGTCGGAAAACAATTTAGACCTTAGAAGGTATTTACCTGGTGTATAAGCACTCCACAATGAAGCCATCCAAAGGAGATCATTAGAAGAAAACTTCAATCTTGTCACTCTGCAGTCAAACTGGGACTGTAATGATTTACAGCAATAATAGTAACCATTAATGAACAGTAGTCTGAAGTTGGGATCTTGTACCTTGAAGTCAAAGGGCTACCAAAATGACTGGTCAGGGCTACTTATAGTTAAAATGGGTAGCCCAGTGAGTTAACAGTCAATATTCTTAACTGTTCTACATATTTATAAAATATAATTATTTAAAAACTTCACAAAGGGCAATGAACATTTATGACTCGTATGAGGAAAAAAGGTGGTCTAAAAGCAGTCAGGTTCCTGTTACAATACCATCACTGCATGCTGAATATATGCTTGGCTACCTTGTTTCTGACTTGATAATCTACTAGACTACCATCTGATTTTTAGATTCATTGGACTCTGTGGAATGATTTAGGAAGGCACATTTTTAAAAGACTGTCATTCAACAAATTTTAATCATACTTTTCAACATTAAACATTTTAACAGATCAATCTAAGTCACCCATAGAGATCATACTTAATGTATCCTCTGACTGCCTCAGACACTTTAGTTCTGTACCAGCCCTTATGAGAACTTTTCTCATTCAAATCTCTGTTTTATCCAATCCAAAACCACATCCCCCAAATATTTCTCATAAGTGCACCAGATGGCGTTGGATAGCTGATTTGCACATTTTGGATCTATTTATCATTGGAGAGTTCTGGAAGAATGACCAATACTCAAAATCTTATTTAGATGCCATGATTTATTTATAATTTTCATGCCGCTGAAAATCCAGTCCTTGTTCATGTCCTTTATTGGTGCACTAATCCACAAAATGTATCACAAAATAAAACAAGTCTGACTACTGTATATTCATATAAATTGGCATGTAAAGTCATTTCAGAATTTACAGAAAAAAAATACAATCTTTAATTTCCTGAACTGCAGTATATTCACATGAGAAAACAATAACATAATGAACATAAATTAGTTGTTTCTCCTTTCAGACCTTTAATTCTAAAGAAATCAGAACAACCAGTTGTAAATCAAGATGGCAATCTATATGCATGTTATATAAAGAAAAAAATTCCTACCACTGTATGAAAAAACAATAAATGCAAAGTATTAGAATCTTATCTTTAAGAGAAAAAGTTTAAATCCTGAATTTGTGCCAATAAAACCCAAAACAAGATTTTTCAAACAACCTAAACTCCTTATTTGAGTTGGCTAAAAATCTCATTTAAAAAGACCAAATTGCAAAAGGGTTGATTTAAATTTTGACAAAAAAACCTAAAAAGTATATTCTACTGTATAAACAAGGATCAAATTTTCTGTAAAATTAACGTGTGTTTGTAATGCGATAAACCAGTCCCCAAACCTGTACTGATATTAAGAGGGGCTTGTATCAGCTCTTAATATATAATACAAGGGATGACAATCTATTTCTCCTGGGACCTATTCAACATTTAAAACCCCTCTTTCCATCTACATGTCACAGTGTAATAGTTTTGCACCAAAGTTCAGCTTAGAGATTTGATATTTCAGACTGCAAAATTGACTTATAAGGAATGTCAGTCCATTTTCAAATCTGGGTTTCCTCCAAATATTCCACCCCATTTTCATATTTGGACATTTATATTTTGGTGTGTGGTCAGAACTAACTGCCAATAAAAAATTTTTAATTTGCCACCACTGTGCAGTAGCAGCATATGGTACCTACATACCAGCGTGCCTAGCAAACTTAAACGATGTTCCATCGAACCATTCTAGCATGAAATCAATAGGAAACTACAGTGCTGATGAAACCTAACCTGGTACTTGCCATCTGCATTGCGAGTCACATTACACAAATCTCTAGACCTACAACACTGGAGGTCCAATAGTCATGTGATATCAACAAAACCTTTCTAATGTTGTACAAATGTTCAAATATATTACATGAAAGTCACAAAGCTTTTGTAAAAAAAAAAAGGACACATAATTCTCAACATATTTATTCCAAGAACAATGATTAGAAACCCGTTGCTGTCACAGCATGCTGGACAGAACCAGAGTCACCAAGTGAAGAACACATGTTACAACAAAACCATCACTGAAACGTGTTCTATGTTTCATGACTCATGCACAGTTTGTTCTTGGAATAAATAAATAGAGAATTTTGCGTTCTTTTGATTGTTTTTTTTAAAATTACAAACAGTATATGACTTTCACTAAATATGTTTGATTTTATTTAAATAACATTTGAAATGGGTTTTTGCCGAACATGTAAATTGTGACATTTGTGTATTTATATGACTAGCAATGCAAATGCTAGTACCAGGTCAAATTTAACCAACAATGTAGCTTCACATGCCTGTGGATCGAAGAAATAATTACTTTAATACTTGCAATTAATTTTCCTATTGATTTCAAGAAAGTATGGCTGATGTAACAGTGTTTAAGTTTGTTAGACCATCTGGTAAGCAGATACCCTAATGCCTGCATCATGTTGGACTTCATACCTTTCATGTAAAAAACGATACCAATATTGAGCTGTCTGTGATCTAACCAGTCTACTAGACAAATACACTGAGTGTTTCAACTATACAGATATTGTTATGGAAAGCACCCAAATGATCTGTACTGTAAGCTCCAAATATTCTGGCCAGAATTCAGTAAATTCACAATTAGTTAAGTTACACCTCAATTACGGAACTGTTTTGTCATCAAATGAAGGCAGAAAATTCCTAGATTTCCCCCAACTTTCATCAATATTTGCAAAATTCAAGAACTTTCATGGTTGGGAAAAAATTGTTAACTTTACTGACCTATTCCCAATTTCCCAGAAGGGTGGGAACCCTGACTAACCCTCATTCCCAAATTTGGGACTAGCAT
Organism: Sinohyriopsis cumingii; assembly: GCA_028554795.2. Taxonomy (NCBI): domain Eukaryota; kingdom Metazoa; phylum Mollusca; class Bivalvia; order Unionida; family Unionidae; genus Sinohyriopsis; species Sinohyriopsis cumingii. The sequence continues at coordinate 74,314,357 of CM068839.1, forward strand.
TGCTATTCAACTTTGTTCCTTATAATTTTGTTTCTGCAGTTTGTTCCATGTCTAAGACTATATCCATGGATTAAGGATGAATATACCTGCATTTAGGAATGGATCAGTATGTACCTCAAGCCAGTTGTTAATGATGTTCATGATGGCAACTGGCCCACTGGCCAGCATGATTGGGAAATATTGGAAAGAAGTCTGAAGATCCTTCGGGATTGGGCTGAACTGAAGGTTCACACAACAAAATAATGCAGTATACACCAGGGCATCCTCTGCTGCAAGGATAATACAGAAAAAGAAACATTTAATATTTTTTTCAAAGTGTTTAAGATTATGTATACATGTGTTAATTGATGTAGAGATAAAAAAATTCTTATGGGACACAGACACAGTTGAGTCAAACTGCAAATATCAAAGATCATGATCTGCCATATCATAATGCACCTGCAGACCAGGGTATAGACTTTTTGTTCAAACAATTACTAATAACAAACTGCACAGACCCAGATCTTCTGGCACATTATGCAACAGCAGATCTGGTTCTGTGTAGTTTGCAGTTGGACTCATCTTAAAAGCAAATACATAAAGTACATACATGATGACATTCTAAATAATTTTAAAAATTGACTAATATATTCATAATAAATAACTGGACTAATACATTCATCAGAAGTTGTGAATAATATTATTTAAATTTTTAGTACCAAAATATTTATTATTTGATTGCTAATGCAACATCAACATGCAACATCATAAAGTAAACTGAGATTTATCTCCTTAAGTTATGTTATTGCAGAGAATACAAAATAAAAATATATATTAGATTTCATTCTATAGTCTGCTTGAGGCCCTTCCTGTAAATTTTTTTATTCAAATTTATAATAAACTCTCTTTTAAAAACATACAGTTATATGCCTTTATAAACTCCACTATTTTTTCTCTCATAATCATTAAGCCTGCTTTTTAATCTTTTCCTTATTAGCCACTTGAATTAGGACTAGTTCTGCCTATTAGTGATTTACATTAAGACTAGTTTTGCAGAATATCCTACTGGAATAAACAATGTAAACTGAACAGCCTCAAGTGAGTCATATAATGGTATTTGATTTATAGGACTGCTGTCTGGTAACTAGAACAGAGTGTACAAGACAACCATATTATACATGCAGTTGTTTACATAACACATATTTGATTAATCTGATGATAAGGGACATGTCAAAATGAAAGTAAACAAATTACCAAAAGATACAGGTATTTTTTTTATCTGCACCATTATTTTTTATCATCATCATTTTCAGCAGAATTATCTTCAGATGTATTTCCACCAACATAAATGTTGAATCTTTGGATAGCTTCCCTTACATAATAATTCTTCCAGTAGAGTAGTTAGTTTTTTTTTCCACATGCATTTTGTCAACACTTTTGATCTATTTATTGGCAAGAATTTAGTATAATGTATTAAATATAACATAATTTACAGATCCTTTTCTGTGCAGTTTTTAACATTTTCCCAAATGAATTAGACAGACTTTAAGTTACAGTAATAAAACCATAATACTTCCTCATTTGGAATGAAAGAATTTGTTGATCTTTAGTCCAATTACAGTGAAAGTAAATGTTAGGGCATCAACTAGATATAAGTGGAGTTGGGGGGGGTCTGTGTTTTTTTAATTTTAATTCAGACCTTTTTTATACAGAGGTATATCATGGGTCTTTGTCAAAATTTAAATGATCCTTTTCTACATAACTTTTTTTGCAACATATGTAGTTAAGCAGAGTAGCATTTATTCTGTAAAACAAATATTAGTTAGCTGCAAATTTCAATGAATTCCAATATCTATTCTTGTTTCAGGTGATACATCTTGTAGTTTACAAATGTAATTGAATGAAATAATGAAAAGAAATGTATATTAAAAAGTTATCCTTTAAAATTAAAAAAACACAGACCCCCCCAACTCCACTTATATCTAGTTGATGCCCTAACATTTACTTTCACTGTAATTGGACTGAAGACTATCTATGTATGCAATCATTGTCATGCATACCCAGAGTATGAGATTCTGCATTGAAAACTGTCCCAGCAGTTTGTAGATTTCTATGTATTTAGTAGGTCTAAAAATGGTTTGGATGGTTATTATTAACAATGATGTTGAATGATAATGATGACATAGTTTCCAGTGTGCACTGTCAAATAATAGGTAAAGATTTATTACATTACATTTTCATTTACTTTACATATCATAAGTGAACTGGAGATGATAAGCAATGTGATGCTAGTCTTCGTACTTTCTACACAAGTAAAGATAATAATATGGAGGTGACTACAGGATAACCAGTCTACTTGACCAATCCAATCACCTCAGTGCTTGGATTAACTATACAAATATGTTTAGGAAAGTATCCATGATTAGTTCAATTACAACTCAATTATGTACTTTTCTGCAATCAAGTTACATCTGAAAATGAACCATTTCTCCCTCACATTGATCAATATATGCAAAATTAACAGGATGTTCCCAGTTGAGAACAAACCTATTATTTCTACTGACTTTTCATGATTTCCCATTAGCATGGAAACTCTGATGAACATCATCTCTGTCATCTGCCATGTGTGTTTGCTTCAGCAACAGTCCCTCCCCCCCCCAGTCATTTCAAGTTAAACTAGATCATTTCTGGATTGAATTTGCACCAGGTGTTGACATCATCAGGAGGAAATTTGTATTTAAATATATTTATATTTACCTACTTCATTTGTTGAGTTACAGCCCTTGACAAGTACCAATTATGGCAACTATAAGCATGCTAGCAATTTCAATACCCATCTAGGCACAGTCATTAGTACATGAGCATTGACATATTTCTGGAAAATCCCAGATCTAAATATAAACTGTTGAATGGTACTGGATTATAGAAAAAGACTGGTAGTTTCAATACAATAGATACAACTATTTGAATTACCACATCTTCATAAAATTATTGAGCACCATTACATAAGACAAGTAGGAATTTTATTTCTTTTGTGTATCTCCCCCTTTCCTGGTGTTGCCTGAAGAATAGGAGGAATACAATAAACATGCAACCTGGATGCAACCCTGGAACAGACTGTGGATCTCATCATTAGTTTTTTGCGTTATAAAACTGAATGTACTACTTACCTTTTCTATTCTTTCCTCTGACAAAAATTCCGACTGCATTCTGATCACCTGCAAGATAAAATTAAAAAAAAAACATGAAATATATACTCGCTTATAAGTCAAGTCAAACTGCAAAGATCCTGATCTGCTGTAGAATAATGAGTCTGTGGTTCAGGGTCTAGGCTGTTTGTTCTTCTAACAAAACTGCACAGACCAAGATATGCCAGCACATTTTGCGCTGGCAGATCAGGGTCTGTGCGGTTTGCGGTTGGACTCATCTTATCAGCAAGAATATACAGTTTGCATTCCATCCTTTATAAAGTTTTTCTGGGATATATTAAAGCTCTGAAATATATCTTAGATGCTATTAATAGTTTTAAATTCTTAAACCATGATTTTCCTCATTCTCCAGCATCAACTTAACCTGGCAAGAAACATCGGAATGAATAACCAAACTTTCAAGTTTCATCAATAGAAAATATATTCACACTGAGACAAATGCTCCATTTATATGCAAACCAAAGAAAGCCATGAAAATGAGAAAAAATAAATGCAAGATTAATATTAATCACATTAACATTCACTTGTTTTTTTCATCTTCATGTGTACTAATTAAACATGTCCAATTTTAATTTCCAATCACTGAATTCAATCCCAGCCAACTTCTTTATGATGCTGCGTAACAGCTGTGCTGTAAATGGATGCTGTATCTGTGAGTAATCCTGCACTATTTTTATTTGAACAGGATTAAATCAGGTTTTTTTATGCAAAAGCAACTCAAGACTGTATGTATGTCTTTGACCTTTTAAGTGGCAGTTCTACTGACTGTTTTTCAATTTCATTTTCCTGACACGAAAACTGAATCAGAGATCATCACTTGACCAATACCAACAGTACTCTCTTTAATTTGCAATAACCACTATGCCAACAACATTAGAGTACTCTCCATAATTCACAATAACCACTATGCCAACAACAGCAGAGTACTCTCCATAATTTGCAACCACTCAGCCAACAGCAGAGTACTCTCTATAATTTGCAATAACCACTAAGCCAACATGAGACTACTCTCTATAATTTGCAATAACCACTATGCCAACACGAGATCACTCTATAATTTGCAATAACCACTATGCCAACATGAGAGTACTCTCCATAATTTGCAATAACCACTATGCCAGCATGAGAATACTCTCTATAATTTGCAATAACCACTATGCCAACAACATCAGAGTACTTCGTGTCTGTGTGTTCTGGATTTGGATTTTTAATGCAGCTTTAACAATTTTTCGATTTTATCGCTACGATGAATGCAGTGTGGCAGTTTATAGTGATGTCTAGCACTGGGGCATAATGCCGCAGGCATGTAGCATGATGTCCCACCCAGTGACATTATCCTGACACCAGTATCATATAATTAGTACCATATATAATTTGTAATAAACACTATGTCAACAACATCAGCAATGCCTTGAACATTTCTTTTGAAATCAATAAAATACTTACACTTTTGTTGCCCTGCAAATGATCATGTTCAGATGCCATGTTTTCTATCAACAAATTTAATGCTAACAATTGTTTGGCAAAAACCTGATTTTACCTACATTTATGGTATTATGAGAAAATGCTGAATGGTACCAATAATGTTTCGTTTAAAGTATATAATAAGTCTGAAACATACATTATGTACTTTGCTGCCTTTTTCTGTACATGAAAAGTGTTTGAACTTTTTGTTTTATGTTACCTATATTGACTGTTAAACCCCTTACTCCACCAATGTCCACATTGCCTGGTACATCATTATCCACAAAGCAACCTTTGCGGGATTCCTGTAAAATATAAAGGACATTTTTAATTAGAGGATCTACCTGTTTACGACAGCAATGAAGGAACAGGTTGAACCTAAAGCAATTATGTTTCCATTAGGGGTAGAATAATAATATCACTAAAACCTTTTCCTTTTTTTTCCGTTGCATAAAAGAAACGTGCTATGAATTATAACAAAACATTGAATTTTACATAATTTTGGTTAATACTGGAAATTTGTTAGTAGGAACCAATGACTTTTAACAGTTCTCCTTTTCCTTTATTAGATAGCAGATAATTATGTGTTTATTACATTATTAATATTCATTCTATTTCAAAAACTTAATGTTCTGTCTTGCTGAAAAAAGAGTTGGGGGAAGGGAAGCAAAACTAATTTTAATTATGTAATATTTACCACTCACTATTGCCTTGTTTACCTTTCCCATGATGAAATAATCCCTCACCCTATTTAGTAAATTCCATTGTCCATTTAGACGAAGTAAATTCCATTGTCCAGTTTGACGAAAAGTTTCATATATATATATATATATATATATATATATATATATATATATATATATATATATATATATATATATATATATTCACAAGTGCATATAACAATGCCCCAAAATGACTGCAGGTTTCACCCAAACTTAAAATTTAAAACCGAAGTTAGCAAAAAGGACTGATGTGCAAGATCCCCCACTATTATTAATGCATAACTGACTATATACTGTGATGGGCGATTTAATCTAATTGGGGACGGGGTATATTGTTAAAGCAAAGCCATATATCTTTTCTATCTTTTTCTAAGATATTTTTCTAGTAATTTAGATGAGGTAGCAAGCAAATATTTTATAAAAATATAAATTACATTTATTTTAGTAAATTCGATGATTTTTCATTTTCAATATATTTGGGTATTTTTATTTTGGAATTTACAGATATTTAAACACTGCAAAATAAACAGTGCAGGATTCACAGATTTATAGTAGTAAGCCAATCTGAAGAAAGACAAAATATTGATGGGGCTTTTTGAGAGAAAAAACCCATATTTATTTTGGCCTATGGGCTTTACGTTAACCTTTAATGAAGCAAGTATCACAAAACATTTTATATAGATACACACACACACACACACACACAGGTACAAATGAAATAATTACCAAACTGTACAATTACAATCTGCAAAATTAACATTTCCAGTGACTTTAGACAGATTGAGCGATATAATATAATCAGGGTTCTCCTTATTACTGTTTGGAAGGGACAGTATCACTTTACACATAACATAAAATTGTGAAAATTCCTCAGAAACAAAGTTAAATTCAGTACTGGACATCATGGTTTTGAAGAAAAACTTGATGCTTCAGCCGTCGTTTTTCTTTCATTGTCAAAACTAAATAAGTGTAAATGTAATTGTCTGTAAAATCTGGAAGCTTACATAGATCTTTGGACCAATTATTCAATGACAATCAAGGTAGTCCGTGGAAGTTAAATAATTAATGACAGTACTGCCTATCTAAAGGAGGTAATTAACTTAGTGAAAGTGCTATAGCAAAACTATATTATCTGTCATTACTGCCTTTCTGAATTTGCTAATGGGACAGGAGGTTGATGGTCTCAGTTAAGCTGGCATAAGAATGATATACTCACCCTTAAAGTAGACACTTTTCGTGTCACAAAAATTGGGCCCATGGGGAAAAAAAAATGCTTTTGTTCTGGTGTGCCAAAGACCAAAGGTAGAAGGTGAAGAAAGTAGTATATTACAGCCAAAATGTGATTCTCATAACATCCACCAATAAACAATGAGTTAGAAACATCCTTGAAGCAACAACAGCCCTGACTTCATGGACCTTAATTGTCATCAAGCAAAGGAGCCTCTTGGTGAGGGACTGTGAGGACAATCCACCTGTAAATGGCAGAGGCTGAAATATCAGTGGAGTTCTTAAAATATCAGAAAAGATAACTTCCTAACATTTGTTCTTCTTTTAGAACTGGCCAAATAGAACCAAGATAATCTAACTGGTTACAGAAGTCTATTTTGATCATCCCCACTGCAGATACAACTGAGAGTGAGGATATCAAAATGAAGTTGACCTAATGGAGGCAGCTGGTTCTTTGCCAATTCACCAAGCATAGGAATGGATTCATAATTACTAATGAACCATAACAAGCCTTTATACGGACAAGCCATGAGGCTCTCTTTCTCTTTGTGCTAAGGAGAACATAAGACAGTTCTAAGGGTAATGTTTCTGAGTGTGTGTGATTAGGACTTTTAACGTAGCTTTAACAATTTTTCAGTCATATCGCTACAATGTTTGCAGTGTGGCAGTTTATAGTGATGTCTAGCACTAGGGCATCATGCCGCAGACATGTAGCATGATGTCCCACCCAGTCACATTATCCTGACACCAGGCTGACCAGTCCTAACACTAACCTCTTAATGCTGAGTACCTAGCGAGGCAGCTGTTAGTACCATTTTTGTAAGTCTTTGGTATGACTCAACCGGGGTTCGAACCCATGAACTCCCGCTTCCAAGGCGGACACTCTAACCACTAGGTCTCTGGAGTGGTCTGGTAATGTAAGCTGCAAATTAATTAGTTCATAAGGGGGATTTAACAAAACCCACAAAACAGCTGATATTCCATCATGGCATTAGTGAGCATGATACATGTCTCTGCAACTCAAAATACTTGATAAAATCAACGGGATTAGGATTGGAGACAATGGCTGGACTTAAAACTTGGGTGTGTTAGTTAGAATTGCCCTATAGCTCTAAATAGTAGAGACCAAATGTTTGAACAAGAAGAGATAAAAGTTCACCAATGCACATGGAGAGGGACAGTTGGGAACAAAAGTCCACTAAGGGACTCTGCCACAGCCTATGCAAGGACTCTGCTACAGACTGGTGCAGAGACCTGTCCATGAGGACCACCTTGTCTGTCCTCAACAGACAGTTAGCCAGATTATTTTTCTTGCCCAGAATATGGTGAACTGACAGGCTAATTCCCTCCAAGGCAAAATGTACCAAGGAAAGGAGGTTCCAAACCTCCCTTCAATGAGAAGGAGCATGTCTACCTCCTTTCTGAGGCATGCTGCTACTAGCATGTTGTCAGAGAAAACCAGCACAATTAATTCCTTATTTGTTTATGCATCCATGTAGGACAAAGATGACTGCCCTCATTCCCAAATTGTTTATGTGAAAGGTAGCTTCTTACTGGGACCATTTGACTGTAAGAACCACACCTTGTAGCTCTATGTGAGCTCTCCGATCCAAATCTGACAATTCAGTGTAAAAACTGGAGTGGGGTTTGGAGGCATGCATTGGGAAGAGGAAGCTCCACATGCAGTCGTCAGTTTACTAAAAGGAGAAACTGGAGAGGGCACATCATAGGGGAAACATGTCCTCTGCAGAATACAAAGTCCCCAGGAGGGATAGCTAAAGACGAGCTGACACAGAGGTCTTGAAGAAATGCCAAATGAGAAAGTATTCTGTCCATCCATTATTTTCTTCTAGGATCAATCTGGCATTATAAGAAGTTGAATAATTATGTGCACATGTTGATATGGCTATATATTTTTGGTAGCACTATCAAGAACACGATTTTCAAGATGACTGCCAAGGTGTCCCTATTGCATGCCAGATCAAAATAATTTTTCATTTAGGACCAAATAGACATTACAAGAAGTCTTATGGTGAACATTAAATGTCAATATGACTATCCATCCAGAAGGAGTGGCAAAACCATAAATGTCAAGCTGGCCACCACAGCAGCAATAATGGAGGTCAGATTTGAAATGGACTCTATAGTAGGAACACTGGAGGACAGATTGAAATTGACTCTATAGCAGGAACACTGGATGTCAGATTGGAACCAAATTCATTTCAAACCAACTGGACTCCATAAGTCTTCTGGTGAATACTCCAATGCTGAAATGACTTTTCATTTAGATGGAATAGCAACAGCATGATTTTCCACATGGCCACCGATGAGGTGGCCATATTGGAAGTCAGATCAGTAAAGTTTTCATTTAGGACCAATTAGACATCACAATTATTAAAAAAAACTGCTGATATGACCATCCATCCAGAAGTAGCAATTAATATTTTATGACAAACTACACATAATAAGAAGTTTTCCAATGAAAAACCCATGCTGATATGACTCTGTTCAGAAGTAGCAAAAACAAGATTTTCATGACAGCTGCCAAGATGGCCATACTGGATATCAGATCTGTATTACTTTGATACAGGACCAACAGGATTATCGATAACATGATTTTCAAGATGGTCACTGAGGTGGTGATATTGAATGCCAAAGCAATACTATTTTTTTTATAGGACTTACAAGACACTGAGATGAATGTGGGTGTGTAATCCTCCTAGTAGTGATAGCAAACTTGTGCTAACAGATGGGAGATAACAGTCCATCTCATATAGACTCTTCTGGTCTATGCATGCATTGAATACTCTTAAAGTTGTTTCATACAAAATTGTATTGTATCTGACATGCTTTAATTCATCCTATCAATTAAATCATTACTTTTAGACAAAAAAATTCACTGATCTTAGTTTGTTTTTTGCAAGATGATAAAACACTAACTTCACAATTAAGTGACAGCATACATGTGACTATGAAGCAAAGAGCCAAGTCTTATCTCTGCCAACTTTGTATAATTAGACTTTAGGAACAGCTGTTTACACTTTAAATAACATTGCAATTAATTGCTCAGCTTTCAGCAACCACAAAATAATCAGCTTTTGTGAAAAGTCTGTGAACTGAGAATGAAAAGAAGCCAAATGTGTCAGTTAGTAACACATGAGCTCAAACTTTAATTTCCTTCACAGGCAAGTTTTTGTAGACAATGAATGATCAATGACCTTAATGAAAAGCAAAGTATTTAGTATCTCCACTCAAAGAAACACTTTATTCTTGAGGAACAACTTTAATTCACAGGTAAACAGAATAGATGAACTATACCTATCACACTGGCACAAAAGGTGACTCCTGTTGTTTCTATCACAACTACACAACTACTTCTCCAACATTCAGTCCAGTAAACAAATCCTTTCTACTGCTGCAACTATGGGTTGAACTATTTAGTTTTAAAATGGGGTGGGGGTGGGGAAGCTAGGATTTTGTTTCCAGGATATCTTCTGTTGTTTTGTTGTACCTTTTATATACAAGTAAGAGCAACAGAATATCTCAAGTTATTTTGGGAGTGGAAACTTTTTTAAAAAAAAGTAAACTGTACCCACAATAAAGGATCAGCCCATAATGATAAAAACCGCATCAAGTTCAAATCTGACTACTTTTGGCACCTTTTAGTTACATGGTAATGTGACTCATGTGTGTCAAGCAGAAGCCAGAAAAGAAATGATTGCACATTGATCCATGCGATATTCTTTTATCTAAGTAATACTTTTTTCATCAAATAAATGTTTAATTTACATGCAGTCTGTTTGTCTGTATGTTACAGTGACTGCTTAATGCAGAGAGAAACCATCCTTTGTTTAGAAGACACTTAGCTGCTGACCATGGAAACCCGGTGACAGTTATATACACGACTTTTATATAGAAAATTTGCCATGGTAAAATAAGAATGGCACAGTGATCAGGTGACCACTGTATAATGGTTCACATTAGGACAGGTTTTCCTGAATGTGGTGCAATGGAATACTTACAGCCTCCAGTGCAGATGAGAGGGATTTTGAATATCTCTGGAATGCAGAGGACTTGCGCTCAAAATTGTACAGGGGAGATAATCCAAATACATGCCAGGTTTTATTCAGCAGTGCTGAAATAGGAAAAGTATGAATAATAAGGGATAATCTTCGACACTAAAAACAGTGGATTTGACAGTCCAAGAAATATATGATATCCCCAGGACAAGTTGTTGTTAATATCAGATTTAGGGTAGATAATCAGTAATAACAATTATCTGTAACCGATTACTGATTTTCTAAGTGATCAAAATAATTTAACATTTTTAAATTATAAGTCATTGTAACAAAACTCATTGCAGTCAAAAATATCCCAGTAATCAAGATTAATTTCCAATTACAACAGGATTACATATTTACAACTTGACGTGATGTTAAATTCTTGAAAAATTTAGAGATTCGGGTTAATGGGGCACCACTATCATTCCAGATTCATTATTTTTTTGGGCATGCCTATTTTTTTGGGCAGGCGTTATTGTGACACAGCATGGAATTCTCCATTTCACTCATTGAGTTTTGGAGTAAATGACTCTTTTAATAAATAAACCCCAATCTTCTAATAATTTAATCATATTCTGAAAATTTATTGGATTGCCCAAAAGATCATAATTTGTTTTGTAGATTTCCCAAGTAATGGTCATTGATGTCTTTTTTTAGCTTATGACATTACAAAATCATACTGGAACAAATGCCTTCATGAACAAGACCAGGCTACTGACTTCTTTGATCTTTTACATATGGTGCTCAGTCCCACCAATCATTCACTATTATTGCTTAATTGTTAACCTTGCTAAAAGTGTTCTGATTAGGAAATTGTATGATAGTGGTGGCGATATGAGAAATTATTCTGAGACAGAATTAATATCATGCCTTTGGATAGAATGGCCAATTGAACCAAAACAAACTGAACAGCCTAAATTACCAAAAGACAGACAAGAATATAGAATTTCCTATCAAAACATCGCATTGAGAATCATATAGCATCATGTAAATTATGCATGTAATTCAGTTTTATTGAAGAACTCCACCCCATACTTACATTCAACAAAAATGTGTAAATATATTACAAACTGAAACATAATATTTTTTCCAGAATTCCAGATTAAATTTTACTACCCTTCCCACTGTTTTGGAAGTTTGTTCATGATGATGGGCCAGTCAGCCGTCAAAACAGTTTGAAGCACTAGACTTAAATGAAAAACTGGCAAACAGTCAAATGTTAAGTTTTCATACATCCAATAAATGTTTGACTGCAGTTTTACCATTGGTTCCATTGATCTTTAGCTTTTTTCAGCATCTTCTGTGATTCTGATTTACATATGCTCATGATAATCAGGGAAGTTTCCATCAATATATTATTACAAAAATTGTGCTTTTTTGTGTGATTTGGATTTTTAACCAAGATTTAACAATTTTTCAATCATACTGCTATCATGTCTGCAGTGTGACAGTTTATATTGATGTCTAGCAATGAAGCATCATGTCGCAGACACGTAGCATAATGTCCCACCCAGTAACATTATCCTGACATCAGGCCAACCAATCCTAACACCAACCTCTTAATGCTGAGCACCAAAGGAGGTATCTGCTAGCACCATATTTATAAGTCTTTGGTATGACCCGCATTCGAGGTGGCGCTTTAAACACTAGGCCACTGGAGCGGTCTTAAAGAAATTGTAAGTATTTTGCCTTTGAATTCCGTACAATATAACACATGCTTTGGATGGAAGATACATGTAACACAATTTGGTTGGTTCAAGCTTATACTTAACGATATGAAAGAGGAATTAAAATGATGTTCAGTGATACACTTTGCTGCCATCTTTCATATGACCAATTACACCCCAATAAAAGTAACAAAACAAGAAGTTCAATTCATGCTGAAATACCATATATATATATATATATATATATATATATATATATATATATATATATATATATATATATATAATTGATTTAAGTCCAACATAAAACAAAATACTCTGATCTGTCATTGGATAATGCACTGGCAGATCAGGTTCTGTGTTGTTTGTTCTTATGATTTCTACTAACAAACTGCACAGACCCAGATCAGCCAGCACATTCTCTAATGGCAGACCTGGGCACATGTACATGCCTAACTTATAAGCAAGTATAGACTGTTCAAAGAATGTTTAGCAAGGAGTATATGTCTATTCTTAAAATTATATGATACTGCCAATTTGTAATCACCTAGCAAATACATTTTCACTTTGAATATGCATATTAAACAGAAATACATTGGTGACTAAATAAAGAAATATGATCAAAAGTAGCCAAAAAACAATTTATTGCATTCTGAAAATTCTGTAATTTGATCAATTACTCTGCACAAAAGTGAGTTTTTGTGATCAACGTTTTTAAAACAGTAAATGCAACTGATTGCAGTTGATAGTAACTCATCCCAGGTCTGGTTTACAGATCAAGGGCATAACTCCATGACAGTAATTGGAAGTATATGATGTTATTAAGTATAGTAAAACTAGTTATGAGAGACTGCCCGTTATGCCAAGAAAAAAACGGTCTCTTAAGACGGGTGATCTCTTATAACAGGTTTGTACAAAAAGACCTGTTTCCAAGGTCCACTTTCAGAACAATTTAAAGAAAATAGCCACAATAACTGTACATATATTCTATTCTGTATTAATATTTCTTGATAAAATATTGTATGCATTCATCTGAAAACAAAATTATATAGCAATAAAGACATACTTCTATCATTAAAAATGAAATCACATTTACATCATTCTGAAGATCGCAAGTACATGTATTATCATAAGAAATCATTTCTGATTTACTCCTTCTCCTTTATAACACCCTAAATTTGTTTTACCAACATTTAAACTGCTATTTTTCACTTCTTTCAGTTACAATAATTATTTTCTTTAGCGTTAAAATTTGTCTTCTTTTAGCTGTAGGTTCTTCCATTGTTATTAAGGTACTAGGTGTTAACACTATGAGTGCTCAGTTGTGATATCATTTGTAAAGATGGTTTTGTCCAGGCTTTGGGAAAATACAACAAATCTATACATGTGAATTTCATATCCAACAATTAATGACATAAAAAGAAAGTTATATCATCCAGAAACAAAATCATTTACTCAGAGACAAAAGTCAATGGCTTAATTCAAAGAGGACATACAGGGATCAACTCTATAACAATGTGTGCAACGTGGTTGCACCAACTTGAATAGATGACAGCTTGGTGACTGGGATGTAATCACTGTAACATTGGGGAAAAAACCCAACAAACATCACAAGCCTTCGCCACTATTGGTCAAATCCCTCAAATGATTCTCACTTGCTGGCTTAAAAGACAAAGATCTTATTTACCCTAGGCAATAAGAATTAATTCTAAAGACAAACAATATACGTGACCACTACCTTAATTTCAGCACTACCATGGCAAAGTTGTGACATGTACATAAGCCTGGATTACAGACTGTACCATCTGTCACTATATACATAAAGGTCAGTGGTATCTGTCTCTATTATTGCAATATGGTCATTCATTGAGCTGGATGATGGGTTCTACTCATACTTATCAGCAATAGTTATGATGGTCCCGCTACAATAAGGTCGGGAACCAGGCTAAGTGCTGATATACTCTACAGGTACTTTAGTCTGGTTTACGATAGAAAATATGAAACACTAAAATTTCAGATATTGTTAGCCAGCCTTTTTTTTAAAAGAATGTTACGGTATAAGCATTCATTGGTTTAAATATAGGTCTTTGGAGTTTATCCCCGTTTTTAGAATGAGGTCATTCATATCAGTGTCGAAATGCATATTTTGCCAAGACATCGTGGTCTCTGGTCATGTTCAGCAGGTGGTCACTCATGACAGAGTGTTTATATAATAAAATCGATCCGTGCATTACGAGTGTGGTTGGAAATTATAGGTGGTCATTCATAGCTGAGGTCGCTCATAACTGTACTCCATTCAAAATTTTAACTGGGATACAAAAAAACAACAGTTCCTCCAATGTACTGATGATCTAATGTACAAAATGACTTTCCAAGAATTGAAAACAAGAGTTTCTTTTTTAATTGCTGAGTCTTAAAACCATATCTGATATACCTGAGTGATAAAATTTCTAGATGGCCGTTAATCTATAGCAAGAATATTGGCTGTCAGATTGATACCAAATACAATTTTCATCTAGAACATACTTGACCTTGGGAAGTATGTGTGTGTGCGTGTATATGTAATATTTTATGGCAATACTCCAAGTAGTTAAGGAGGTGTAGCGATAGAAAACTTGTGCTAACTACATGTAACAGCTGGACAGACAGGCCAACCCCATAGCTTACCACTAGAGCTAAAAAATAACCATTTGTTTTGATCCAGTGGACCCATCCAAGGACATAATCAAAGAGCAGGAGTGGTACAAGGTGATATGTATGATGTCAACTTCAATATATGCATTTAGTTTTATTGTACAGTTTCATTTAAATAAATAAATAATAATAATAATAATAATTCAAAATAAATTTTAAAAAGGGTTGTTCATCCACTTCTTTCCAAATCACAAATCAACCCCTGGCATAAGTAACTTGCTGTAGCAGTATCCACTGCTCAGCTACCAAATTGGATACAGATGAAATAAATTGATTCAATTAGATTACTTGTCACATTTACTTTACAAGTTAGTGAGGAATAATTATCAAGGTTTCTAGAGACAACATTTGTTGCATGTAAATTTCTCATGTTTATTTTGAGTCAAGGCATGAAGACATCACATGTTATATATCCAACAGGTTCCAAAATCAGCTGCCATTTTTCCAAGGGATGGTTGCTTGCCACAGGAAGTAGCTCTTTCAATCAGAACAGGACACTTGTGGAAAACACCGTTTCAATTCACTACACATGCCAATAACATTTGACTAGTGAAGATGGCACCTCAATTTAAACTCTGTTCAGAGGAAATTAATGATTTAGGAGAAGGGATTAACTTCTGCTGGTGCAATGAACTGCATGCTTCCACAGTATAATTTGGTGTCTTGATGAAGAAATGATGCAGTAGCAAAACACAAATAATGTGGGAAAAGATCATCTCAAAATTAACAAAAATAAATTACATTTTATGACAGTTTCATTTTAATGAAGTAATAATAAACTAAAACCAAAATATAGATTTCTTTCACACATCAAAAATGGTAAAAAAATTGTAAGAGTATTATTATTATTATTTTCTATAGTCAATACAAAACACAGTAGAGCTATTTATGTTTGGCAGGATGGACAGTGATTTTTTTTACATCTAATTCCATTAAAATTTACATTTTGAAAGCTTTTTTTCTCCTTTCATACACAGAATGGTGATACATATATGAACTGTACAAAAAGTTTTGGGACCTGAAGTCTAACTTGATACTGTGTTACCTCCCTTTCCCACCTAAATGTTTTTGGTTGGATCCCAAAGAAAATTTCAGAAACCCTGGTGCATGGCTGTAAAAATATTTTTTCACTCACCTGTCCAGGGGAAGTAGCTTTGGAAAAGTGACTTGTCCGTACAAATTTATTACTTATCTTATTACTGTCTGTCATATGTAAATAGTATGTCAGTGAAACCGGTCTCAAGGGATCACCCCATCTGCCAACAAAAAGCAGTCTCTCATAACAGGTTTGTGTAAGGTGACCAGATTTCAAGGTCTAAAATCAACTGGTTTAAGAAAAAAAAAAATACACATAATTGCTGCAAATGCATTTTATTCTCTTTTTATATGTCAGAGTTTGCATTAATGTGATATTTTATGGAGTCCTGAGGATTCCCACATGAATTTTAAAGGGTCTTTTACTTGATGTTAAAAGGTCCTACTTCCAAGTTCCAACAGTAAGTTGTGTGTGTATGTGAAACAGAGATTTTATCAAACACATTTGCAACATGTGTTAGTGTGCATTGGTTTAATTCTGATCAGAAAAGCAAACCATGTGTTTGCTCCATGTGATGATTTCTGGAAATTTGTGAAGCCCTTCTATAAAATCATTGCGATTTCATGATTTCACAGCAATGCAGGTGCCACACTTCACAGATAACGTTTCTTTGTCAAAGTACAACCATTTGATTTATTTTCCCCACTTTGCAATATAAATCCAGTATACTCCCTTTGCACTCCAATATATGCATAGCCAAGTGCAAAAGCTGAGAGCAAATGAAGCGGGGAACCAGACTATGTTCTGAAGATACAAGATACTGCTCATGCTGGGAGCAAATGGAGCTGAGAACCAGACTACGTTCTGAAGACACAAGATACTGTTCATGCAACAAAACCTCTTCTTTTCTATTATGGCTGTTCCAGTAAAAGATACATCCACCCAGGGAAAATCACTTTTAAATTCAACCAATGTATAACAGAAGCAATTTAAAAAATAATATGATCCACCATCTGATGTGTTTTAATAAAAAAAACATTGCCCCCTACACAAGCATATTATCTTACATAATTTCTGGCTGGGGTTAGTGGGCAGTAAAAGCATCATTATTATTGGGTTGTGGACAGAAGTAATTTTAAAGACATCTGACTAAGGGTAACCTATACCAGATTATTATAGATCATATAATCCACTGGATATATTTTTATTTCAGTGATAGCTAAATTTTGCTACATTTTATTTGTCCTCGGGCATTCTGCTTTTGATTTTCATGAGAGTTAAATCTTGTATCACTTTCATTGTATAGTTAGATGCTGTTATTGTTATTCTTTAGTTTTTGTAAATTGTATTACATGATTTGTCAGAATAAAAAAAACCCATTAATCCCGTGGAATTGATGTTACATTATTTCTACCTACGTTTACACTATATAATTTATTGTAAGAAAATTATATTTTCAGTGACTGATATGTCTTATTTGTATCCCTTGTTGCATGACTAATATAAAATAAAAGAGAGAAATATAGCATCTCAAACACTGTTACATCATAAATTAGATTTTAAAAAATGTATGAAAGTCAAAAATAATTTTCTTCCTAGCATACTCTTAAAATCAACATTAATACAATGAACTGTCTATTGTCAACAGCAACAGCAGCATCCTTGTTGGCCTAGCAACTCGGGAGTTACAAATTTGATCAACTTCTAGTCTTTTGTATGAGACTTATACCCAAGGTCTGAAGGGCTTTCATGGCAGAGTGGTGTAAGATACTTGTCTTGCAATCACTAGCCTCTCACTGCGCATCTTTAAATCACACTCGTACATTAGAAAGTTGCCAGTTACTTGCAGAAGGTTAGTGGTTCTATCAGGTGGTCTTTGGTGCCTGAAAAGTACTTGGTCTTTTTTCAACAGAAAACTGGCTGCCTTATATAGATTCTCTAAAGCTGAAAATGGTGTAAAACCTCTAATGATCTACCAGTAGCCTAATGTCTTGTCTCTAACAGACCTCAGGTGTAGGAGAACCTGAAACACCAAATCAATCAGGGCACCATGTCCCTGGGTAGTCGAGTGTGCATACCTTTACAGATCACACACATCTCAGATCGACCAATATGGATGTGTAGGTTGGTGGTATTTCAGGGTTCTTCCTCCTCCAAATATACTGGCCACCAAGTATAGCCATCCTGTGTTGATTAGAAGAATCTGCACAGTGCCTGCCAACCGTCCTAAGCAGTCCTGGTTACAAAGTATCAAATAAAGATCAGCTCTCTTTATTTCTGAGCAGTGAAACTTAATCAGAACAGCTGAACAAGTTTTATTATTTATCATTTTACTCACCTGATGTTCACAATGATTACCACAAACACAACTAAGCAGTGGCTAAAATGGACTAGACAAACACTATCTGTTATACAGAATGTTTGTTCCAAATAGTTACCCTATGTACCTTATATATTGGGACATGATAAAATAATTAATTTTGTTACTGTCCCTAAACTTATGGTGAAACTTTTTTTAAAACAAGGTCATATGTCCCAGTACTTAAGAAACAAAATAAATTTGTGTTGAATTTTTGCCCCTCCCCCAATGCATGTTGCAATAAAATAGATAAACAAAACATTTATTTGAAAATAAAATGAAAGAAACTAACCGTATATTATCATTTGTTCATCTTTTGTCATCAGAAGTATTAAAAGAAAAAATATATCCACAAACTATATATATATATATATATATATATATATATATATATATATATATATATAGCACAGACATCCATACTGTAGCAGGTATTGATTATATAAGATAACACACAACACATTGTTCATTGATGTGAACACACGGTAACAAATCGTGTTTGGATGTGCTCAAAGGTTTGAATACGTTATCCGACTGGAAAATGGATCCAACAAAATCGCAAACATAAGAGGGAAATATCAACAGATTGCTTGAAGGCATCTGCCATTCATGAATGACATAGTGTTAGGTGCAAAATAAAGAAGATTGTACTATATCCAGGTTAAATATATGACAGTCTCTCACAAATAAAAAAACTATATTTAAAAATACATTCACTGTGATTGCAAATGACAATCTTTTCATTAGCAAGGGTTACAAAAAGTATTAAAGCAAGTTATTTATTGCTGTGTATACCTTTTACCCGCAGACATCAATGTTCCATTTGTATTAATTATGACTACAAATGTCAAGCAAATATAAGCCTAGAAAGTGAATATACAAAACTGGCATAGAGCAATAACTCATTGTTTAAAGTTACTGACAGGATATCAAATAGAAAGTCTATTTTATTACAATGTAAGCCGACCTCGGAATTCAACTGGATTCTTTTAAGTGTGCAGGTATTTTTAAATATACAAAATCGGCTGAAACAGGGAAGCCAACTTTGGTTCCTTTTTACTGGTATTCATGGGAGTTTTGAAAATAAAATGTAACAATGGAAGAATTTTTAAAGTACAAAATATAGTGCTTCGTGCAGAGACATCGATGACCCAGTGCTGCCCAGAAGAATTAGAGAAAATAAAATCATTAGATGAATTCATGAAGGCCAGAAGAGCAGATGATTGCATCGACAATATGATAATTAACATAGATGAAATTCCATTGTACTTTGATATCATTCCTGGACGGACTGTAAATAAGATGGGGATTAAAAGTGTGAGAATTAGTATGACTGGTGCAGATTTTAAACAAAAAAATTACTTTAATCCTTGCAGTTTACGCTTCAGGAGATTTGTTGCCTACAATGATAGTTTTTCATGGCATGTATTCATGCACAAAAGGATGGATTGTACATGTGCAGGAGAAGGGTTGGGCTTATGAGATGCTGCTGCAGTAGATTAAAGAGTTTTATCTCAAGTACAGTTTTATATTTTTTAAGAATATAATTTATGTTGGAGTACATTTTCCGACATGTAATTTGTGAATGATTTAAAACGTGTCCCACAACTTATGATTTAAACAGAATTATGTGTCCCAGAACATACAGCACAAAAAGTTAATTTAAAAATTAATTTATGGTGTCCCAATAAATACGGTGTCCAAAGATATATGATAAATATGGTATTAGAAATTACACATTTTCAGACTTGAGTACTTCTCATGTATTTATCTTTTACCATACTAGCTTAATTGCTTGTCCTAAGATGGAAAGAAAAAAAAGAAAAAGAATTAGGATGAGCAAGTTTTAAAGAAAGATGAACAGAAAAATACTGAATTTTAAAAAAAAGAAAAGAAAAAAGGGATGCCGATGAATTTCGAACTAGCAATCTCATTTGCTAGCCAGGACACAAAGAAATACAAATATTTATAACTTGTGACCATGCGCATGTCACCCTTCTTTGAGGTACTTCTAATTTAATATTTATTTATGGACAGGTATAGTATTAATATTAGTACCATTGCATACTTATCTGAGTAAATGTCAGTCATAGCTATTATTGTAGCTAAGACAGGTAATAATGAATGGTGTTGAGAACACTCAGTCTGCTGTTAAACACAGCATTGCCTGACTTTTAATGCTTTATACATCAGCTGAGTAGACTTTTCAAAAGGACAGTTGCTTTGTCTACAGCTTCACTGTACTCCAAGTTGTCTTACCTTTGATGTTTTCTTCTTCGTCACCACTAACTCGACTAGATGACACTGGGGCTATTCCTGAAAATCAACGTAAGAACAGTTAGAATTCTGACTGATATTGCAAAGAAACGTACGACCAAATCCTTCAATCATAAACATTATCTTTTTGGCACATTACGAAGCTGAGAGAAAATAAAAGGGAAAAAGACAATATATTCCCATGCTTTTCTCAGATACTTTATTTAGCCTATCTTGCTTAATATCAGGTGAGTCAAAATAGCATGAGTACTGTAAGCCTTTATATACTGATTACTAAGTTTCAGTTCTCTATAGTTATATTATTGAATCAAATGTGCATGCATGCACGTACCATGCAAAAAATAAGACAAAATCACATGGACCCCTTGCAGTATGTGTTGAAACAAAATACTATAAATCACAACATTTTAGCATGAAAAAAGTTAGCAAATTAATGATGTCCACAAATTTGTTTAAAAATGCAGTGCTTTGGTGGAGATTATAATTTCATCTTATACCTGAAATAGAAGCAATAGGTGCTTGTGTGCTGTGCTAAATAAACATATGAAATGAAGTGTAGGACCTTTATTCCCATACAAGGAATTATCAAACAACAGTAAACACGACTGTGGTTGATATCCATGTAAACTCTACTGAAAAAATGTGGCCATATTTCCTTAAAATATCATTCACAAAACCATCTGCTACCACGTATAACATGCTGTTAAATAACTGGTGGCCACTAGTGCAAAAAAATACCTAATACTCGTATTCAAATATTAGTTGTGGTGACATTATGGAATGTTTACCATCAACACAGGCATCTTGGGTTTGAATCAGAAGCCACAAAAACCAGAATTTCAAATAGATTCTGTAAACAACTATGACCTATCTTATTTGACATTCAGGCTGATGAATTACTAAGCTAAATAATCCTTCTAGAATACAATCAAAGTAGATGAAATTTTTAAATATACACATACAAATATTTTTTGGTGATTTTTGTGTGGATGTGTACACAGTATGGTTACATTATGTATCATGGAGCTTGAATGAAGTATGAGAAACTTGCAAATTGTACTGTCAACACATTCATATACAGAGGTCTCGCTAGGATTTTAAAACTAGGAGTCCAGGACTCCCATTCTGGTAAAAATAGGAGTCCCACCATCAACAGTTGCAGTACCTTCTTTCCTACAGAATCAACATAGATGTGAGTGCATCTATTTTTTGATGAGAGGTTTTCGTAATGTAATCACTTACTATAATATAGCTTCATTACAAGTCCATTGACGGGATCGCAAATGTATGGTTTATTTCTTTGCATACATATTTATAGTGATTTTAGCAAATAAATAGTATCAGATTTGCTGTTTTTTCCGTATTTTTGCAAATACGTGTCAAGTCAGAAAACAGCGTAGACCTTAAAGCGCATCTCGCAAATTCCACAACATAGCACTGTCCCATACATTTCTGACCAACATAATTTGCATTTTAAAGTTAAATCTTTAATAAAATAATACCTAGGCTTTGGTTTCAATGATTTGTATATTTTTTCTGAATATATTTGCCCGATGATTTAAGAAAACAGACAATCTAATCAACTGGTATATCCCAGACTTAACGAAGTTTGCCATTATTTCCCATTAGGTCTACTGGTTCACTTATAGTTTCAAATTAAGTTTATGACAAAATAGTGTATAAGAGGCAATTAATATATATCCAGATCACCGATTCTGATCTTAAAACACAAGTCTGTATGTTTTATCATCAAAGGATATCATGCAGGAAATTGATAGTTTCTACCATACTCGGAAAAGGGTTAATGGTCAGTCAGCTATCAAAACACAATGCTTGTGAATGGGCAAGAGTTTGTTTGTCAACGTAATTGATATAAAAACTAGGCCTAGCTACTGATGCCTTGATGAATACATTTCGCTACAACACTAGAAATAACCGGGCTAAGGCGAGGGGCATTAAAAAAATATGGTATGGTCAGTCAATGTACCTCTTAAATAATCACAGGGCGAAGTCGTTTTCACTTTCCTAACAAAAGGCGAAGTTTACATTTTTAGGCGACTTGTCACCCACTTACGAATGGCATTTTCTCTAAGTCTCAATATGTCTTGATTCAGAGGTCATGTGCACTGCTTATTCCGCTACATTTGGAAATGAACACAATAACGAAAGCTGAAGTTGTTTATTTGATGTACTTTTATAAATGACCATATGTACATCTCTGGGTCTTTCTGCCTCTGAATTCAATCACTGTAAATATATACATTTTCCCACGCGGCCACCAGTCAAAGCCTTTGAACTTGCCACCCAGTTATTGCATCACGTTCTTTTTTATGTACTCTTATAAAATGCCAACATGTATCAAGGGGTCTTTCAGTCACTGAATTATGTCATTGTAAATATCAGCACAGCTAATTGATCAACACATTTTCTCACAAAGCAGGTGGCTGAAGCAGGACTGGCAAATCTTTGAATTTTGCCGCACACCTATTACATGCATATGGAGGACTCCCACATCAATGATTTTCTGCGTCCCAGATCAAAATATGGCGTCCAAATACGTGGAATTAAGTGTTTCAGAGATCTCTGATATATAATGGTATAATGAACATTCAAATATTTGTCAAAAAGTATTCGTATTTGATTATTCATTTCAGTACTATTGCTTACTAAGAATTAACCCTGGTTTATGAACAATCTGTCAAAATTAACCGTGGAACAATCTGTCAAAATTAACCCATAGCTGCAATCCCTCGAGTACAAAAATCCTGACTGCCTATGACCAAAAAACTGATTTTCAGGAACAAATACTGATTTTTAAAACTTCAATATATTTGTAACTATTTACAACATCTACAACCATGAGTAAAGTAGGGAAATCACATATTTAATTATTTAATGTCAAAGATGCATTTGTTGCACTCTTGCACCTTTTGAACAGGTACCCTACCCCATTCTGGTGCCATTTAGAACACATTCACACTCAAACACAGGCTGTTTATAGGGGCCTTTTCTACACCTTGTGTTTTCAATCATTATCAATTCCAATGTACCATCTTTCACAGATGATCTGAATTCTGTGCAATATTTTCCACTTAACAGTTTTTGTGATTTTACTGTATGGAAATAGTGAGTGAAGTAAATTGCCAGCAACACTAGCAACCAAAAAAAGGTTGCTTTCTAAAATAAATTTTGTAAAAAGAACTTCCAGTCAAATTACATCAAAGTTCTTTTGGCATTTATAAACACTAGTTCAGGTTGTGCTGTTAATGATGAAGCAGCAAGCTTGATGATTATTAGCTTTTCATGCTGTTTTATGTCACAGGCACCTACATGCCCAATAGTGAAATTACAATTAATTGTCCTTCCAGTCTGTTTTCTTTTCTTTGCCAAAGAAAATTCTGAATCTTCTGCTTTCCTTTTCAAGATGAACAGAAGTTGAATATTATGAAGATGAGATACAGTGATAGCGGCAACTGCTTTGCGCAAACCAATATGGTGGTTAAAGCATGGCAGCCTTGATTTCAAATGAACCAATTATATTTTAGAACTCTATGTCCCTATATACATGAGATACATTTACTCTCAGAATGGAACAAGGTGCCCGTTCTTAACAAAAATTGCAAGGAAATTTTTAATTTCTCTATTTAAAAAAATGGATTTTAAACAAAAAATATGTACACTTGTATTCAGGTCCAAAAAAAGGGACAAATACAGGAAAAACAGCACACTTGGCAGCTACGCTAACTCTGGAACAATCTGTCATGACAGTCAGTGACTGTGTAGCATATACAGTATAATATGAACTTGTAAGATTCACATATATGACCTAAAATGAGAAGTGCCTAAATCTTACTAAACCCCTTAAGAGAGAAAATTTCTTGTTGGTAGCTTTGGCTTTACCACTGGTACTAAGACCAGTGCTCAAAAACTCTGATAGCCCAATACCCTGGGCTCCTCTAATTTTACATCGGGCAAGTCATGTATTCTAAGTGAGGTGTCCATCGGGTTTGTCGAAGAAAAACTATAATCTGCATGAGGAATCTTTGAATGTGCTGATGAAATGTGTGAATATATTTTCAAGATGTTGACATATCTGCCATTAAAATGGCGCAATCTACATCAAATCACCAGTGTCTTATGTGAAATTGAGATCTGGTGATTTTAATCAAATCGAAGCATTGCATGTCATGCTAAATTTATGATTTTGTACTCCCAACCCCCCTGACATGGTTGTGTTTTGAGGAAACACAATTTTCAGTCATCTTTAAAAATAAAAAGCCATCAGTATATGCCCATTACACGTAGTGTGCATAAACAGTAAACAGTCAATACTGGAGCTGTTGTAAAACTATCCCTTGGGCAGTTTAAATAGGCAATTAAAAGCTAAGTGGTCAGGTACAAACCACCATTTCACATAATATATAAGTGACTGACAATAGCTAGTGAGATGTATTTGAAGGCTGCAGTGGGTGAGCCCATTGTGCTAAATGCATAGGTAGGATCAGGAAGTAGAACAAGCCATTATAGCTAAATCAAAGAGATTCAAGTACAAGAACAAAAGTTATTACATATCATTGCCTTGAATAAGAATGTTTAAGCCATACATATTTATATTTTTTACAAGTCTGTGAACAGTGGCAAAATTTCTTTGAAAACAGATTTTACGGCATATATAGAATATAAAATGCAAAGCATGATCATTTCAGGTGTAATTCATTTTTGAAGTCAACTTAGGAAACTTAGCTATCAGCAAAGCCCAACAAAATTAAATTCTAGAACTCTTGGTCGACAAAATTTTACTATGTGAAGCATGCCAGGAAGAAGAAAAAATGGGGTGGAGGGGTAATTCTTTGCATATACTGCAAACAACACATCAACATACGTCAACTCGGTTTTGACCAGGATTCACTCAGAGAATTCAGCAGAGTAGTTTTAACACCAGGGCCATCCAGTCCCTTGTGAGTGTAGTGATGAACACTAATGACACTTCCATTTCCTTCAAACCCCTTTGAACCCTACTGAATTTATATTTGGATAGTAGCTGTTGCAACATTGTGTGACAACATTAAAAAAGGTAAAATTTTGGGCATGTGGAAATTGGAGTCCAGGCTTGCAGAATTGCAGTCAAGGCTTGTGAGTTTATTTAAGTCACCAGCCCTGGGTCTGTGCCTAGAAAAATTTTCTTTGAGCACTGAAGACACGTATTTGCTTTCATCTTAGAGCAAGAATTATAAAATAAAACTACTTTGATATTCAGCAGCTACATAGCCCCCCTCCCCCCCATTACTAAATAAACAATTGAACAAAGATCACAAAAACTCTGTGTAAAAACTTTGCCCAGATACTTGCTTGCAATGTTGTGGCTTTTGGGAGTTGCTCGTGGCACAAAACATGACCCAATCCGAGTATGTGTTGTCTGACATTGTGGTGTCTGCAGGTCATTTCTGCTGGCCATGCTTCATGGTTAACCTGAAATAATAATAATGAGCCATATACCTGAACAAGAAGTAATTCAAGAGCACTTCATTTCAGTGAGTATTATACATATGAGTACTTCATTTCAGTGAGTATTATACATATGAGTACTTCATTTCAGTGAGTATTATACATACGAGTACAAGAACATTAGTCACATGTAAATACATGTATAAAATAGTTTAATCTTTTTAGTGTGGGCTATTGCCCCATGCACAACTAAATTAAATAATTCACTAATTTAAAGTACTACTCCATCATGAGTTTATATATTTCATACATGGGACTAATGAAACACATTGCAATATGTGTATGTGATCATGAGACTTTCTATCCTAATATTGCATAGAACACCCCCCAACAAAAAACAAAAACAATTATGCCATGAGTAAACCTTTTCCTCAACTACTGAATTTTCACATATGTACACCAGAACTATCACACTACTTACTACTGAAATACTACCATACTGACAGGGACAGCCAGATGACTGGGGCCACTCTTAGTCTAGGTTAGGACCTTTCCACATTATAAGTGAACTGCCTGTTGGGCTTATCAAAATTAAAGTATTATCAATTTTGTCTTAGGAAAAAGTCAAGCAAACGGAAAAATATGGTATTTTCATTGTGCATTTCTTGAAAGATACCTACAAATTATTAATATTCAGCCCTCTACTAGTGGTAACCGTATCAAGCTATAAACTTTGTGTACCAAACAAAGCACATGACCAATGAATGGGGATCAGTACTATTTCTGTTCTACATACATGTATTTCATTGGTTACCTGTGACTAATGCAATACTGGTTAAATATACAGAGCAGTACATATTGCAACTGATCAATAATTAAGGTAAGCAAAAGCATTAGTGACTTATAAAAACCTCCATTACACTGTTTTTTTTTTACCTTAAAGGAACTGAGGTAATTACATTTTATTTTAATTCAATTAGTTGAAAAAGTTGATAGCCATAAGTTCTACTGTTATACAGTGTGCAGGTTTTCTGTAATAGTGAAACATCCACTGTACTAGGTCATGAACTGATTATGAAACTTGAAGCTATGATTTTTACTGATTAATACAAAAAGAAACAGACCAATGCATCACCGACTTTATTTGTTTTCAACTTATGGAAATATGGAGACTTTTGCGATACTCAGGAAACAAAGCTACAAAGAACCAGTTTACATCAAGGCCTGGAGAAAATGTTGCACTTAATGAAAAGGTCACACACAAATGGGGGGGGGGGGCAGGTAATGTAAGTCAATTTCAAGCATTTTGTATTTTTTAATCTCAAAGTACACCAATTGTAAAATTGTGTTAATAATATTTTTTTAATTTAAATATGACCTTGTTGGTCAAGTGAATTTGGTGAAGTCACCTGC
Organism: Sinohyriopsis cumingii; assembly: GCA_028554795.2. Lineage (NCBI taxonomy): Eukaryota > Metazoa > Mollusca > Bivalvia > Unionida > Unionidae > Sinohyriopsis > Sinohyriopsis cumingii. Next base: position 74,341,913 of record CM068839.1, read on the forward strand.
CCTGGACTAGTCCTACAATGTAAGACACATCATCCATATATTTTTGTTCTAAGGGGTGATGGGTCTTACTGCTTAACTACTGGCACTGTATAGCATGTTTTGATGTTGACTAACAGTGTAACGAAAGTAAAATTTTCAGGAATATCACACACAACTGGCAACCAATAATGATGCTTTCCTACAAAGTAAAGTTATAATGTTTTTGTCAGACTTTACTTATCCTGATGTCTTTTCTCTAATAAACTCAAATTCTCACAAAAGAAATGTATCTGTTTTCAAGCTTCATTGGCCTACATTTCAGTTGGCTGAAATGAGATGAAAGCCAATAATGCCGAAATCGGGTTAAGTTGAAATATTATTCTTTACCTAAATGATAAAAGTATATTATGCCTACTGGAACTGTAAACAACATTTTGTCTTGTTCAAGAAACATATCCACCACATGAAAATACTTAAACATACTTTGGCATACCTTGACTACCATCGCATTGCAACAAATTCAAATGTATGTCAACAGAACATGAAAATGCATCCATCTGCTACTGTCATATTTTCATTCCACCAAGATAAAAACAGCACAGTATGTCTATTAATTACACATAAATTAGTGGAAAAGTGTCAATATAGGCTGCCAAGTGTGTGAGATATTCCTGAAACTTTGACTACTTATTCTGATGTCAACCAACATCGGAACATGCTATACAAAGCCGTTATTCGGGTAGTAAGACATAGCACTAAAACAAAAACAACATGTGTTATGTCTTACATTGTAGGACTAGCCCTGGACCTGCATCTTAAAAAATACCCAAAACATCTGAAAACTGCATACTAACATATTTTAATCTTGTTAATGAATTAAATGGAATTGATAAATGCTTCAATTGTAGGTCACAAACATGGCATGGCAGGTTAAAAAATAGTTCCTAAAATTAGCACCAAATGGAGCAACCTAAAAAGTCACAATGACTCTGGAGATGCCATGGTATTGTGCAAAGAAAATGCATTAGGAGTCTTGTGATGCAATGGTAAACAAACTAACAGCAAATAAATATGCCAGTATGTGTACGAATAAATCATCTCATGTCAGCTGGAACTGAAATAGTCTTAAACTTAATAGGGCATCTGCAATAAGAAACTGTGGCCATTTACTGTGGGTGGTAATTAGTTTTTTTTTCCTATGTACTACCTGTAGTGTAAGCCTTAATCTAATTAGCTTTGAAATATCACTCGACAGTAAAAGTAATCTGATATTCCATACTGGATTAGAACTGATATATACCAACAGCTGGTTTATGTTATAGATTCACTAGGGTTTATGTTCCATGGAAAAAGTACTCTTAGGTCAGTCTTTACTCCCCTTCCTAGCTGTATTGATCTCTTGTATTTAATAAATAGTGTAGAACGCCTTCTACAGTTATTCTTCAGTAACATATAACATTACACTACCAAAAGGGGCAAACGCTGTAGGTACTATGGTGGGCATGTTACTAAAATTTATGACAAAGTTCAAATATATCTTTTTCATTCACCTTTGATGCAACAAACACTAATATACTGTAGCGGATATGTGATTGTCACAAGTACGTAGGCCTAGTGGTCACAATATTGTAAAGATGCAAATCCAGATCCAAGCCATCAGACTTGAAATATGGGGTGTAACGAACTCAGCGAGGAAAAGAAGAACCAGGGCACAAATCAAGAAACATCAATGCATCTTATGCTAACCTTTCATAGTCAATTTTAGAAGACTACACCAGATGAGGGAAATGTTGTTTTGAAAATCGCGCTCTCTGTATTTCCTCAATTACGATTGGTCAATAATATTAGCCGCTGTAATCCAAAGAAATACATGTAAAATGAAAGGAACACAGCAATTATGTTAGAAGGTTTTGATGAGCACAACAGGCTATTTTAAAATTATTTTATCCATGCTACATCGCTGTTAAATTACCGAATTTTATTAACTGCGCAGTAGCAATTATGGCGACCACCGTGGTGAAGATCGCTTTGCCAGTTAAAAAAATTGCGAAAATAACAAAATGGAAAGTGAAGAAGGGACAGAATATATCCAGAGGAACACTGCTTTGTTTCTATGAGACAGATGATGAGAAAAATCAGAAACTTAAGTCGAATCATATTGCCAAAGTCAATGAAATACACGCCAACCCGCAGGATCCAATTCTGCCCGGGTAATTTTATGACGAGATCTAATGATGTTTATCATATTGACTGCCCTTTTATCTGATCGATAATTTGCCTATGATAGTCCTGGCCATCTCATTTTCAGTAACGCGTAGGCCTACTTACAACTGCCGTCCAATATGAGTTGGGTTAGTCCTAGTCCTACAACTTAAGACACATCAGCCGATATTTTAGTTTGGGGGGTGGGGAGGTGATGGGTCTTGCCACCTAACTAACAGTGCTGTGTAGCGTGTTTTGATGTCCACTAACTGTCACGAAAGCCAGAAATATCACACACAACTGGCAACCAATAACGACGTTTTTCTACAAAGTAGTTATGTTTTTGCCAGACTTTACTTACCTCGATGTCTTTTCTCGTATAAATTCAAATTCTCACAAAAGAAATGGACCTGTTTTTAAGTTTTATCGCCTACATTTCAGTTGGCTGGAAAGCGATGAAAGCTGATAATGCTGAAATCAGGTTAAGTTTAAATATTCTTTAACGAAACGAATAAAAATATATTATGCCTGTACGCCAGACCAAAAAAACCCTTACAAAGACAAAAGAAACCTTATACAACAGTTTTAAAACAACAAATGCTATACACAAATTATTATGACACATATTTACCATATATACTCACGTATAAGCCGAATAATTTAGGAAAATATAAAGGCCTGGAAGAAATGGGTTTGGCTTATCCACGGGTCAGTGTGTATATTTAACAGTTTTTAGGTCTTTTTGTTGACTGCATATTTTCTGATTTTTGCAACATGAATTTAAATAATAGTAAATATCAACTTCATAAATCATGGGTTGGTTGGGTTTACCATGGATACCATGCTGAACTATAATGTACAGTACTTACACAGTGCAAAGCATGCATAGCGTCACTTAAATCCTTACTTATTCCCAAACATAGATGCAGATGTTGCTTTATTCATTGTTTCGACCAAACTGCATTCTTCCAGATAACATTTCAGCTAGTTCTTAATAGCTGCTTCATTTACGTTGAATCACGTGCTCACTTGTTACTCATTTTCAATGATATAAGCGATCCTACACATTGAAAAGGTATGCATGTTTACTTGTACAAGACACATAACCATGCTAATTTACATGTTTACAAAGAGTAGTCATAATAAAGGATAAAATTCTCATAGAGATAAACTAAGATCAACATCAATCAATTTTAGTTTTGTGTTTTAGCTGAACAAACATAACTTTCCACACATTAGAAAGCTTGATGTCTCGGTGTCTCCTATGTTGATAGTCAGCAAGTTTGTCTTTCATTTTGCATCAGCAGTACAAGCCACTTAATCATTAAAACCCTGAAACTGGCTTGTGATAAAAGGGACTTTTGACCGGTAACTATACTAGTTTAACATTGGTATATACGGTATAAAAATGCAAGGTGTTCACTCATGTAAGTTTCGTTTGTGGGAATGGAGCTATAGCTTATGGAGTTATAGCATTCGTAGTGATCATTTATAGCATTCGTAGTGATCATTCTTGAAACTGAAATTAATTGTGGACCATTTTATTGTTGTGGTTTATCTTTTTGTTCTGGTTTATCTTTTATTTTTGTATTATTACAGAGGTAAAAATAATCATTCATTTGCTAATGTTTAAATTTAACATCCTATTTAGTAAAGAAGTGAATGTTTTATACTAAAATAATTATTTTGTCAGAACAATAATTCACAGGTGATACAACAGAACATGTAGGACATTTCTTGTTTAGAAGATATGAAAATCGGAGACAATGTAATAATCAGGAGTTCTCTACAAAAATCGGAAGATATTATGAAATCGAGAAGTAGGCGTGGAGTGACCCCAAAAATCGAGAGTATTAGGTCGCTTACATCAAAGCAAACTACAACTCAGCTTTTATGGTATTAGCATAATTTTCGAAGCATTATTTCTGAAACTTTATAAGAAAACAGAAAATTAAATAAAAAAAATACAAGTTTGCCTAAATAAATGCATTTAGAACTTGTGCATCTTGAGATGCTTCAGAGTTGTAAGTTGGCTTATACACGGGTCATGCACTTTTTAGTGTTTATACCTGTTCAGTTTGGGGGTCAGCTTATACGTGAGTATATACCGTACGTAATTATTTACATTTCTGAAACTCTATTTCATTCTTTTTATTTATAACACTATCATCTTCCTGCTTTGGCTTAGCAAAGAAGCGTTTGATGGATGCTTCCATCTTTATTTCAAAATTTCTTCCATGCAGTTTTGCCCTGAAGTGTTTCTCCAGATCTTATATGCTCGACACCACCACTTTTATGTTTTTACTACATATTTTACAAAAAGCATGTGAAGATCCTAACTTGGATACATCTACAATGCCAGGGAAGACTTTAATCCAATCAACCTTAAACTTGCCACGACCTTGGTCAGTGTTTTGAAGCTTGCATTTCTTTGAGTTTGGCTTAGCCATTTGATGGATGGAATATTTCAACTAGATGAGAGAAATAAAAATAAAACATTTAAAAATTTAGATTTGCCTTGTGATAGAAAAAGATCTCCCAATTACAGATATGTTATGAATTTATATTTGTCCCCATAAACCCCAAGATATTATGCCAGGAGCTATCCGAAAATTGAAATGTAGAAATAATTTTTTTTACAATGTAGTAGTCCAGAGTTTATACCACATAAGCTGTTGATCATTTCAATTAAAATTGCATATCTGGTGTTTGAAAAGTTATCAATTTGCTATATGTTGTGCCGATTTTGGTAACAAACTTGATATAAATTGGCAGTGTTTCATGTTTTCGAGTTAGTCACTATCTGTACTACGTCCTTCATTATGGCAATGCATCTTCCTGTTTGCATTACCTATCTAACAAACTTAACTCAAAACTATAACAGCACGATAAAATGTCTTTATTTTTAATTAGTATATTGTTACAAATTTTAATAAATCGACTTTATCTCCACACAGAAAAGTTGGACGAATTACGGTTACACCAACATGATTGCCACACGATGTAAAGTATGAAAATTGATGTAAACTTTATGCGTTTGATAGTAATAAGTAAAATAATAAAATAAATATGTATAAAATAAGAAAACATACATACTACACAGGTAGTTAGTCAGTATTAGAAATCCGAATGAGCGTCTAATCTCCGAGTGAACAAGATCTTCACATACTGGAGTTGAACCATGAATGAAACTCATTTCATTATCAAAGGAAAAGTGTGGTTTTGAGTATGATTTGATTGATTGTTTCGGGCTTCCATACTCTCACTGAATTCTCGTGCTAGAAAAAATTATGCCAAGAGTTCAGGATGCACACAAAATGAAAAAACGTACAAAACGGTTGTATGGCCATACACTGATGCAAAAGGAAAAAAAACGTACAAATTATGGCTAAACTATACAAGTTGACACATATGCTATTGGAACTGTAAGCAACATTTCATTTCGTACAGGAAACATATCCATCCACCACATAAACTTACTTAGACATACTTCGGCATACCTCAACTACTGCCGCATTGCAACAAATTCATATGTATGTCAACAGAATATAATAATGTGTCCATTTGCTTGTGTTATATTTTCATTCAGCCAGGATAAAGACAGCACAGTAAGTATATTAATTACACATAAATTAGTGGAAGAGTGTCGATATGTGCTGCCAAGTGTGTGAGATATTCCTGAAACTTTGAATAATCATTCCAATGTCATCCGAAATCCGAAATGGCTATACAGGGCCGTTATTTGGATTGTAAGACATAGCACTAAAACCAAAACAACATGTGCTATGACTTACATTGTAGGACTAGGACCTAGACCCTGATATTTATGTTTTGGGCGTTGAGGATTTATTGCCTAAATAAATGTGATGTGTTGTGTGTTTTGATGTCAACTAATATTGTAGTCTGAGTTTCCTCTGTCCCTTGCCGCAACATTTTTGATATTTGGACGTTTATTTTGGGGTTAGGGTCAGAGACCACTGCCTATCGAAAAGTTGGGTAGCGTAGGGTAGCTGCTTTCTAGCCGGCCTTGCAAACTTGAATGACTTTTCATCGAGATATACCTGCATGAAATCGATAGGAATATGATTTTTTTTCTTAAAACTCATGAGCATAGCATTTGTCATGTCTTGAATCCATTGACAGACAAGACAAAATTACAAAATTACATTGTTGTTGAAATTTAACCTGGATCTCACCCTTTGCATTCCGATTCACATGACTATATAAAGCTTGCAACCTACATGTCAATAACATCAGAGGTCAAATAGTCACTTTATATCAACAACACACAAATTTGTTGCACATAGAATTAGGAAATGTTATATTGAAGTAACTTAATGTTTGTAAATAAATATAATGCACACTTAATTTTCAACATATTTATTCTGAGAACAATGACCAGAAACCTGTCGGTATTGCAGCAGGGTGAAGGAAACCATTTTGAACCAGTACAGAGCATGTGTCAGTGATGTTTTTGTTGGTATCACATGACTACTGCATTGAAGTTTACTCTCCGCTTAGTGCATCTTGTTTTCTTCAAGTCGCTGCAACATTTACAGATTTCTGGCCATTGTTTTCAGAATAAAAAATTTGAGAAGTTCATGTTCTTTCATTTTTCTATAAAGATTACGTGACTTTCAATTAAAATTTAATTGATTATATGTACTTTACTGTATATATCCTGATGGAATCAGAATCGGATAGTAGCAAATAGACACAAATTTCATGTTCCATTCATCTGGTTGGAATACAGTGGAAGTCAATAATGTTGAAATTGGATTAGGTTGAAGAATGTTTCCTTAACAAAATGAATAAAAAATATACTAATATTGAAGAAAATGTTTACATAACTTCATTTCGTTCAAGATATTTGTCATCATTGTAACCAATTTTGGCATTTTTTTCTCCCATCACATTAAAAGAAACTAAAATGTAGGTTAGTGGAACTTGAAAACATGTCCATTTGCTTTTTTGAGAATTCGAAATTATTTGAAAAAAGACATCAAAGTAAGTCAAGTCCACCGTTATTTAGGGAGTAAGACATAGCATCAAAACATAAATGATACGCCTTACATTGTAGGACTGGAGTTGGGTAATTAAAGACACAGGTACCTGATGGTCGGTTGTCAAATAACATCAAAATTCACTCAGAAACTGAAATACACACTGAAATGCACAATTATTTATATGTTTTGGGTGTGCATATTGGTGTGCATCCCAATATTATGATTCAGTATTGTTTTAATAATAACAATAAGGAAAACAAACTTTGATTTAAGTGGTTGTGACATGAATTATTTACTTTTTACCAATTTCTGGTGCAATTAATATAATGACGTCACTTGGTTTTACTCTGTTAGACATGTATGATAAATCATGAAGCAGTCAGAAATTGAAATATATGGGTGAGATTTTGATGGTGATAATCCCGAATGTGTATTTACATATTTTCCATGGAAATATCAAATACTTGTGTGTTTTAAAGTAAATAAAGGCATGACAGACATATAACATCATTTATTCATTCACAAGTCAATTGGTCTTAACATTCATACTGGTAATCTAATTCAAACATGCATTTGATATTTTGAAAAAGGTACAACCACAATAGTATCATTTCCAGACAGATCTAATACAGACCCATCTTTTTCTTTGAAAAAGAATTTTTTTAAAACTAACCTGATTATTTACACATTTTGGATTTCCTGGGAAACAATGGATTTATATATGTATATAAATATGGAGGATTTAATAATAATAATTATAATAATGTTAATAATAATAACAATAATAGGATAATTTATGTATGTGTTGATTTATAATAATAATAATAATAATAATAATCTAGTTCAGTCTTTTTGTTGTTGTTCTAGGGTTTAACACCATTTTTCAACACAAGATAGGCTATACATGATGGCCATAGTTCAGTCTGAGAAAAATACAAACTCATACACACTTTTAAGTCAATTTAGGCTCTCAGATTGATGCATCCATAATGATTTATTGCTCACCGTAAAATGGATTGTAAATTCACACACATGGTTTCTGATTTCACTGGAATGAAGAGCTCTTCAAGGGAGCCTATTTTCAAGGGTGGTAACACCATTTATCAAACAGGTCTGTTGTTGATAACTTGTAGGATGTCTTTGACAGGTGTGTTTGGAAGGCATTCATATAGAATGATTACCCTCATTAAAAATGTAATTGATGTACTGAAAAGTTAGTACCAGCTAATGCTGTTTATTTGGGGCCCAGAGTGGCCGAGTGGTCTAAAGCGTTCACCTTTACGGATCACTGCCATCTCACCTCTGCGCCGGTTCGAGTCTTGGATTCAGCCAATGTGGGTATTTGAGAACGCTTGCCAGTAGCTTCTCGTGGGTCGGTGGTTCTTTCTGGGGTTTTCCTGGGTTGTTCCTCCACCATTAATACTGGCCGCCATGTATAACCTATCATATGCTGAAAAATGGAGTTAAACCCCACAACAAGAACAACAGTGTTTATTATCTATAGACCAATCAACATTTCTCAAAGGTAGATACAACTGACATCCCCTTTCATTAGTCAGACAACAATTGGAGTAAAAATATGATTTGCTCAGTAAGGAGTTAATTCATATTGGTCATACAAATTATGCAAATCTAATAAATGTTAGATTTTGGTCTCAGTTTACAGTATGCATTATCTTTTATATAACATATCTAAAATCTGCATTATTTCTGCATGTAATTGTTGTCATTGAGGAGACACATGCATAATTTAAGTTATTATTTAGCAAATGATTAAATGGATACAAATAAGTATTCCAAAAACATTCTCAGAAGTCAGATTGTCAGAGATTATTTTGATGTTGCCCATTTCAAGGAGACATGGAAGCAGAAGCAGTTGTGTGTTGGCACAACACTTCCCTGAAAAAGGAAAAGCAAAGAGCGAATTCATTGATATTGGAATATTTCAGTGGTTTACTCAGTTTTGACATGTTTACTGGATGGATACTTAAATCTGCATGAGAACTTTACATGGAAAAGTAGATATAATTTTTTTTTATCATATATAAAACATGATTAAAATTAAGTTAACTCAGTTCTGCTCATGGTTGGTTAAGTTTTCAGTACAAAGTCTTTTACCAAAATGTATCTCACTCTCTCTCTGTCTCTGTTTCTGTCTGCCTGTCTCTCTCTCTCTTAAAAATCTAGCCTTTTCTAAACCTTACCTATCTACCCATTTATTTCTCTCTATATATTGGTCTTTTCTAACTATATTGCATTCTATTTACTCATCTAGATATCAATATGTGTTTACTATTTACATACATGTATATCTTTTTGATAATTTTTTTAAATGAAGTTGGAAACAAATAAAGTACAGGTTGACTATTTATAATTGGAGGGCGGGGCAAAATTGAAAATTTGGAACTGTGTCATTGTAGCATTTCCTCAGAAATGTCTCAATCTATGCATCGTCAGGATAGATAGCTCTAACCACTAGGCAACCGGTGCAGTGACGAATCTGATAGTTTCACTCAGCAGATCAATATACGTATACATCAATACCAACAGCTCTTGTCATGGATTCCTGGTATCTATGGTATAGTATCCATTCTCTTTCTAAAATTAGTAACATAGTATAGATCTACCAGTCTCTCAGGGCAGTTGTACAAGTCAAGGGGGGCAACTCAGATTTAGTGAAATTGTATGTTCTCCCTTGAATATTGTTCCTCTAAAGGTAATACTTTAAACAATAGTTTTAATGAAAATACATGAAAATATTCCTTGTATAATGTTGTAGCTGATAATATAAATTCTCATGAAGAAAATTTAGAATATTATTATTATGATTATTTAGAGACGTCTGATTACAGTGGTATAACAAACGTAAATAGCAATATTTTGGCAATATTTTCTTCTGTCTGTTCTTATTTAAATTAGCATCACTGTGTTCTGTACATTAATTGGTTCTAAATGTTCTTCTCAACTGTTGTTGTGTTTATATAATGGATAATATTGTAATAATAATTTTTAAAAAGATCAACGTGCTGATTACATGTATACAGTTAATACATGGGTTGCTTTAGCCATAAGCCCTGGTTCATGGCCACTGAAAATTGGGCAGATTATTTTTGTTGGGTTTAGAAAATGACTAAAGACATGTATCACTGTTTTCTTGACAGTGCCAGCAGTGTCTATCATTGCCAGTGCCAGCTATGGCCGGCATTGACAATGTGAGCAGTGTCTATTAGTGCCAGTGCCAGCAGTATCTATCAGTGACAATGCCAGCAGTGTCTGTCAGTTTTTATGTTCCATCTTAAAGATTTTAGTTTAAAAGTTTGATGATTATACAGTCATAATCCAGACTATATAGATATAAACAGAGGTAAACTTTATCATTGGAATAAAACAAAAATATGTAAAATAATGGTCAAGGGGCTCTTTACACCGACTTGGTATGTGAGATACATTGCTTCTTTGAAGCTTTCTGAAGTATTTCACATAGCTAGTTCGTTGAGTTGCTTTCTTCAAGCCCTCAGTAGTAGGAAGAGACATACTGTAGTAGTCACTTGGTTTCAGCTCATGTCATCATCAACAGCTTGTTAGGTTATGGTTCATTTGCAAATATTTTCTAAAACCTTTGATAGATTCTCATCATTCTTGGCATGAATCTTTATGAAGCAAAGGGAATTCATTCTTTGACATGCTTGCTCACCACGTTTACCATGGGGTCAAGGTCACAGTCATACAAAATATGCGTAAAAATTTCAAGAAAGATTTTTTAATTTGCCTGTTTTTTCTAAACCGCATCTTGTTAACGAAATATTTCATTTCAGGCAGGACATTTTGACCATAGAACCCATAGCATGTAGCCATCCTACAGTGATGAAGGACATGTGTGCTGACTGTGGAGCAGACTTAAGGAGGTCAGTACTGTTGTTTGGATAATTGATTGATAACTGATGAACATAATATTTACATCTGGTTATCAGATAATTATGGTGGTCCACATCAAACAGACAAACACACATTCGTTGAGTTGGTCATAGTGGGAAGGTTTTGACTTAGTGTATGACATGCACTGGGCTTGCAGTTAATGGGTTGCAGATTCAAATCCTGGCCATACAAGCTCAGGTCAGCTGATATAAGAGTGTTTCTGAGTTAGATACTTTACTTCCATTATTTTGGCACAAAATCTTATTTTATGTGTATGACGTGTTAATGCCCTTTAGTCAATCTAAGCAAATATGATGCCATATATATTCACTTAGAAGTCTAGCCCATCTTCAAACAACTTAGACCCAGATATACCATTGCATAGTGCACTGGTAGATCAGGGTCAGTGTTGTAAGTTCTACTGATTACTCCTTTCAAACTGCATGGACCCAGATCTGCCAGTGCATTATTCAAAAGCAGATCTGGGTCTGTGCCATTTGTATTTGGACTCATCTATCCATCCATGCATTTGGCAGTAATATAAATCTAAAATTTAGAAATATTGAAGGACATGAGTCCTGCATTTGTCCACATACAGATGTGTGGGTGAACAGTTCAGGTGGGAATGTGAGAATTAGTAATCAAGAAATACATATTGACATTATGCTTTCTTGCAGATTTCTGTCACCAACTGAAATAAGTATTCCAGAATTCATAACTTGTGCATTGAGATCAAGAAACATTATTTTGTGGATTTCATGGCGATATCATGTGTTATACTTACTACAAATACATTTTGAATATACATCTGCATTTTGGCAAGCTTCAGCATGATTCCTCAAAGTACAAAGCTTCTCTGGTTTTCAGTAGACTCTTAATTTGTTCATGAAAGATAACATGGTACTTTTTTTTATTACCGTAGTATCAAAATACAGTATATACTTTCTTAGAAGTTGAATCAACTGCAGACAACATAGATCCTGAAATGCCATCACCGGTTTGTGTTTGTTCCACTGATTACTCCTAACAAAATGCACAGACCCTGATTTGCTGGTACATTATATAATGGCAGATCTGGATCTATGCAGTTTGCAGTTGGACTCATCTTAGTGATGGGAATCAGTCAGAATTTCATAATCGATAATTAGTTCCACTTAACCAATTTATATTCGATTATAATAGGTTACTAAGATCATTTTTTTTTTTGTTTCATTTCATGTACAGTTATATATTTGCTCAAGAGTTCAAAACATTAGTAAATGTAGAGGAGTAACTTATTTTGATGACATCTATACTTTTACTTGATAAAAATATGACATTTTTTGTGTTGTATTTTTTTTTGTTCTACAACTTTATTAAATGAAAGCAACTTTTTGTGAGTGAGTTTTATGGTATACTGCGAATGCATTTTATTCTGATGGAAATTACTGTTCTTGGTTTTATGAAATATTACATTTTTGTTGATACTTATCATATATACATGCTTATGTGAAGTTTTGATGCAGACAACGTATACTCTGATTTTCCATCCCACAATGCACCAGAAGATTATGGTCTGTGTTGGTTGTTTTACTAATAACTCTTTGTGTAATGCATAGACCAGGCATGTGCAACCTATGGCCTGCAACCATGTTTTTATCTGCTTGTTTACATCAAAGGGTGTGGCTTTAGAAATTGCTTATCCAGTCTGCACTGTTGAGAAAGTTTCACATGTCTAGCATAGATCAAGATCTGTTTGCACATCTGTGCAGTTCGCAGTTGGATTCCACATATATGGGAGTATGAACGATACAGTTATAGCTTGGGGAAGGGCTCTTGTAGTTTCTTTTGAAAGATTATTGAATTTTTGGGAAACCATGAAAACCACAAAAATTTATACCCCACAAAACTCTTTATTTTTTGTATGTAAAGAGAGAATGGAATGGCTGGAGACAGGAAAGAAGAAGTGAAAGCCTCGGTGGCCATGGTACACTGCATTCCAGAACTCATTGTCAGTGAAGAGGTAAGTTTATGCATGTATGTTTGGTCCTCTAATGTATCCATTTGACCATTGGCGATAATTACATTCATCCTGATATGTACAAAATATACGGAACAGAATAAAGCTTTTTTTAATAAAAATAAATTTTGGGCCACTAATGCTATGTAACATGCCTCATAAATATGAAATATTAATTTTTTAAATGATTTCCTTTTTAAATTGGATATAATGGATCGCTGTATTAAACTTTTCTATGTACTTATGTATATTTGATTTAATTTAATTGTCTGTTTGTAAATTTAAATATTTTTGAAAATTTCATTACATGTCAGAGTAATGTAATTTTGTTTACTAGGAATTTGATATTTTCCAGAAATTAGTTTGACCTGACTGTTTAGTTGAAAACACCTAAAATAGAACTTTGTATCTTTTTGCTGACCTAGTTCCTGACCTTGATTGAGAATGAAGTAAACAACTTTTTTAAAATTCATTCTTAATGTGTGAATGAAAATAGTAAAATTGAGGCTGACTGGGACTACGTGACTTTAGACGTAAATACTTCTATGCTGTTCTCAAAATTCTGGAGGGTTGACCCTCATCCGGGAATCTGTTTTGCGTCTCAATTTACTGTATAACCTTCGTCTTTAGAGGAATTAGTCAGTCAGGCGCCTAAACACTGGGACATAAGGTGTTTTATTTTATCTGTTGTGACCAGTTGAGCTATATTAAAAATTGTCTTCGAACTATTTGGATTCTAAAAGATTAATTCTTTTTCCTGGAAATATTTGAATGCTCATACAGAATTCTTGGACAAAGACATTTCTTGAAATTTTATTCGGAAATTCGGAAATTCATACACCAGAATATTGTCTGTGGAACAGCATAGAACTGTAGACACAACAGCACAATACTAGCTATAGCATGTGCCATTGCCTTCCATTTTGGATTTTTCATTGGGACTCAGAACTCAAATTTCATTAGAACATTTCATTACTAGGACTTCTAAAAAAAATTTTTTCGTGGATTATTCTTGGATCGTTTTTGGATTTGATTCTTAAAACCGTAAGTTCTTATTATTTTTTCATTTTTACATTGTTTTTCCAGAGAAATAAATTATTTATTAAAGTTTTCAAAGCTTGTTGTTTTCACTTTTTGATTGTTACTGTTTATTAGAGCCTAAACATGTGACATAAGACTTTAAAAAAAACAGGGATGGATTGTTTTATACAGATAATTAATCACCCAAATAGCTTGTCTGTAATCATCTTTAGAATCAATTACCATATATATTAGCTTATGAGTTGAGTCCAGGGTCTGTGTTGTTTGCAGTTGGAATTGAGTTGTAAGTGAGTCTGTACAGTATCTTTTATTGGTGGGGGGAGGGGTCCACTCTGTTGGCTGATATAATTACAATGAAAAGTTAAGTACAATGGAATTTTGACTCTAAACTGATTAAATTTGTTTAGACACACCTGTAATTTGACAGCATATTGACATGAAGGCCTATTCATGCTTGTACAAGTGATCCTAATCCACTATCAAATATGGCTATTGTTGCTAACAATAGAAAACCTTTGAATAACTTTTCAGCTTGAGCATTACCTATGGCAGCTAGATGATTTTCACCACAGTGTGAATTCCAAAATAAGAATAAAGAATATGTTACATTGAAATTTAGCTGTAAGTTGCTGACCACTATGTTACATTGAAATTTAGCTGTAAGTTGCTGACCACTATTGGATTTGGATCTATAGTGCCAGAAACTGAACTGGAGGTCATAACGGTCAGTGTGTTTTTAACATAGCTTTTGGTTGAGCTTAATGTTGTAGTTGCTGCATCAGACCATGTTTCTAATCTATTTAGATGCATGTTTCCCAAACTGTTAGTAGCATGTAGCTATCAGTGTGGTAGAATAAAAACTACTGCCATTGTATTACAATACTGCAAATTGAATTCAGGAAGACTGTCACGAACTTTCCTTCCACTTTGCCAAATACTTAAAATAGGGGAGGGTGAATGTTTGGGACAGGCAATAATCACTCAAAGAACGAAGACAAACAGCGGAAAATACACATATAATATTATATTTATTGACATATATCACAAATAATGCACACACACAAATCCTGTAACAATACCTCTCCTGATAATAATAAAATATTAAATGGAATAAAATTAATAGAAACTGATTCAAATCCTGTTATTCAGCTCTCTTTTAATTGTACAGTTCTATCATTGCACTACATTAGGAAATCATCAATGTCAGTTTTCCCTGCTTGTATCCTGATTCGAATATCACTTCACAGATTGACTCCATCAATTTAAACAGTTTATCGTCCATAAGTCACCAGTATATATATATATATATATATATATATATATATATATTGACATATTCTTCACAAAATAAAATCAAAAGGTGGTCACAATTCAACGCTATTCATTGTCCAGAATTTGACACTATATCTTTGCTTTCCTGTTCATATTTTGAACCTCTCCACTGGGCAGGATGCTTTGTGAAGCCCTAGTCAAGATGCACACTCCCATATTTCCAATTTACCCATCACTCACCATAATGCTCTGAGATTTGTGACCCCACCCCCTTCCTGTACATTGAATCTATTCTTTGTTGGCCAAAACACTCAGTGAGTGCTATGTGGTCACACAGACTCTCCTGCCTACCTGCCTTCACCACTTCTATCTCTGACTGCTTTATGTTCTTAAAACATATCAATATATGTATCCCAACTTGTTTTCCATGCAGCATGGCTATCTTGCAGGAACATGTTTTTTCTTAAAATCACAATGTCAGTATAGCTCAGTGAGTATAACCTATGTTCACTCTCGGCAAAGGTTTGCCCAGACTGTTAATTTGATGGGTTTGTGTGACAAAGACATTGTGAATAACATTTCATTCCAACACTTCACTGTAGAAATTGATGCAGCGTTGATTTGGAGACGTTGTACCCAGTTGTTGTAGATATAGATGGGGTTGTAGCTGAAGCTCTTTCATCAATTCCAAAATATGATGGAACCTCTACTGGGGAAAATATTTTCACATTATTAGATCATGATTTGAAAAAAAGAAATGGAAGTTGTAATATATGTATAACACTTGAATCTGACAATGCTTCAGTGATGACAGGTTGCAATAAAGGTGTGCTTGGACATGTAACTAATGTGAATTCCTTAGTTTACCTAAATGGATGTTTGCATATTGAATACATTTAGTAGCTGAAGAGGGGCTGATAAACTGCCTATTAGTTTTAATGTCTTGTTATTATTATTTGGATTAAAGTGTGAACAGACAAATGGAACTGAAAGATCTTTAGACACTTTGTGGGAAAAAGCAGACAGAAATACTGAAGTGTTGTATAACTAGATGGTTGTTTCTTGGTGAAGGTATGAAGAGACTGCTAAAATGATGGGAACCTTTATTTTGAACACTGGGAACCATTTCAAATGTATTTTGAGGAAGAAATGAAGAAATGACAGGTTAGAGGCAAAAAGGTAGCAGGACACAGGGATTCTTGTATGAAGGATAATGGTACTCCGATGTCCAGTAAGGAACGAGCAAAAAGGTACTCCGATGTCCAGCAAGAAACAAGGATAAAGGTACTCCAATGTCCAATAACAAACAAGGAAAACAAGACAGTACATGCAGGGAAACTTTGAGCTCTGATAAATCTAGAAGTCTGGCTAGTACTACCTTGAAGTCTGTGTCAGCAGGCAAGACTGAGAAATTACAAAACCCAAGGAAGGTGCTTTAGAGGAAGATAAATCACAGAAATCAGTTGAGAAGGACAAATCAGGGTTTCAGATATCATCAGTTAGATAGCACAGGAGGATCACTAAAAAAAATCAGTTATAGAGAGGAAATGGTTATGAGTGTGTGTAAGGCTCTGCAGTTTTGGATAATGAAAATTTATTGCTTATTTCTAAAGCACATAATGGATAATTCTGCTATTTAACAAGCATGACCTAATCTTTTAGCAGGAAGGGTCTGACATCCATCATAGAGAAAACATGCTTGAATTATTCAAGGAATTGCTTGTCCGATTCAGAAAGGTGACATAAATTTCACAAGCCATCAGTCTTGCATTTATTATCATTAATGCAAGAAACAAAAGTCAGATGATACACTTATAGTAGGTTCAGAAACAATAAAATACATGGCTGAAAGTAAGTTTTTACAAAGGTAGCCTCAGTAAATTCTATACAGATGTAAGGGACTATTTTACAAGTGTTTGTGAATAAATTGTTAAGAGGTTTCCCTTGAATAATGAACTTCCAAACACAGTGCAGTTGCTGATGGGTAAAAACGAAAGATGAATATTTCAGCAGTATGATATCCACACAAATCCATCAAGATTTTGGTGTATGGAACCAAACTGCCAGGACAGCTTGAAAGCAGAGTTTTGAATTGCCAAAAGGAGGAAAAATGAATCCTGAGATCTTAAACACTACAAGAGATGACCATGAGATCAAACAGCCATTGAAATACAAATTGGTAATCCAGCATTATGAAGACTGTGCTTATTGTGGTATGCCAAGAAAGATTTTTTGGGGGGTTGAATGGTCTTTTGTGTTTAATGATACCACAGCAAAAAGTGGCAATATGATGCTAACTAAAAGTAAAATTTGAAAAATATAAGAAAGAAGAATTGCAAGTATATATATTGTGGGGAAAAAACCTTTCAGATAAATATAAACATGAAGTACAACAATATAGAATATAAAGGTAATTACGTTAAAATTCCGTAAAAGTTATGTAAAATATAAGATAACAGTAATACATGCAAATTTGTTTATCAGCTGGTCAATGTTTTTATATAAAATACATTGAAGAGACAAAAACTTTTTGAGCAAGATGAATGCAAGAACAGATGAGAATATGGATTTTCGAATTCTGCAAAAGTGCACTTACAAAAGTGAAATTTTTAAGTCAGCACAGAGATTGAAACATTCATCTGTTACCATTTACTGCAGCTTCCTTTCAACATCTATTCCATGAATAATACCTGTGTATTTTAAATAGAAAAAAATAATCTGCATACTAATATTGTCATGATTTGCTTCACTGGATCACAAACTTGAAAATATGTAACTTCATGGAATGGACTAAATAATGGGAAATTGTAAAGAAAGCAAAAATGTAACAGCAAATTTGGTTCAAATCAGAAAATTTATAATACTGTAAAATTTGTCAATAGCAATCAGGGGCCCCGAGTGGTCTAAAGCGCTCTCCGTTACGGATCACTACCATCTCACCTCAATCTGCATGGGTTCGAGTCTCAGATTCAGCCAATGTGGGTATGTGAGAAAGCCTGCCAGTAGCTTCTTGTGGGTCAGTGGTTCTTTCCGGAGGTTTTCCCGGGTTCTTCCTCCACCATTAATACTGGTTGCCATGTATAGCCTATTGTGTGCTGAAAAATGGCGTTAAACCCTACAACAACAATAGCAATCACCCATGTGAAGAAACAAAACTGGCCTTTGTATTTCACCACTGTTTTGACAGAATTTATATATCACCGTGTAACAGAGGACTGACTCTTCCTCTGGGCAGCTTGCACAATTAGACTTAGGAATATCTAAATTAATCAGTTCTCAGCTTGCCGAGAGCAGAAGAGTCAGCTGATGCAAGAGGCCTGTTATGAATAGTGAATGAAAAGAAGTTTAATGTGACAGTGGTTATGACATGAATAAGAACTTTTGGTTGCATTTACAAACAAGTTTTGTAAATATTGAATGTCTCTTGACCCTAACAAAATGAGATGAATTAATGTCTCCACATAGATTAACTTTTTCATCAGATATAAAAAATTACTCTTTTAAAAAATACCTGTCACACTGTCACAAAAGGTGGTTCATTTCTGCCGCAACTATGCATTTACTTTTACCACCATCTAGCTAATGAATTGCTTTGACCATCTTTGTTTCATGATTGAAAACCTAATTATTTCAGATTTGACATGTTGACACTTTTGTGTTACTTTGACTATATGATTGGAGTACTGTGAGTACAAGTGAGATAGGAAACATTTACACATTGATTACTGTGTTATTCCCTTATCTTATTAATGCGTTTCATATCACATTTAATCAAATGAATTTCACATTGAAATCACATAATGCAATTTCAGATGGCCCAGGAACTGGGGAAGGCCGATGAGGAGAACCTCCTGAGGACAAGGAAGCTGGTATTACTTGTGGACCTGGATCAGACCTTAGTTCATACTACCAATGACAACATTCCCCCTAATCTCAAGGTAAGGTTACTGTTACTGCAGTTAGAAGACTAGAATTTAGCTGAGAGAGATCAGTCATCAGTGGAAGAGTTGATTCAAGTTTACATGCGATTGTCAGTGGTCAGCAATTCTTTTTATTTTATTTTATTGGAGCTAAAATTTAGATTGGTTTTGTTGATTAGAATGCTTTTTGACATGTCTCAAGACTGCTTCTTCTGTTGACATGAAGACATATTTACAAGTCTATAATAATTGGCATATGCATAACTGTGTATGGTTTCTCAGATATCAGTGAATTATTTATTTAAAAAAAGGAATAGGAGATAATTCTTACCTACATGCATATATTCTTACCACCTATACTCACTTATAAATTGAGTCCAACTTCAAGCAAAATAGACCCTGATCTACCATGATGCAATGCACCAGCAGATCAAGGTCTGTGTTCTTTGCTCTGTTGACCACTCCTAACAAGTTGCATAAACCCAGATCTGTCAGTGCATTATGCAACAACATGTTTGGGTCTGTACAGTTTGCAGTTAGAGTCGCCTTATAAACAAGTGCATATGGTGTATACTTATTGAAAATCACAAATTTTGTGCAATTATAAAATTGTTGCAAATTGTGTCAGGAAACTGTACAATAGAAAGGCCAACATTTACCTAAACAGAATGCGGAAGTTTGTAACTGGAAATTTTTAATCACAATAGCACCATGTTATACAGTGGATGTAATACCTATTGAAGTGGACTTTGGGGTATTACTTTTTAAGAAAAGGTCGGATTTTAGCTTTTTTCTAATTTGATTTCTGAATCTCTAATTGTAATGTGCCCTCTGATAATATCTCACATAGGAATAAAACGACCATGTTTCTTTCATCTGTGTTGTTATTTCATGCAAGAACATATTTTGAATTAGGTAAGGCAAACTTCCAGCAGAAATTTATATTTTATCCATTTTTATAACGTTTGTGGCACTAACATGCTAAATATGCTAAAAATGAAAGATGAGCAAACAAAATTTAATGATGTGAAAATATTGATTTATAGTAGATAAATTTGTAGATAGATTGATAGATATTTATTTAGACAGGTAGATCAATCGAGATAGACACATAGTTGTCTAGACAGATTGATGAGACATAGAGACAGGCAGATAGATTGATGAAGATAGACATTGATGACACAGACAAGTTGGTAGATTAGTACAGATAGTAGCTAGATGGGTAGGTACACAGAAAGATAGGAATTTTTGTAATTTACTTTCAATTTTCAGCTTGTATAGCTTGTAAAATGTATATATCTATTTAACTTAAAATGTAAAACATTAAACTCTTGCAATAAACCTGTATGTAAATGAAAAAGTGTATTTATGGCACTGTTTTGTGACGATAGTTATTTTATGTGAAGGCATTTTAGGCAGTTAAAAAGAAGACTGTTGACTCTAGGGACTTGTCAAATGAATAAATTCTTTGTAGGGATATTTTAAAGAAATAATGACATCCAAATTTTTCATTTTATTTGTCAGGATGTGTACCACTTTCAGCTGTGGCATGGTAGACAGTTGCTGTGGTATCACACTCGACTGCGGCCTCACACCAAAGAGTTTCTTGAGAAAATCTCAAAGCTGTATGAACTCCACATCTGTACATTTGGTGTCCGTTTGTATGCCCATACCATAGCCCGTTTCTTGGACCCAGAGGAAAAATACTTTTCCCACAGAATTCTCTCTAGGGATGAATGTTTTGATGCCACATCAAAAGTTGCTAATTTGAAGTGAGTGTTTTCAACTTTTTTAATGATTACTGGACTAGTAAGAGTTTAATATAAATATTATAAGTATAATTATGCACCGTGAATAAAGATACAGAACTTTCTTATTAGTGGAAAAAACAATCATTGCTTTTAGTGCATTTAATATTTAAACTTAAACATGCTAGATGCAAACACAAGTGAATTTTATATGCATATCAGTTTAAAATTAAGTTTCTTGTTTTACTTTGCAGGAGAAAAATATGAAAACTTCTGTCTCTTCTCAGTTGATATAGTGTAATACATACTTTTTCATCCGATATTTGGACTTTGAAGTTCTATTCTCAGATAACAAATACCTAATGTAAATTTACTTAGGTACAATATAAAATGTTGATTTTCATTGTAAAATCCTAAGAAGGAATGGAGAATAGTAAAATGTTTATACTTAAGCGCTTTATTATTTTCATGAGTAATTTCTAATGCATAACAGTGGAACTCATTTATCTGAACTTCATTAAGCCAAATCAGTCAAAACACCAAAATCCACCTCGTAAATAGTTTGATGGAATGATGCAATGTAAAAAGGGCAAAATCAATAGAAAAACTTGAGAACCCCTGTCAAATGCTAACATATGCATACTGGAAACGTCAAAATAACATCATGGAACTGTTTTAGAAGTGAATAGAAAGATGTCTGTTAAACTCGACTTAAACAGACTTGCTAATATTTTGGCATGAGGAATTAATCCTCTTGAGGCAGTTTTTATAATAATTAAGGTGTTTTGCTAATTGTGGCAGAAGGTCCAAAGGCGGTTCTGATTGCAAATCTGGATATCTATGCATGCAGATATGTTACATCCAAAACACTTTTATCAAAACTCTTGTTTGTTCAAACATATGTTAGCCCCCTCTCTGGATAAACAATATTGTTGCATGTATATAATGGGTGATATCAAAAGTGTATTGCAAGGTTTGCTTAAGCATGTTGTTCTTTGAGTTTTATGTTTGCACAAAATTTCTCACCATTTTCCAGGGCCTTGTTCCCATGTGGAGATTCTATGGTGTGTATCATTGACGATCGTGAGGATGTGTGGAATTTCTCACCCAATTTGGTCCATGTTAAACCCTATCGATTTTTCCAAGGGACTGCAGACATCAATGCTCCTGAAGGCTTGACAAAGACTGAGAATGATGATAAACCTGTCGTTCACATGGTCAGGAGAATATCTCATTCCAGTACTGACCTTAATGAGGGTTCAGGGGATGATACTGTGTCTTTGGCACTTGGTAAAAATGGCAAATCATCAGATGACAAAGAAAATAGGTCTTCAGATGGAAACAGAGAATCTGTCTGTTCCTCAGCAGAAGAAAAGGAGATGACAGATGACTCAAAGTCTGATGAAGTGAAAAATAATTCAACAGAGGATGATAAAGGGAAATATAGTACTAAGGAAAGAAAAACAATCAACTCCTCAGATGACAAAGATGTTTTTGTTACAGATAGCCAAGGAGATAAATATGTAACTTCAGACAAAGATCCTCAGAAAGGAAAGTCTGATGAAGAAAGTGACAAAAGTGAAGACAAGGAATTGAAACATGAAAGTGGTTCCCAATCCAAGGAAGGTGTAAAAAATGATGATACAAAGAAAGATAATAAAATAAAGGAAACAGACACCACAGAATTGATAGAATGGGATGATGATGATGATTATTTATTCTATCTTGAGGAAATTTTGACCAGGATACACAAAGCATTCTATGATTTTCATGACCAACTCAAGACGAAATCTGCATCTCAGGAAAAACCAAACTTAAAATACATTATACCTTATGTCAGGAAAAAGACATTGAAAAATTGCAATGTAGTATTCAGTGGTGTCATTCCAACAAATATGCCTGCTGAAAAAAGTAGGGCTTTTAATGTAGCAAAAACTTTAGGAGCAAATATTCAGTCATCTGTTGTGCCCAGGAAGTCAGCTACAGACAAAGAAGCTACCACTCATGTGATTGCTGCAAAGTTAGGTACCAATAAAATAAAATTGGCCAAGAAATTCAAAGATATACACATAGTTACCCCAGACTGGTTATGGAACTGTTACGAGAGATGGGAACATGTAGAGGAGGCTTTGTTTCCACTTTCAGAGAACTATTGTAGCATAGCTTATTGTGACAGTCTCAATCTTTCTAAAGTGGATAAGACAGATGCCAACAGTGATAATAATCAAACCAAAAGGAAATCAGAGGAAATGGAAGATGATAATTCTGCACTAAATGGATGTAGCAAAAGAGGAAGACAGGAAGTAGGAAAGGCAGAAAGTGACATGGAAATACCTAGTTCAGTGACAGTTCATTCATCAGCCGTGCAGCCATCAACTTCTGATAGCAGTAAGAGTGCTTTGTTGGAGGAGCCAGGACCATCCCTTCCACAAACAGAAACCAAATTTTCCTTCACCTACAACCCTCTGTATGCTTTCTCAGATGATGATCTTGAGTGTATGGACAAGGAGGTGGAGGACATCATGGAGGAAGGGGATGATGACTCAAGTTCCGAGGATGAGGAGGAGCGGGACAGTCGGATCCGGAACCAGGTCCTGAGTCAAAGCAGCTCTGGGCTTGATACAGAAGAAGAGTCAACAAGGGATAGCCTGTCTGCAGACTTCCCAAGGGGCTGGAGTGTGAAAGACCACAAAAGTAGCCCACGGAAAGTCTCATCTGATGATGAGAAAGGGAGTAAAAGTCCAGAAGAGGAGGCTGAAGAGGAGAGTGAAACTGAGCTGGAAAAATATGAAAAGACAATGGAAGCTTTTGCTCCAGAGTCTGAGGGTGATTCTGATGACTATCAAGACTCTATAGGGTCAGTTGATGAGGAAATTGCAGAGGCTGTGGAGAAAGAATTAATGAGAGATTAGGAGAACTACTGATGTGTATTGTGTTAAAATATTGCATCAGAGCTGACAGAAATTTTCTTTGCACTTATTCTTATAGTTCTAACGCCTTTGTTTATGTAATCTGTTTATTGTCTTCTGTATTTTTGTTATGTACATTTGAGTATTTGTTATATTAAAAAATAAATTCACTTTGAAAATAGAATCAAATGATCAGATTCTGTTTGATTTTAAGGTACTTTAGGATATTGAACACAATTCTTAATCAATATAATTAACACCTGCTATCTTTTGAACATTAATATTAGGGTGTTATGACGTTATGGTCTTAAGCGAAGTAACAGAAAAGAGTAAAAACCAACAAGTTTTGTAAAATCAACAAATAGCTTATTTCTTCTTTAAGTACATTACCCAATCATAATACCTTAGGAGAACTAATACTAACATGCAAATCTTGCCCTCCCAGATAACACTTTTATCTAAAAGAAGCTGAGTTATCTGCCTACCTAGGTGGCGGTCAGACATGGTGATCTCCCCTTGGTATAGTGAAAGGTGCCAAATCCTGTGGACATCTCAATTACTACTTCCATCTGTGCTAGAAAGCACACTCTAGCCATAAGAGACTTCGCAAAAGCCAGATTCAACTTTGGAAGCATACCATTTCAAGTTTTTTTCTCTTCCAATTGCCAATAAAGCTCTACCATTACAATTTTCTTACACTTTGTCTTCTTCTCACATTAATAGCACTTAGTCAGCTGCACAGGTAGCTTCATGATAGGTTTTGGCTACAAGTATTTTTTATATGTACACAAATCCCTATGCCTTTAGGAAACATTATGTATGTATAATTCCATTATTACTGGGTACATACAGGAGAGTTTTCTATACCAAGGCATTTTTAGCTTTTGGACACCATACTTCAATGATTTTACCTGTACAGGCCATCCTTGTTTCTTCCCACAGGTAGTGTTGTAATTACAATCATCTGCTATCACTAATTTCTAGGTAAAACATAATATGGTACAGCTTTGCACTGCACCCACCCTGTATTCAAAACAAAGATAGGCACATGCCCACAGGATTATAATTTCGACCTTCCTACTGGTGGTATTGACAGTTATATTATACGTGTATGCTGCATTGCTTTATTAGACCATCTGTTTTCAAGGAGAATAGAGCTTTACTCTAATTTATATTATTAAGAATTTGCAGTTTTTACTACTATCAGTAATTTAAATTGTTTTGGGTGAAATAGAATAGATACTATGCCATATACATAAAGGGACTGAAAAAAACCCAGCTGAATTTCATGTGGTGACAATTATTTTTTGTATCTGTGCAGTCTTTTTTTAAACAAAACATTTGCTGACAAATGTGTTTTCTTCAACTATACTTTTACACTTATCTAAGCTGTAGTTATATTTTGATGCAAAATTAATTCATTTTTTTACATTTTATGTACTTTTAATAAAACCAGATACAAAAGCTTTAGTTATCTCCCTTTAACACACTTGAAAACAGAAATTCTAATTTTGGTAAATACATTTCCATATCCATCCCTTGGATGGTGGAGGTTGTGGGTTCGATCCCTGGCTGAGTCATACCAAAGACATAAAAATGGTACTAACAGCGTCCTCGCTTGGCATTCAGCATTAAGAGGTTAGTGTTAGGACTGGCCAGCCTGGTGTCAGGATAATGTAACTAGGTGGGACATCATGCTACATGTTAGACTTTGTAAACATGCCCAAGACATTGAGATCCTGGTTGAGGATGATTATGAGTCAAATTCACACCATTTTTTTATGTAACTTTGCGTCTTATTGGCTGTCCTAGGCATGGCTATAAACTGCCACACTGCAGACATCATAGGTATATGACTGAAAAATTGTTAAAGGTACATTAAAAATCCAAATCACACACACACACACACACACACACACACCTTCTATGTGTGCTTGGTGGAACTGAGTTCTTTGTTATATAATTACATATTCTCCCTTGTAAAATTTAAACTTTAAAGTAGCTTTATTGAGATCAACATTGTACAAACATGAAATGAATCTAGAATTGTAGATATTGCCTCATGATGTATTCTCTCATAAGATCAACTTTGAAATGATTCAGATAAATGTTTTACTTTTTCTAGGTCACTTGGCCACAAGATGAAGTGAACTTATGGTTTAGCCTTGTGCCCATGATGCACAATGTATTATCTGCAGTGGCTCTTCAGTACATCAACAATTGTTTTTCAGCACTCTGGCAACCATATTTCTGATCAGATTTCAATCAAATTTGGAACATAGGTTTTTTTAAATTATATTTCCATCATTATACAACTTGTGATTATGTTATATATAAGTGATGTCATTTTTGGAAAAGTTCATTAACGACATTCATGCATTCATGTGGTAATCTTGCATCTGTTTGGTTCTGCTTGTTACCCTCTCTAGAAGCCATATTGGTGATTTAAATTTTTTAAATTTTTTTGCTTATGTCATCAAGATCTTGGTTGATTTGGATAATAAACAAGAGCCATGCATCTTAATTAGGTGATCTTCATCTAATTTGCTAAATGTTTTACCATTCCAGAAACAATAATATAGATCTGATTTTGGCTTGTATCACTAATACATTCATTTTTTTATTATTATGAGCAATCTAAAGCGCTCTCCATTACAGATCACTGCCATCTCACCTCTGTCTGCGTGGGTTCGAGTCTCGGATTCGGCCAATGTGGGTATGTGAGAAAGCTTGCCAGTAGCTTCTCGAGGGTCGGTGGTTCTTTCCAGGGATTTTCTGGGTCCTTCCTCCACCATTAATACTGACCGCCATGTATAGCCTATCATGTGCTGAAAATGGCGTTAAACTGTTCAACAACAACAAGAAGAAGAAGATCTAACCATAATATTGAAAGGCCATATTTTCTATCCAAGTTTAATAAAAATTGGTAAATAAGTTAATATCATCAAAATGTTGGATGATTTTTATTATGACAAGGCTATGTATATTTACAAGGTGGTCATGTATGTGAGATTTTTTTACCACTCTACAGACTGTATTTATGATAGGATTTTGATCAGACTGTGTAAACATACCCAAGTCATCGAGATCCTGTTTGAGGAGGATTAGGAATCAAATTCACACCATTTTTTAAAATGCAACTTTGCATCTTATTGGCTGTGCTTGTCAACAGTCTGGCAAGAATATTTCTGATCTGATTTCAGTTTTATTAAATAGTCTTATATTATCAAAGATGTTAGATAAATTTAATCAGGAGCAAGATCTGCGCATATTAGGTGATCTTGTATTGGATGGGTTGATTTTGTTGTCACTTTGAGACCGACTTCTAATTGATGTTTGCACCCCCTCTTACCATTGTCAGAGATTCTATAATGAGTGAGATCAACAGCTGTGAATTAAATATCTTGAACCTTGTTACTGTAAAACTCAGTAAGTAGATTTATATTAGGATCATGGATGACATTGATTATGAACAGGAGACCGTTATATTATGTATGCCGTTATCTTTGGAAAGAATTTGAATCAGAATATATTAAATTAAAATTAACATGATAAAAAGTTTAGGAGATTGTGTTTTTCAATAGCACATTTGCCTGCTTGGTGGAACAGTCAACTGTTAAGTGATTCAAATCAGGTGAGAATATCAGGATCACTTGAGAGTCTTGTTTTGAATGGAAATGTCATAAAACATAACACTGTACATTTAAACCCAGCCTCTAGACCACCAGCATATAGCAGCCACCAGCTCATATTATTTTCAGTCCCTTATTTGCTTGTAAGTAGTGACCATTTAACTGCACCTACTTGTAGTCATGTGTAGTTTAGTCAGATTTGCTTGTAAGTAGTGACCATTTAACTGCACCTACTTGTAGTCATGTGTAGTTTAGTCAGATTTGCTTGTAAGTAGTGACCTTTGAACTGTACCTACTTGTAGTCATGTGTAGTTTAGTCAGATTTGCTCGTAAGTAGTGACCATTTAACTGCACCTACTTGTAGCCATGTTTAGTTTAGTCAGATATGCATTTTATGTAGAGATTGTCTTCATTGTGATTTATCCATTATTGTATATTTCTGGCTAGCTAGTTAGCTCTGCTTATTCTGTGTCCAACTCAGCCTTTTTTAAAAATCTATCTTTTATTCAAAAAGACACTTACATATCAATAAGCACCTGTTTGAGAAAACATTTTCGTCTGGTTCCTTCGTTTGCACAGGATTTGCAACTTTTGGCTCTAATTTGAGTTCAGTATTTGCTAAAACATATACAATCTTTCAGAGGTCATCCATTTTGAACTCCATTTAAAATATAGTTTTAGAAGGGGACCAGTTTCTTTAACAGTGGGATAAAATATATCAGAAAGCTTCTTTTTTACATGGTCAGAAAATATTAGCAACACAAATGTCTATCTTTTAAAAAACTCATGCTCATCGTGTTTTATTTTTTTATATATATTTGTTGACAATAGAAATGTTACAGATAAAACAGTGCCTGATTAAGATATTTTATCACATTGTTACATTTTTGTCTTGCATGTAGCATGCCATAGATTGCACCAGCAATGAAACAATCTTTTTATAGAAAACTGCAGGTGCCAGTTTTCACATTTTGTGTTTTCCTTCATCTGTTGTCCTTCATTTGTGATGTTACTGTTTATTGAAAATTAAAGTTTTAAGTAAAGATTTATTTCATTTGATTTATTTCTCAACTATTTCATGTTTTCTGATTGCCTGTGAGTAATACTTCAACTATTTTCCGAAAATCCATTAACTTGCCTTACAATCACAAGACCAGTCAGCCGAGTCCAAAGTATGCCTTCTGTCCAAATTATGCTGTCGATTTTATATGTTATAAAGTAATTGTTTCAAGATTTTCTATTTTTTGTATCTAATGGTACAGTCAAGTCTGATTATAACTGAGATTTTCAACATAGCAGATATTAGGTGGGCATTAAGTTCATGTTCTGAGAACGTTTGGAATTCCCTGTCAACATATTTTTTGTAGCCTATCATATAAAACATTGCAATTTATTTCAGGAATGCTTATATTTAGAAACAGAATATAGCAAATGACATTATTCACTTTCAGAAGGATGAAAGTTTTAATTTGATTGATGAATCAAAAGCTAAATAAAATATGACCTCATATTGGTGCCCATTAGTACTACTTGTATATGCAGATTCATATTACATTCAACAGGGTGTTCTATTGGTGCCCATTAGTACTACTTGTATATGCAGATTCATATTACATTCAACAGGGTGTTCTGTTGGTGCCCATTAGTACTACTTGTATATGCAGATTCATATTACATTCAACAGGGTGTTCTATTGGTGCCCATTAGTACTACTTGTATATGCAGATTCATATTACATTCAACAGGGTGTTCTATTGGTGCCCATTAGTACTACTTGTATATGCAGATTCATATTACATTCAACAGGGTGTTCTATTGGTGCCCATTAGTACTACTTGTATATGCAGATTCATATTACATTCAACAGGGTGTTCTATTGGTGCCCATTAGTACTACATGTATATGCAGATTCATATTACATTCAACAGGGTGTTCTATTGGTGCCCATTAGTACTACTTGTATATGCAGATTCATATTACATTCAACAGGGTGTTCTATTGGTGCCCATTAGTACTACATGTATATGCAGATTCATATTACATTCAACAGGGTGTTCTATTGGTGCCCATTAGTACTACATGTATATGCAGATTCATATTACATTCAACAGGGTGTTCTATTGGTGCCCATTAGTACTACTTGTATATGCAGATTCATATTACATTCAACAGGGTGTTCTATTGAAAGATGATTTAACAACTTCTTGTGCTGATAAAGTTGGACTGAAAGCATAAATGCCCTCACTCTGGTTTGACATGGATACATGGTAAAGAAATAACAAGAATGTGGAGTGAGACTGCCAGAAGGTGGCTTTCGTGATATCATTCAAAGAATGATTCAAAAAGACCAATGAGCTCTTTCAGTAGTCAAAACAATCCACACTCAGATGGTTGCTGCCAAAATTTGAAGTAGCTTTGAGAGGGAGAAATTATTCTTTTGTTTGTTTTGATTTAGACTGAAACACAAAGTACTAGCTGGGCAAAGGAATCTGTCATGACTGGCCCTGACAGATACAACACAGAGTGGGGATTTCAGTGGGAACAGGAGTTACCTAAGGTAACCAATTCTTTGCCAGAAACTCAAGTTGGCAAAGAAAAGAGACAGCATCATGATTACCATTGAACAGTAAACAACCCCGTTCCACATATAAGGCATCAGTTTCACTTCTTGGTGATGCCAGGAAAACTAATTTAAGGGATGAGCCCTCAAAGGTTCATTAGGAGATTTAGATAATTACCAAAGAACACGTGATGGTTCCACCTTGGTATTTAAAATTAAATAGCAAGAAACGTCGTTGGAGCTGAAAGTACTTGATCAGTTCCGAAATATGTGGTCTGATCATAGAGACCCTAAGAGTATTGGAGAGGGCTGCTCTATTGTCTTTAATGGCTGATAGTGAGCATGCTTTTTATTTGGGGAGAAAAAGATTAAACTCACTTGTTAAAGTGTGTGTGTGTGTGGGGGGGGTCAGATAGGATGAAGGCATTTCCTACACCAGTTGCAAAAAATTCTCTTGATGTCATAAACCTTGGATGTTGATTATCCTTTAGCCTGAATGATGCATTTGGTAACCTTACTAAAGGGGATAGATGAGATCAAGGCATTTCCAAATGCACCAGCTACAGACAATTCTCCACTGGACATCATAAACCTTGCAAATCAATTGACTTCCAGCCTGAGCAATGCATTTCCCAGCGTTGTTTGAAAACTAGTCATGGCAGATAGATCTTTTAATATAAGCCAGACACAAAAGTGGAGGGTTTGAGGATTATAGTGCCAAAGGGACTCGGTGTTGCAGTAGCAGGTCCCTCCTCAGTGGCAATTTCCTGGGCTTGTCAACCAACTTGCCAAGGAGAACACTGAACCATGGTTGCTGGTGTCATCGGTGAGTTATCAGGATAAGTCTCGACTTGGGAGTCCTGACTTTGTGAATAACCAGTTGGACTATTCTGTATGGAATAGTTGATCACACCTCATACCTAAGGTAATCACATGCCACTGCCCTCTTGACTGGCTCTGAGAGATTTAAAAGAGGGAGGTTATTGTTCAGCTTGGTTGTGAACATGACTACCAATGACTTTCCCCAGAGATAAAAAAGTGCCTCTGCTATCAGTAGTGCTGAGACCATATTCATAAGGACTGCTCGCCTGTTCGGAGACATCAGAATATTTATCTTGCCCAGAATATGGCTGACTCTGACAGTCATCTCCTCAGCAACTATCAGTGAAGAAGGTACCAGACTTCCAAATGCAAAGGGGGTTGAATACCCATTGTCATCTGACTTGCACTACAATTGATGTGTCAACCATGAATTAGCAATGTCTTGTGTAGTTGACATACCCATGAAGTACTAGAAAAGCAACAAACATTTCTATATTGTTGAAGTGAAGTCTTCCCAAGACCAAAGGCTCTGCAGGACTAATGCCGACTCTGGGGATCCTGAATTGATATATTTATATATTGCTGCAACGTCGTGAATTTCAAATAAATCGAAATGAGTCGGTGATTGTATATCTTTATATGCTTTATGAGCCCATACATGGTTTGTAAAAGAACGTGTAGTGCTCAGATTGCACTTCTTTCATTCTCCACTGCTCGCATTGCCATTTGTGTAGTGCATAGTAAATTAAATACACCCTAAACCAATTTATGCAAGCCATAAATACAGTACTAGTATGTTCATAAAGCATTTGTGTAAACAATAGAATGGATGTGTGGTTCTTGTGCAAAGAAGCATGACTACCTCATGATCAGTGGATCCAGTTGAAGCAAACTTTGTATATCTCAATCCTTATATGCTCCACCATAATAAAATAATAATATATAACATATGGAATCGGCCCGGTTTAATAGGTTAGCAAGGTAGTTTTATCAAGAAAGAAAATAAATGATG
The DNA here is from genome assembly GCA_028554795.2 of Sinohyriopsis cumingii. Lineage (NCBI taxonomy): Eukaryota > Metazoa > Mollusca > Bivalvia > Unionida > Unionidae > Sinohyriopsis > Sinohyriopsis cumingii. The sequence continues at coordinate 74,373,930 of CM068839.1, forward strand.
ATAGTGATCATGTTTGAATCGTCGTGTGCTCTAATCTGTCCAGAACCAGTTCTGCCATAGGATATTAAAATGAATAAAGACTTAAGGTAGCCCGGTTTAATAGGTTAGCAAGGTAGTTTTATCAAGAAAGGAAATAAATGATGATAGTGATCATGTATGAATTGTTGCGTGCTCTGATCTGTCCAGAACCAGTTCTGCCATAGGATATTAAAATGAATAAAGACTTAAGGTAGTTCTTGAATTTTTTATGTATCATCTTCATATTCAAATTTTGATGCCAGTTTCGTTCATGTTTGCCTCGTCCAGACATTGTTGAAACCTCCATTGCTATTGTACATATTGGAAGAAATGTTTTGTGTTGAGTAAAATAAAAATTATGAAAACTTTTCAAGAAATCTGTTTTCCTCAGGATCCAAGTATTGGCACGGGGTAGAAAAATATCGCATCTTAGTATTGCCTGTTATGTAGTGTATCTATTATAATTGTTGGTACAATATGACACAACAATAAAAAGGAATGTGCACAATATATGCCACAGAAAGCACCAATTTAAGTCATCATAGTCCCCTGGTGATGCACTTGCTTTTGACCTTTGAGTTTTATGCCTAGTTCTGGTATTAATAAGGGAAGATAATCACTAATCCAATTAATAAGGGAAGATAATCACTAATCCAAAGCTTGTTTCCTCCACATTTTGTAAAATCCAAGACAACCTCATGACAAAACTGGATGCTGTATAATGTATTGTACAAGTAGGAACTTGTATGATCCAGGTAAGAGAGATCAAATTTTTTACTTATCTGTAAGTATGATAGATGGATGGCCATAATAACAGACTGGTGGAAAACATTAAGTCTTAGATACAGATTCACGTGTCTATAATTATAGAAAACAAGAGATCATCGAGTTCATGTTTGATATTTGTTTGAGTTGTCAAGGCTTAACTCAAGCATTACTTAATGTATGTGTTCTTAAACTATATATATATATATATATATATATATATATATATATATATATATATATATATATACACACATACATATATTCGAAAAATGCAAAAGGGAAAAGAAAACCACACTGAAGTCAAAGAAATATTTATTTATTTGTCATTTATTCCATCCCTTCAATTTACATTCATTTTTGAGACCATGATTAATTTTATACCCCTGTGCAGAGCCACTAAATATCCAGAACGCAAATTCCTCAGCATCTCAAGTGACATTTGAATTGTTATCAGGTGCCTTCAACAAGTGAAACAACTACTGTCTAGGATATAACCAAGCTTCCTTCTTTTTAATGTGGTTTACTTAGTCCGAAATATTTTTATCTTTTTTCTTTACTTTTTTTCTTGCATGTAAAAGAAAAACTACTTACAAGCAGCAGTATATCATGGAAATCAGGCTTAAACTTTTGGTTTCAATAAAAATGGCAACAATAATGACAAACACCATAAACAAATGTCTTTGAAGAAAAGGGAATAGTTTAACAGAATAGATACTGATCTTCAAATTTCTCAGTTTTACCATGTGATTTTATAATGGATGCCTTGGTACAAAATTGGTTTGTCCATTTATAGCTTCAATGGATATAACGCTTCATCTGCATACACAAACCATTCTTTGGGCTGTTCTTAAAAATGAAGCATCTGTGCTATCACAACTATTTGGATAGTAACATCTGACTCGCTGCTTAGTGTCCGATCAATTGAGAATGTTTCTGAAGATGCCATGTTTGTAATAGTCATGAACGATTAAGTGGCTGTCAACATGTGTAGCTTTTCCGATTGTCCAATTAAGTGACTGTCAACATGTGTTGCATTTCCGATTGTCCAATTAAGTGACTGTCAACATGTGTTGCATTTCCGATTGTCCAGTTAAGTATAAAGTCTGATTGTGCTATCAGCACCAGCTGAGAATATCCAGGGCTGAGTGGGATGGAAGACGCAGTCCAAAATCCCAACTCCGTTCTCCGGGGTGTGCCCCCTAAGGATCTTGACAGGAACTATCTGGGGATTCTGAAGCAAGTCACTGCAATGGAGAAAAAAATCATCTTGTTGAGATGAAATTAATGCTTAAAGGGCAGGAATGGGATAAAGTCCTTCAAAAAGTTCATTAAGAAATGTAAGCCAGGAGCTCAAAATACCTGGACATACGTCAGTCCATTATCCCTAATAATAAATAGTAAGTTTACCAATAAGGTTACAGAAAACATTTAAAAGGTGTGCAAACAGACATTTATAAACAGATCACAATTATGATTTTCTCACCAAACACAGGGTCCTGTATGTGGAGTAAAAATGAGATAAATTCTGATCACATTGTAAGTGCCCTCTGTCCATGTCAGATACATGTCCCTTTTACAAAGGGATCACTATATACAGATTATTTATTAGTACTGACTTAAAAGTATCCTTCATTTAGTGGTGTGCGTTTCAGCAGGATCCACTGCAGAAACTGAAGCATGGGTTGTGGAAATTTTGTTATATTATGATCAGAATGTTTCAGATTTTTATGACTGCATTTCAGACATTATTTTCATATAGGTATGCATGATAGAGATAAAATAGAAAGCTTAAAAATGTATGAAACAATTATGTAAAATTTGAAAAGTAGGCATGTTCTTATTTTGTCTTTTCTGCTGTCCTCATAGAATGTGTGTGTGGTTTGGATTTTACTGTAGCTTTAACAAAATTTTGGTCATATCACTACCATGTCTGCAGTGTGGCAGTTTACAGTGATGTCTAGCAATGAAGTAGGATGTCAAAGACATGGGCATACAAAGTTATGACGTGATTGGTAACTATATGCTAAAAGGACAATGGCATGCAATCTTGAGACTGTCCTTTTACTCTTTTGAAGGGAAACAGCTGCTCATTCGTTTACTTACGAATTAAATTAGATCAAACTGTACACTATGTATTTATAGTAACTCAATCTTTGATTCAGTTTTTGAAACTTTAAATTAAGTTTCGTTATGCAGACATAACCATAAGAACACTTAAACCAGTTGTGGTTGTGATTTGGATTTTTAACATAGCTTTAACAATTTTTCAGTCATATCGCTATGATGTCTGCAATGTGGCAGCTTATAGTGATGTCTAGCACCGGGGCATCATGCCACAGACATGTAACATGATGTCCCGCCCAGTCACATCTTCCTGACACCAGGCTGACCAGTCCTAACACTAACCTCTCAATGCTGAGTGCCTTGCAAGGCTAGTACTATTTTTTATAAGTCTTGGGTTTGACTCAGTCGGGGTTCGAACCCATATTCGAGATGATGCACTAACCATTTAGACCACTGGAGCAGTCTGTCCGCATAGTGAGATGTATGATAATGTGACTTACTGTACTATCCAGATGGTAAGATGTATTATGATGTGACTGTGCTGTCCCAATAGTTAGATGCATTATAATGTGATTAACTGTGCTGTCTAAATAGAGTTGTATCATGATGTGACTAACTGTGCTCACCCGACGGTGAGATGTATTATGATGTGACTGTGCTGTCCCAATAGTGAGATGCATTATGATGTGATTAACTGTGCTGTCCTGATAGGAAGATGTGACATAATGGGACTAACTGTGCTGTCCCGATAGTCAGATGTATCATGATGTAACTGTGCTCACCTGACAGTGAGATGTTCATGATGTAGCTGTACTTTTCAGATAGTGAGATGGGTCATAATGTGACTGTGCTGTCCCGATAGTGAGATGTATCATGATGTATCTGTTCTGTCCAGATAGTGAGATGTGTCATAATGTGACTAACTGTGCTGTCCTGATAGTGAGATGTCTCATAATGTGACTGTGCTGTCCCGATAATGAGATGTATCATGATGCAACTAACTGTGCTGTCCTGATGGTGAGATGTATCATGATGTAACTTTGCTGTCCTGATGGTGAGATGTATTATGATGTAACTTTGTTCTCCCAATAGTGAGATTAATAGAATCTATGTTGGAGTTTGGACTGAGACAAGATGATCCCAGTCAAGGGGTTACATTATTTGTCTCCCCAAGAGGCTCCGCCAAGGGGGTGGGGCAATGTAACCCAGCAACAGGGATTCCTTGCCTTGATACAACACACAGACATTGATTACTTTTTACACCCATTTTTTTCTCCATTTAAATTATTACAAACCTGCAAGTTTGCAATCTAGTTAGCATATTCAAAACACAGCATTCACCAGGTACTACTATTGCCTCTCTGTATAATGGTCATCAGGTTTTGCACTCTTATGAAAATTTGAATAATTATCTAAGTAGAATCTAGTTCTATCTATCTAGCTAGCTAGCTAGCTCTTTGCAAGTACTGCATCATGAACATCTCAATCCATGTGCGTTTATTTTGAAAAAGTGCATTAATACGATTATGTTAATGAGGGCAACAGTGTGCCCAGTTGACTTTCCACAAGTTCTATGCATGAGAAAATAGAAACATAAAATCAATTGATATTGTTACTGTATTATTACATTTAATCGATGGAAATCATGTGAAAATAACAAGAAATTAATCTTTTATACAATAACTTTTAACAGTTCAAATTTGGAAAAAAGTTCTATGGTTGGGAAAGGTATGGTAAAGTACACAGCTCAGTCTAATGAAGTGTGTAATGACTGAGGAGATTTAAAATGCAAGATGTTCTTGGATATTTTCTGTCCTGGAAATATAGCAAGTGTTGCTCTTTCTGGTACGTTGATATACCATATGGAAATCTTGTGGAATAGCATGTTGATTAATGAATGAACCACTCTGATTTGCAAAAGCAGGAATTTTCATTTGTTTACAATGTTTGATTCAACTGGGCCTGGTTGGGAGTGTTTGACAAGTTTTAAGAATGAGATACTTTTAGCTATATTTAATGGCGCTAACCTGAAAATTTCCTAAGTTACATATATTTTAAAATTTGCCATGCTGTGTGCAGTTTCTAGCATAATATCAAATATCTCAGCTTCATTTGCATGTGTGTGTTTGTCTCTCTCAAAATCTATTGTGTGGTGTGTTATCAAAGTTGGAGAGACCTTAAATTATTTTATGAGTAAATTTCTTTTCGTTATATATCTGCTTTGTTGTTTGATTTTATAACTCCATCAGACACAGCGTGTGGACACTATGACTGGAACAACCTGTCTGAGACAACCAGACTGAGATAAGAAAAGTAAGGTTAGAAAAACAGCTACATTTCTGTTAGACAGGTGAGAAATATTATAATGTGAATAACTGGTCTGTCCTGACAGGTATCATCATATGACTGTTCTGTTCTGATAGTGAAATGTATCATGTTGAGACTAACTAATCTGTTTTGATTGGGACATGTATCATGATGTGACTAACTGATCTGTTTTGATTTGGGCATTATCATGATGTGACTGATCTGTTTTGATTGGGACATGTATCATAATGTGACTGATCTGTTTTGATTGGGACATATATCATGATGTGACTATTGTCCCAATAGTGACAAACATCATGATGTAACTGTGTTTTCCCCATTGAGTGATACATCATGATGTAACTAACTATGCTTTTCCCAATTGTTAGATACATCATGATGTGACTAACTATGCTTTCCCGATTGAGAGATACATCATGACGTAACTGTGCTTTCCTGATTGAGAGATACATCACGATGTAACTAACTGCTTTCCCGATTGTGAGATACATCATGATATGACTAACTTTGCTGCCACCAGCATAAAAGCCAAGTAATATAAATACATGTCATGTAAAAGACGAATTTAGTAAGAAAGAAAAAGGTTGTCATAATAAAGTTAATAAATCAGTACTTGAGCTTATTTTTTTATTATGATAATAAGAACTGTCAGAGGAGCTTATTGCTTGCTACCAGAAGATCAAAATGTATTTATTTTCACTTTATACTTATTTCTATTTATTATTCAGATTTACAACTAGATGATTGTTTCTATGTGGTCCCTGTCCATTTTTGAAGGTGGGGTTAGCAAGCAAATATAATACAAATTCCTAAATAACATGTAAATTAGGGTGTTAATGGATTATTGTCAACCTTTTTTAAGTTGAAAAATTAAATGTCCAAATACGCTACTAAAATGTTTCCATCACTACTGATATCGCATTAAAAGACATTTTATTTCGCTTATTACATGAAACATAAAATTATTCATTTGTACAAAACTGTCTCTAAGGTATGTTTTATGGTGTGGTATTTGACAATATAAACAATGTGTCATGAAAGTAAATGTGTTATGGTATACTCACACTGATGTTTTTAAAATTCAAAGATTCATGATAAATAAAAGTGACTGAAAACTACTTTCAGGTATTATATCTTTTAACCTAATGGAATACCAAATGTGTCTGATTTTGATTCAAACAATCTTTAATTTTAACAAATATGCAAAAGAATGAAGTTAATATTGTATCCATTTGATGAAAAAATATGCATGATGACTGACTTTAAATTACATATACGGCAAACAGTGGTTTTCATGCATATCTTGAGCTTTTAATTAACTCCCTTTGTATTACTGTTTGCAATCTCACAGATCTTTTCTCATAATTGTCATCACATATCTAAATTGGCTGAACTTCATATCAGGGGCCCCCGGTGGCTCAGTGGTCTAAGGCTCTTACCTTTACAGACCACTGACATCTCACCATAGTCCTCAAAGGTTTGAGTCTCAGGCTTGGCTAATGTGGGTATCTGAGAAAGCATGCCAGTAGTTACCAGTGGATCACTGGTTTTCCCAGGTTCTTCCTCCCCTAAATATACTGGCTTCCATGTAACAACAGTATTAAATCCATAAAAACAATAACAACACCGTGGAAATTAATGATTTCCAAAACCTCCTTTACTATGAAAACAAAAAAAAAAACAGTCAAAAGTACATAATTAAAAAACATACTCAAAATACAATGTACTTCTGTGGCCCATCTTATCAGGTCACAATTTACTATTCCCAGCAAGAGCAATGCTATTTAAGGCAGATCCAAGAGAAATCAAAAAGATTTTACTAAAGGAGGTAAGTATACCAAGAACTGCAAATTATTTTATGACATTTCCTGAAAAGTTGTACTTACTTGTATACCATTCCATGACACACAATCACTGTGCAATCATCACTAGCAGAGGCAAACAGTGGGTAATGAGGATGATAACACACCTGACGTAATGCCTTCTTGTGGTGCCTAAAAAGAGATTGTCAGATTAAGTACAAAAATGTTTCAAACACAAAATTATCGATCAAAAATTGGAAAGCATCAATAACCAAACTAAAACCTATTTTTGGAGTAACATGTTTTCTTTAATACTTCCCCCATCATAAAGCATCTAATATTTCACTAATTCAGCCTTCCCAAGCTAAACAATATTTTTTCATCACATCTTTGGGTTTGTTTTAGCAACAAAATTAGTGTCATTTGCTTGCCAAGGTGGATGCCAAACAAGATTGGTCTCCCCTTGGACAGAGGTACTGATGAAAAATCCCATCAACTGTTAGTATGCACTTCCTGAGAGGTGACTTAGGGAAGGCTTGGACTTTATTATAATCAGGTATTATTAAATATGTCTGCTTCAAATACGTTTAGAGAGCATGCAAGAGGCAGAAGGATAAATCTGCTAATGTACATGAAACAACTTGGAGTCTTGAGTGAGATATGGGATAGGAATGCCACATGGTCAAAGCATGGATGCAGCAAATCCAATGACAGCAGTTATCCACATTGGTATGTAGCTTACGAGTGATGACCTGGGAAGGCAGCCAGTTCAACTCTGGATATAGGACCTACCATGTCAAAACAAGCCCTTGGGGATGCAAACTGAAGAATGTCATCTCAATCCTACAGCTTGAATGATGTCATTTGGGAAGCAGTTATATTTGGGCACTATGTTAGAGTCACGTGCCCCAACCATGTGACCTGATATACATAAAAAATTAATCTGGTCTTGGTCTAGTTGACTTAAGGCTAAGCAGATAATTGATCAGATCCACATACATGCCAACCCCTGGCGAGGAAAAAAATGTAATCACAGTGGACAAAAAGAGTAATCCAAGCAGAAAAAGAGTAATCCACAAATAACATGATAAAAATTCAATAAGCATAATTACAAAATGATTTATTTATCCCTATGGACTCTCATATTGCATTTCAAAACACGTACCAGCTGAGACTATAAATGTTTTGCACACCAGTAGAGCACTAAGTGCTGGGTTATTACAGGGCCTGGATCAAAATTCAGTTTTACTTTTGTTAACAATGCTGTCAGAACAATCTCTCATAGTCAGCATTAGAATGGTAAAGAACCAATATTCCTTTCATAACCTGACAAAGATGAGGAATTTCATATCTTCCAGTTATTGGGTTTTTTAGCTGGCAAATAAGATGAAAACATCAACTCTGTCCCCATGAAATACGTTGTCAGGCAGGGTGCCAACTTGATACTAAAGGAGTTCTCCTTCAAATTTATCAGCAGCCTTTCCTGCAGCATGGTGCATCATATGACAGAGACAACCTGATATGAACAATGATGGAGACATTTTTCAAAATATAGAATGCAACTCCTTTATGAATTCTAGTCATCACTGATGCAGCATCAGCTAAAAACCCCATACAATTCTGCCAACTTATATTTATTCAGAGCATTATCAAGCAAATAAAAATTGTTTTCTCCAGTGGAATCTACCGTTAATTCTGGTAATGAAAGAAGAGCACTCTGACTTTGCCCTTTTCATTGTCACGGTCTCTTACAAAGACTGGGTACAACTTTTTGTCATCATAATCACTATTCATGTCTGTTGCAATACTAAACGGCACAATTTTCATGGCTTCTGCAATTTTAAGTGAAGTAACTTCTGCTAAACACCTAACAATATTAGATGATTTTGTTCTCAGACATGCATATTTTCTGCAACTTTGGAATCAGGAAACATCCATTTAAACAAAGGACCAATGTAGTCTTCTACTGCTAGGGACAGTCTGTGTTTTTTTAAGAACTTGGTAAATAATGCCTCTGCATTTATAAAATTTGTGTCCACAATTTAGTTCTGCTGTAAAAAAAAGAAGTTACCTTAGTACTGGAGTTAGTAAAACGAGTTTATTCAAGGTTTCTCTGTTTTACCACCATGACCAATATTAAAATCCTTTCTACACAGCCTGCAAGGGGCATGAAGCTGCCCTAGAATGTAACGCTGTAATATGTAGTTCATGTATTCATCTCTGAATCGATTTTTCATCTTTTCTAATCCATCTGTGAAATTATTTGAAAAACATTTTTGCTATAACAAACGCATTGACTAGAATAAATCCACTTGACTTTCAGCACCAAATACCTACAGACTGGTTCAGTAACAGTTATCAATTTGAACAAAGAATCTGCAAGCAAAGATTACAAGTTAGAAAACCAGTCTCTTCTAACTAAGCTATACAGCTGCTATAAATAGAAACTGAGGTCAAAAGTTTGAAAGTAGAACCAGCCTACTTCTTGGAAATAGGGTAAATGCTATAAACAGAACATAATACTGTTAGGAAAGTGCATGTAAGTCTACAGACAAGCGTACTCTTATGTTGTAGTTACACAGAAGCCGTCTTTTCTAGAATAAGGTTTGGGGGATTAATGGGATGTTAATAAAAATGAGAAAACAAATTAATTTTTTTTTTGGAGGGGGATATACCGAAAACACATAATCTGAATACATTTACGCATAAGGCGTAATTTAGTGGAAAAAAGCGTAATGATTATGCCAAAAGCGTAATGGCTGGCATGTATGGATCCAGGACATCTTCTGTCATTTGTCTGAGTGGTAAGAATAATCAAGATCTCCTCTCTAATTGGCTCAGCTGACTTAAGTGCCCTGATGGTTTCTTACAGATGCCCCTGCAAAGACTCTAACAAAGACAATGGTTTAAAGACAAAAGACTTATTTTATATAAACATAAGCCTTTTCTAAGCGTGGAATACAAGGCTGCCATGCACTGAACAATTATGATGGAACCATTGATCAGGTTGACTGATAAGGGCTGAATCTCACCGATTTTGGTCGCTGCAATGACAAAGAAGCCAGTCTTGAATGCAAGGTGAGTTAAACAGGCTGTTGACTGTAGTTTAAAGAGTGCTTTGTTCAACCACCTCAGTACCCACAGTAAGTTACAATTTGCACAAAGGGTCAAGGTCTTTAGTCATGGCACATATAAATTTGCTAGAAGGTCGAGTGGTCTTTGTTCTGGCCTATATCCTCCCTTTTTATGATGGTGAAATGTGTCAGAAATCATGGAACAGCAGCCCTTGAATATGATTTGGAGCTAACATCTTCACCTTAAAAAGCCGGAGGAGGAAGTTACCTATTTGTGACACTGAGGTGTTGAATGAGACGTGCATCTGCTCTCACCACTGAAAGAAAAATCTATATTTCCCCTTATAAACTTTCAAAGCGGTGCATCTCTAGTTAATTCTATCCACCACTTGTCTAAAGAACTGCTTCTTTACAAGGGTTTGTTTGTCATGAGTCAGGCTTACAGATTCTTTGCGTTTAGAGGAAAAACCTGCATGCACAGCTGATCTAGAAGGCAAGAAGGCTGGGTATATCTGGGAATCTATGCCATTTAATTCGAGAGGCAACTGATCAGTCAGGATTATCATCATTTGGATCCCCTCAGCAGCATATGAGAACCAAAAGGCTGAGGTCTGGGACATGGTTCTCCTTTGTCTTTTCTTGTAACTGACAACTGTGAGTTGTAAGCCAGATTGAGAATGCCGTTTCCAGATATCTCCATCCATTATCAAAATGCATTTGGCATGACCTTCGTGTCCATCCATGATAAAAATGCATTTGGCGTGGCCTTCATGTCCATCCATGATCAAGATGCATCCTGTATGATTGATAGTCTCATATCCAGCCATAATCAAAATGCATTCGGCATGGCCTTCATGTCCAGCTATGATCAAAATGCATTCAACATGGCCTTCATGTCCAGCTATGGTCAAAATGTATTCAGCATGGCCTTCATGTCTAGCTATGATCAAAATGCATTTGGCATGGCCTTCATGTCCAGCTATGATCAAAATGCATTCAGCATGGCCTTCATGTCCAGCTATGGTCAAAATGTATTCGGCATGTCCTTCATGTCCAGCTATGATCAAAATGCATTCAGCATGGCCTTCATGTCCAGCTATGATTAAAATGCATTCGGCATGGCCTTCATGTCTAGCTATGATCAAAATGCATTCAGCATGGCCTTCATGTCCAGCTATGATCAAAATGCATTCAGCATGGCCTTCATGTCCAGCTATGATCAAAATGCATTCTGCATGGCCTTCATGTCCAGCTATGATCAAAATGCATTCAGCATGGCCTTCATGTCCAGCTATGATCAAAATGCATTCAGCATGGCCTTCATGTCCAGCTATGATCAAAATGCATTCAGCATGGCCTTCATGTCCAGCTATGATCAAAATGCATTCAGCATGGCCTTCATGTCCAGCTATGATCAAAATGCATTCGGCATGGCCTTATGTCCAGCTATGATCAAAATGCATTTGGCATGACCTTCAAGTCCAGGAGACTGACGTGCATGAAGCATTCCTATGGATCCAAACTCCACTCAGTTCTAGAAAGGAGAGCAGAAGGTGGGTGGTGATCATCCTGGCCTCTGTGCAAATCATAATATCTGACAGTTAATAAATGTAACACAAGTGAGCTTCTCCCATTTCCTGAGATAAGATAGACCTTGCATTGTCCAAAATTCTGAACATCTGCTGTTGAGGGCAAAATTCTTGCTGCCACTAGGACAGGAGGATTATCCATGGGGCCTCATGAACAAGCAACCCATAGCAGGTAGATCTGCAGCTGCATTGAGAAGACCCAACTGTTAAAGAAATTACGAGGCTAAAATTGAATTGGGGGTGGGGGACTCTACCAAGAGGATTTTCATGGCAGGTTCCCTTTTAAGATTAACTCTAGTGGGATTTAAAGTCCATGTCCAGGTAAATGAAATGCTGGAATAGAATGAGATTTAAGTTAGGCATACAACTTTTACATACTGAAGTAGATTAACATTAAATTACTATTCTTGGCACAACAGACAAAAAAAAGCTGCATAGAACTCCCAGATTTCTTTGTTTTCAACAACCTATTCTTGAACTAGCTGCAGTAATACCTTTGACACATGTTCTTCACTTTCAAAAACACTCATTAAGAAATACCCAAACTTATGTACTTCTTAAAAGCAATACAGAAAACACTGAATGTCATTAATTTAAACAAAACACTAACAATGAAATGTGGTATTCACTTAAGTCTTTCCAAAAATATCTGTAAATATCCATTCACTGTCAAAAGCACTTAATGAAATTATTGGATAGCAAATTATGGATTTAAATGTCGCCTATGCAATTATTTTAATTAATTAAGCCATATCATGACCTTCTGATTAATACAAGTGTAGAAAGGAAACGTTCAAGCACGTAATGGATTAAGGATTATGAAGTATAGTTTATTTAATATACCTCAAAGTTTGGTATGGTTTTGTTGACAGGTCCATATCAAACCAACTTAGTCTACAGTCGTAGCTTCCAATGATCAAGTTGTCACCTATAATGAGGAAAAATGTATTCAGACAGATTTGTAAAACATAAAAGAACAGTTCTTTGAAAGAATATTTACGTAATTAACTTTGCAAGTAATTACACATATCCTTCAACAAAATGCAACAGCTGATTGGGTCCACTGTCCTCCTATTGAAGCAGTCAGGATTTATCATATAAACCTTATAAAAATCACAACTCAGAAGCAGAAAAAATGTGGAAAAATCAACACATGCAACTACCCAATTCGTTTTGCTGCCCCAACTTCACTGTCACTTGCCCAACTTAAATGCCATCATTAATGTAAATATCCAGACACCATGCTTTCAAATTATTTCAGAATTTTCAATAGATACAACATTTTTGAATGTCAAGTACACTTCTGAAAGCTGATACAAATCAAAATTTCAAGTCGGAAGTAAAAAAAAAAGAATGTTTTAACTATACTAGAAAAAAGGGAATTCAATAGATGACCATCAGATAATGAAACCACTTTCACTATCCTGAGTATTACATGGATTACCTGAAAGTATTTATAATGGACAACAATAATAAAAAAAGCTTACATCCTCCACAACTTGAGATCAAAGATGTCAACATCTCCAATGTGGGAGATTAAAGAAGTTCTTGTCATCTCAGTTTTATTCAATGACACATTTCCTCATTTTGGGTGTAGTTGGTTCGATTTTCAGACAAAAATAACTATTTCATGAATAAATTTCTGAATAAGTCCAAGTGATCTGAGTCATTTGGCACATTTGCATATTTGGTGGAATCTTCACTACATATGGAGTTATGGTATCAAGACAGCTTCAAACATTCTTCAAATATAATACAGCTTTTATTGCAGTAAGATAAATTCAAATAGAAGTATATAATTTCAGCAATACATTGTATATTTAATCTATACTGTCTGCTTAACTTTTGTCCATGACTAAGTTGTACTTTAGATTATGGTCACTTGTAAACAGAAAGTTTATATAACATTTGAGTTCAAGGTCAGTCTTATTTACATTTAGACTGGTTTTTTTTCTGTTGGACTGCTTCACATCCTGTTATGATAAAGGTCAAATGAAAATGTCAATACCACTCCGGTGGCCTAGTAGTTAGAGCATCCACTTCGGGTGTGGGAGGCTGTGGGTTCGATACCAGGTCGAGTCATACCAAAGACTTATAAAAATGGTACTAACAGCTGTCTCACTTGGCACTCAGCACTAAGAGGAACACTCTTAGAACTGGTCGGCCTGGTGTTGGGATAATGTGACTGGGTGGGACATCATGCTACATGTCTGCAGCATGATGCCCCAGTGCTAGACATCACTATAAACTACCACACTGCAGACATCATAGCGATATGACTGAAAAATTGTTAAAGCTACGTTAAAAATTCAAATCACACACACAATCACACGAAAAAGTGCATAAATAGGGATTTGATAAATGACTGACTCCATTGTGTGGCATAACGGGGACAAGTCCTGTCACAGCACACTGCACCAGCCTAGCTCTGAATTGTTTGTTCTATAGGAATTACTCAGGAAGAGAGACTTGTGGGAGTTTGTAGGGTTGTGAAGTGTGTCCGATACCTGTATGTGGAGCCGCAAGTGGCTGATACTTGGTATATAGGGACACTGATAACCGAAACTCGACAAGTCTGATCCTGAGGATGCCATGATAACAAACATCAGCCGATACTCCATACATGCACCTTAGGAAGCGGGTATGAAGTATATATGGGCATAATAGTTGAGTACATTTAAGTACTGACACAAATTGGGGGTTCAAAAGCAAAGTTATGAAGCCTGAAACTTGGCAATGGCCCTTTGTTCCATAGGAATACCTCAGGAAGAGAGACTCTGGGGAGTTTGCAGGGTTGTGCAGACTGTCCGACACCTGTATGTGGAGCCGCAAGCAGCTGATACGAGGTATATAGGGACAAATAACCGAAACTCATTAAGTCTGATCCCGAGGATTGCCATGATAACAAACATCAGCCGATACTGCATACATGTACCATGGAAAACGTGTATGAAGAATATATAGCCTAAGTATATTCAAGTACTGACAATTGGGGGTCAAACAAGTTAAGAATGCATGAACTTGGGCAATAGGCCCGAGAACAGACTGGAACAGTATGCTATACAGGTAATGCCCCAAATGAATGACATGGTGGAAGGAGGGGAGGCAGGTGGTTCTTTCCGCAGATAACTTTTTACATTAAATGCAGCGTCGACACTGAAAAGTACACATCTCCACAGGCATCCCAGTTGCTGACTGAATGCCTCATACAACCGACAATGTTTCATCACGTGCTCCAGCTCGGTCATCTGATTAGTTCACATAAAAGTATCTAAATTTAGTTACTAGTTTATTAACATACTGGCTGCACTGACCTCATGTCTGGCAGAGTAACCATAGTATACAAAGAGGGGCCCAACAAGGGGCCGGAGAATGATGCACTGTGTGTTACTCAAACTATATTTAATCAATTAAATTACAATTGTGACAGGACTTTAGAATTATTTGTAATTTAATTCACAACATAAGTGTCTCTTGAATTCTCACTTTGGATTGTTAGGGAAATAACTTGCTTGGTAATTTTAGTTAAATTGTTGGTTTCCCTTTCTTTCTGTTACATATTTTAAGATCAAGTGACATAACAACATTCTGTCGTTGCATACAAATTTATATTATGAAACATTCTAATTATCCGACTCCCTTTAATCGTCAGTTGCATACATTTTTATAATCTGGATTATGGTCATGGATGGAGATCAATTTTAAGCAACGACCAACATTTGATGAACTGTAATCAGCTGATTTGTTTTATACTTGATGTCCATTAAATACCTTAATATATGCCATGGTTCATGAACCTGTCCAAAATGTTTACATAAATTAAAGCAACAATCGAGGGTCAGTCACTAGGAATACCTGGAGAGTATGAATGTTGATTTGACATAGTTGTAAAACAAAACACCCAAAACATTATAAAGTGCTCTTTACTGGCAAGCAAAGATGTGATGCAACTTAGTTTACATAAACCCACTTACAACCCGCACTGAACTTCCTAGGTACATCAATACACAACTGATACAAGGATGTGATGCAACCTAGTTTACCTAACCCACTTACAACCCGCACGGAACTTCCTAGGTACATCAATACACAACTGATACAAGGATGTGATGCAACCTAGTTTACCTAACCCACTTACAACCCGCACGGAACTTCCTAGGTACATCAATACACAACTGATACAAGGATGTGATGCAACCTAGTTTACATAAACCCACTTACAACCCGCATGGAACTTCCTAGGTACATCAATACACAACTGATACAAGGATGTGATGCAACCTAGTTTACCTAACCCACTTACAACCCGCACGGAACTTCCTAGGTACATCAATACACAACTGATACAAGGATGTGATGCAACTTAGTTTACATAAACCCACTTACAACCCGCACTGAACTTCCTAGGTACATCAATACACAACTGATACAAGGATGTGATGCAACCTAGTTTACCTAACCCACTTACAACCCACACTGAACTTCCTAGGTACATCAATACACAACTGATACAAGGATGTGATGCAACCTAGTTTACCTAACCCACTTACAACCCGCATGGAACTTCCTAGGTACATCAATACACAACTGATACAAGGATGTGATGCAACCTAGTTTATCTAACCCACTTACAACCCGCACGGAACTTCCTAGGTACATCAATACACAACTGATACAAGGATGTGATGCAACCTAGTTTACCTAACCCACTTACAACCCGCACGGAACTTCCTAGGTACATCAATACACAACTGATACAAGGATGTGATGCAACCTAGTTTACCTAACCCACTTACAACCCGCACGGAACTTCCTAGGTACATCAATACGCAACTGATACAAGGATGTGATGCAACCTAGTTTACCTAACCCACTTACAACCCTCACGGAGCTTCCTAGGTACATCAATACACAACTGATACAAGGATGTGATGCAACCTAGTTTACCTAACCCACTTACAACCCGCACTGAACTTCCTAGGTACATCAATACACAACTGATACAAGGATGTGATGCAACCTAGCTTACCAAGTCCACTTAGGATCGGCTCTGAACTTCCTAGTTACACCAATACACAATCTTGACAAGAGATATTAAATTTACAGACAAAATATTCAGGAAAAATTATAATTTTCACTAGTACATAAATTATTTTTATGGAGACAAATGTAATATATATATATATATATATATATATATATATATATATATATATATATATATATATATATATATATATATATATTGTAGATTGCATTATTTTAGATTTATTTATGCTTGCTTAATATATTTCCCAAAATATTGCTGTCAATAACTCTTAACTCAGCATTCATAAAGATCATCTCATGCAACCTTTCTCTTCTATATATTGCTGCGTTTTTCATTATCCTATTTGTAAGTTAACTAAAATGGTTCTTGCTAATAATCATAAATACAATTATATGAAAGCATGTTTGCCTAAGTTATTTTCAACATTTTATGTTTTTTTAGAAGGAATTTCTTACAATCCCAATTGGAAATTAATCTGTCATATCTCTTCATGCAAGTGATTTTCAGAATTGAATAATTAAAAGAAACCCCTGATATCACCCTAATCAAAATAAAAACAGATCAATTTCTATTTTAAAAATGGTCTTTGCAGTAAATGATACATGTTTCTTGAAAGAACACCCTTTTACACCACTCCTTTGATAAGAGAAGTCATGTATTTTGTTAAAATTTCTTTCCAAACAACATTCTTAGTACACTGTAAATAACAGTATTCAATGAAATTTTGATCAATGAAAATGTCAATAACGCCTACTTGAGGCAGCACTTTAATAAATAAATACCAATTAAGAAAGATTTTGACCAGGTGAATTTCGTGTTTTAATTCTAGCTTTTAGTTTGCTTTAAGTGTAATCATTATAAATAAAATGTGCCATGCTGTATTTAAATGTGAAATATATATCAATCTACCATAATAGCTAGGTCCACAAGCATGTCTGTGAGAATCTAATGAGATGCTGACAGTGTTTTGATATCTGATTTGCTTAAGTATTTGTTGTATTGTTGCATACAGTAGGAATTGACAGAAACAAAGTTTGCCATACAGCAAGACAATGCAATCAAATAAAATCTGCAGACACCAGGAACTGACAAAAACAATATCTGCCAACGTGATAATTTCATTAAAACAGCTGCACTTACCTCTACCTCTAATAGACAAAAAAAGAAGAATAAAATGAACTCATGCCAGGAGCACTAGTCTGATAAATCAACCGCCCAAATCTGTGTTGATACTGATGGATGATATGTGGGTCTAATGTCACCTGTTCATTAAAATGTGCAATTTTTGCTGCATGCAAATCTGTCCAAAACACACCTGCGTACACTTTAGATACATGACAGTAATTGGTAACAGCTGTATCTAGCATGAAATTCAAAATGGCCACAGGACTGATGGTTGTGCTATTCTATGTGGATTTAAATGTCACCAAACATAGATTTTACTTCGGAAATATAATGTACTTGCCACCAAATGAGCCCTTCAGCCAACAGTAGCTCCACAGCCACAAAAAAAAAACCGGTAAGTGTATAAAATGCACACCAATTAGTGCAGCCAAATTTGGCTGCATATAATTGCAGGTTTTAATGAATAGTTGATATCAGTCCCTAACCTGAAAATCAATTTCATCACAGGTGAGGGGCTGATTTATCAGCCTACAGTAACACTTACCACGAGGATGGACAGCAATACTGGAAACCCACTGGCAGTTCGTCATCAGCTTTTTGGACAGCTCTTGTTTCAGCAAATTGTACACTCGAACATACCGCTGAGACTAGAATGCAAGATTCACAATAAATATTTCCTAACTCTTCAAAAATAAAGGAGATTGGATTTTATATATATATATATATATATATATATATATATATATATATATATATATATATATATATATACAGAGTGAAGCCTCGTTTTTTAATCCGGACTCTGTTTATCCGGAAACCTCGCTATCCAGACATAATTCAACGGGAACGGAATTCCTAAATGTTAATTTGCTCCGTTAATCAAGAAATCCGCGTTCCAGATCTGGAAATCAAAATCGGGGAGCAAAGTGTAAAATTACATTAAAACTTGTCTCGATAATCCGGAAATAATCTGTCCAAAAATAAGAAAATTTGAAAAATCGTATGTGAAAATACAATCAGAAGAATAATACATAAAACACAGTAGTGAAGCCCTTGAGAATCTATGGCCACTATCAATAACTAAGTAGCGTGACCATATTGTAACCAGCAATTGTATAAACAATGTTTGTTTTAGCTAGTCGCTGACGGGGGTGTTGATAATTAAATAAACACACTGGGATCAAATCGTCCACGCTTTTTGACATAACATATGGTAAATAAATTAAAAGTGTCATTAAGCCTCTTTGTTGTTTACCAATTGTATGTAACAATCACAGTTTATTGTTTGCTGTGCAAATACAGTTGACATTTTTAAGCTGTGGACAGTATAGGGCTTCAAAGAATCCAGGCAAACAAAGGTTACAGACTTCTTCAGGAAATTGACATAATAAATGTATGTACAGTACATACATGTACATGAACATAGTGTGATGTGTTCGATGTGACTGTATATGTACGTACAAGCACATGTTATAATAATGTGAAACAAACACAAATTAATAGATGTATTCATTAATTTATTTCAACCATTATTGAATATACAGTACATTACATTTAAAGCTAGCATATACATGTACATATATACGGTGTGCTGATATCGTAAAATAAAAAATGTGCATGATTCAATTATCCAGACTCCACTGTATATATATATATATATATATATATATATGTGAAAAGTAAAACCTGTCAATAACAGATAATGTAATAAATGCCTTGACAGATATTTTAATTTATATTAATTTTACTGTACAAAATTAAAAATCTGGTCAAAAGGGTGACACTTTTGTTACATGGAACTTTTCTTTGTATATGAAGCTAAATGAAACCTAGACAGAAAATTGAAGAAGTATACTGTTTTGAAAATCATTTGAAAATTGGAAATAGTGAAACTAATATACTTACTGCCACAAATAAGAATGGTCGTATTGGGTGAAATCTAACACATTGTACAAGTCCTTTTGACTTAGAAAATGGATTCTGAAATTCAAATAAAGTATAAGCACATTATTCAATCCCTGGTAGAGCTGGAAAGTATGTCTATGCAAAAAGGTAGATGATTTTCATCAATTTTCTTTTACATTTCAAATTTCTGTGCTATAAGAGATTCCAAAGTTGTTTGATCAAAATTAAAAACAAATTTAAAAAGTTTTGGTATAGAACAACAAAGCATTTTAAA
This sequence comes from Sinohyriopsis cumingii, assembly GCA_028554795.2. Taxonomy (NCBI): domain Eukaryota; kingdom Metazoa; phylum Mollusca; class Bivalvia; order Unionida; family Unionidae; genus Sinohyriopsis; species Sinohyriopsis cumingii. Next base: position 74,393,927 of record CM068839.1, read on the forward strand.
AGAATGGTAACAATGGTAACACATTCTCTGACTTACTTCTGGACTCAAAACCACCAAAAGTAAATCATCATCAAACTTTGACATTATCCTCACATTTAAATTTGCGGTGTAATATGAATAAATTTCCAGTTTCTGTATTTCAATTTTTTTAAAATTCAATTTTACTGTTAAGTACATGGATTTAAAAAAAAAAAAATAGAACATTACCTGGGATCTCCGTTTGGAGAGTTGGTGAATTATGACAGATTTGCTGTCTCCTTTGGGCACTACTGTAGCAAAGTAGTCTCCTTTTACATGCCATGTGACTTGAGTAACTTCCTGTTTAAGAGAGATTATAAGTTCAAGTTTGTGATACACTTACCAAACTATAATTATTTGATTAAAAAAAAAGTAATATACTTCACAAAACAGAATGAAAATCTGTACATGTATCAACAAGCTCTTTCCGAGTGGCTGAGTGGTGTAAAGCGCTCACCATTACGAATCAGTGCCACCTCACTTCTGTTGGCGCGGGTTCAAGTCTCAGCTCAGGCTAGGCCAAAGTGGGTGCGTGAGAAAGCTTGCCAGTAGCTTCTCATGGGTTGGTGGTTCTTTCCAGGGTTTTCCCGGGTTCTTCCTCTGCCATTTATATTGTCACCATGTATATTCTATCTTGTCCTGAAAAAATGGCATTAAACCCTACAACAAGAAGTTCTTTCCCTTTATATGTATCTTCCAATACATACAAGATATTTTGTCTCCTGTGTAAATACCAGGTATATTTCATCTTGAAGAACAAAAAGCATTACAATTTAATGAGTGGTAGAGCAAATAGTAAAGCATATCATTTTTGACACCACAAGAAGAAATATATCCAGTACTTTTGTAGCAAAAGAAAAGCGTCTATGTGCTCCTCACTTGACTTGTTCCTGAATCGAAACTTAGAAGATTAAATTCACTATTCAGCACAATACCTCATCCCACTTTTTGTAAATTCACAGCAATTTCACAGATTGATATTATAAATATCAGTGTCTTAAGATAGTGGAATGATATGTTCAGCAAAATTTGTTGCAGTAAATTCTGAAAACAAAACTAAATCTGATTCAGCAATGCGTTTACTATTGTTGTCCAGGAAGCAAGTGGAAATAACAACAGATATGAACAGTGATAAGTCATATTTCTTCTGCAAATATTAATTTATATGTCTGAAATGTAATGCAGTTTTTTTTTTTTGGATCTAGCTCACAAAATGCTTATATATGTAGCTGCAGGTATAACTTGTATAGGTATACACAATCCAGATTCACATGTAAAAAATGTAGGAATGAAATTTTTTAAAAAAATTCTTTTTCCAATAGGTTTCCATATTAAACACTTAAATATTTAAGAAAAATATATACTTACCAAACTACTCATAATCTGTAAATTACTTTGCAGCTGGACTATGCAGGCACATATCAAATACTTTTTAGATTTTTCTCCACAATCTTAAAGTGTATTAGTGGTTTCAATGCTGTTCTTCATTTAATTTCTATCTGTTTCGACTGTTAACTTGTTCATACATTTTGTGCTTCATATCCCTAACATGCAACATGATTACGAGTAAAAGTTCATGAAAATAATGACTTCTACACAACTCATGGATGTTAAGGTGAATATTGCTCGTTACTTTTAGTCATGCCACAAAATTTTACAAAACTGTACTCTTTTCAAATTCAAGAGGACAAACAATAAATTTTACTATCCCTCTCACATATACAATAAATATGAATACTCTGCAAGATACTTTTGATATTCCAATTTCCTCAGCTGGATCTATAGCAATCAATTAACTACAATTTTGTATATGCCATTATGATGCAGTTAGTATCACTTTCCCATCTACACTCTAAATATATTCTTGCATGATCTGGCCAAGGTTTGTGCTAGTCTGACATTTAAAATGTTGTGATGTCAGCCACATTAAAACATTGGAATTACGTGTACTATTTTAAGCACACATGACTTTTGTGCAAAATGTTTTCAGATATCTTTTATATACTTTTTGTAAGAAGAAATGAAATCTGCGAGACTAATGCTCACCTTTGTCTGCTGTTCGCAAACATTTGCTAGAACATATGGAAAACACTCAGGACATTTTGTTTCCTACTCCTCATTCATGATCTGGAAAAAGTTTGCATGCAGCCAACCACGTATTATTCTTATATTATGTTATATTACACACACATGCTGATCCTAGGAAATATTGTTGAGTGATCACGTTGACTAATTGTAATAAGTCACAATCTGGACAACCCATGATCTTAATGTTGTACTGTCTCAGTAATCTGATCAAAAAGAGTGTGGCAATTTAATGATATTAAGCATCATCGTGAAAAAAACATTTTATACGTGAGAAAGAAAGTCCTTTAAAACTATCTACATTCATGTACAGACAGTATTACCAAAAGCAATGTATTGCTTTTTTTTGTAATATGATCAGAGAAAAGTTAAAGACATACCTTTTCATGAGTGATTTTAATCCTAAAGCCTTCATCATATTTCTTTCCATCATAGACACTCCATTCCACAGGACCTGTCTTTCCTGAAACATTCAATTTCAAGTAACGTATACCAGAATTTCTTTGTTGAGGAGACATTTTAGTTCTTTAACAATCTCAGAGTAACAATGTGAAAATAAAAAAAACACCATCAATATGCAAACCTTAAATATTTTAAGCAGATCAATGACTGAAACATTCTAACAAGCTAAAAATGTAAAATAACCTACTTAGGAACCAAAATGGCAAACTTTTTATCCACAAAAAATACCTGCTCCTGATGAATCACTATCCAACTAATATAGGCAATTCTTTACCAAAAATAATAGACACAACTGTCCACAAATATCGATCTCATGACCATCAAAATATTAAACCTAATTTCAATTTAAAAAAATACTAAAATATTGTTCTGAAAGAAGAGTCTCAGCATATATGAGAAATACATATTTTGAGTCTTATTCTATCTTAAGATGGCTTATCTTCAATTGCTGAGACATCTACATGCAATTTATAGGTTAAAAACAATTTTACTACCTATCCTTTAAGGCAGGGTCTCAAATCCAAACCACCCTGAGGGCCGCATGATGTCATTTTTGATGGCCATAGGGCTGCACCACCTCTTATCTCTCATGACGCCTCATAACACCAACCATTTTGCGGGCCCCAGGATACGGCTTAGCAGGCCGCATGCGGCCTGCAGGCCACGTGTTTGAGACTCCTGCTTTAAATGGAGTGATTATACATTTATTTTGAATTTTTACTAGAAAACTAGATAGAAAAGGTAGTACCATATATATTCACTTATAAGTCAAGTCCAACTGCAAACTGCACAGACCCACATCTGCCATCACATAATGCGCTGGAAGATCTGGGTCTGTGCAGTTTGCAATTGGACTCATTTTATAAGTGTGCGTATATATATGTTAATATAACTATTATCAGAAGAAAATGATAGCTAAAGCTCTTGTCAGAGCATCTGATGCCTGGCAATGTGTACAAAGATGGTTTAGGAATTTCTAAGAAGTAAATTTTATTAGCTTGCCTGAGAATGAAGATGATGATCTCTGTAGGGATTGAAAGCACTGGCCTCGGAAGAAAGGTGGCTATTTATTAGAAGTTCATTTCTTCAATATTCTGATTAATGGTACTTTAAGGCTGGTGATTACTTAATACAGGTGACCAATTAGGCAAATCTGACAATTATCCATAACTCTACTAAAAGTGAAAACTGACCACTACATGTATATGATAATGGTTCTGATCTTATACAAACCTGTTTCTGACGAGTCAAATGACGAAATCATATCATCTGTACTAGAAACCAGTAACTTGTCCCCGACACCAGGGTTTATCAAAATAACTGAATGCTCCCTGTAAAAAAAAAAACATCGTTCATGTATATGAAATAAGATGAATATATCGAAGAGTCTTTTTGTTTATCTCAGTAATGTATTCATTTATTACATTAGGTTGGGATCAAGCTCTTATTCAACTGATGGATTAAAACCATAATCCATATAAAATTATGAAGAAAAAAGAGTGGCTTTCATTTATCTGTACCCGACAAAGAAAACAATGCAAATCCTCAGATGCGAGAGGTCACAAGTTCAAACCCTGGCCAAGTCATACCAAAGACTTCAAATTGATACTAACAGCTGCCTCCCTAGGTGCTCATTGGCCTGGTGTCAGGATAATGTGACTGAGTGGGACATAATGCTACATGTCTGTGGCATGATGCCCCAGTGCTAGACATCACTATAAACTGTCTCACTGCTGACATCATAGTGATATTACTGAAAAATTGTTAAAGCAACATTAAATGTCCAAATCAAACACACATAAAACTCAAAGCATGTACACTTTATATCTACTGAATTTTGCTAATCAAGAAAAACAATAAAGAATTACGTATGAAAAAACGTATGATTGACTCAACAAAATACTATCATTACAATTTGTGGAACTCATTATTTCTACCTCCTATGGATTAGTTGTCTCTTCCTGGCAGGTTGATTTGTAATGATATAATGGAATTAAATAATTTTGTAAAATCATAACAGCAATTGTAACACATCAAAATACAGTCCAACCTGTCCTATGCAGCCAACTCCAGAAACTAAGAGAACTAGCTTCTGAAGATTGGTCCTTGCTTGTAAGAAGTTCATTTCTGCAATATTTTAGGGGGCCGTGAGTGGCCAAGTGGTCTAAAGCGCTCACCGTTCTGGATCACTGCCATCTCACCTCTGTCCGCATGGGTTCGAGTCCAAGGCTGGGCTAGCATGGGTATGTGGGAAAGCCTGCCAGTAGCTTCTTGTGGGTCGGTGGTTCTTCCCTGGGTTTTCCAGGGTTCTTCCTCCACCAGTTATACAGGCCGCCATGTACAGCCTATCTTGTGCTGAAAAATGGCGTTAAACCCAAGAACAACAACAACAACAGCAATATTTTGGTCTATGGGACACTGGAAAACTGGCTGGTTAAAAAAATGTGATTGCCTAATACAGGTGTCCTGTAAGGTAGGTCCCAATGTAAATTTTTTAATCAACAATTGTATAAATAACAGCCATGCCTTTACTGTAAGTTGTTGTTGTTGTAGGGTTTAACGCCATTTTTCAGCACATGATAGGCTATACATGACAGCCAGTATTAATGGTGGAGGAAGAACCCAGGAAAACCCCGGAAAGAACCACCAACCCACGAGAAGCTAATGGCCAGCTTTCTCACATACCCACATTGGCTGAATCCGAGACTCGAACCCACCCAGACAGAAGTGAGATGGCAGTGATCCGTAACGGAGAGCGCTTTAGACCACTCGGCCACTCGGGGCCCCTTTACTGTAAGTGGATTTATTTCTAAATATTCAAAGCCATTGAATTCTGGAATTCTTATGACCCAAAATACTGTCAGGCAACTCAAAATTAATGCATAACTGTGATTATGTATTCATTACTACAATTTTCACCATTTTCCTTTCTGAATTTTCCACACACTGCTGTCTAATTTTCACAACCTGAACATGTGAAGTCATCTCTTACTTACACAGTGAGAGCTATCAGAGAGAGGCTTGGATTGGGGTTCCACTCTAACCCCTTGATGACATCATCTACTTTGAATGTCTTCATGCAACGGCCAGTTACCACCTCCCAGATCTTCACTGTACCATCATCAGAACCTGAACAGATCATATATCAAGGATAAAAAAATTACATTTCCCTCACTTTTGTGTAATATTTGTAACTAAAATTCCATCTCCACTCACCAATGGAACAGTTAGTATACATTAAATTTTAATAGCTAGTTTATACATTCTTGCTCATTCAATATATTTCCATAGACAGAGAGTTTAATATTTTTTACGCAATCCCAGTGTATGGGTTGCACTTTATTGAAAATACACTTCAATATCAGCTGGACAAGTTGCATTTCTTTGCCAGTCTCCCTTTATTTAAACGCATCCTTCATCAATGTTACTCCAATAAAAAGGTTCAATTTTAATAAACTCCAGTTGATTATGCTTACATGGACTAGTGTTTTCCATTTTCTTTTCACACTTTCCAAGCCTTCTTATATGAAAATGTGAATTCCATGGAAAAATATGTCTCACCTACTCCATAGCTGCTTGAAATAGTCATTTGAAAAAGAAAATGACAATGCAAACTACTTTTAAGAGGAAATATTCTCACTCAGAATGAATAAGGCCAGAAAATAGAAACTAGAAAGGAAATTTTGTTAATTATGTTTCTCAGAGAAAACTTTCCTGTTCGTACACAAATAACTCCACTATTTCTGAATCCAGCCATCCTTGAAAGACAAGAAATGTCTTTCCATATCTGTTACTGTATAATGGGATGTAAATTTTACAGATTACCTCCTCTCCCCACTAACAGGTGACCACCTGTATCAAATACCTTTCTCCATCAAATACATCACCCAATCAAATTAATCACAAAAATAACATGAAATACATCACCCAATCACATTAATAACATCAAATACATCACCCAATCACATTAATAAGATGAAATACATCACCCAATCACATTAATATTACACATTAATAATATTAAATACATCACCCAATCACATTAATAAAATGAAATACATCACCCAATCACATTAATATTACACATTAATAATATTAAATACATCACCCAATCACATTAATAACATGAAATACATCACCCTATCACATTAATATTACACATTAATATTAAATACATCACCCAATCACATTAATAACATGAAATACATCACCCAATCACATTAATAACATCAAATACATCACCCAATCACATTAATAAGATGAAATACATCACCCAATCACATTAATATTACACATTAATAATATTAAATACATCACCCAATCACATTAATAAGATGAAATACATCACCCAATCACATTAATATTACACATTAATAATATTAAATACATCACCCAATCACATTAATAACATGAAATACATCACCCTATCACATTAATATTACACATTAATATTAAATACATCACCCAATCACATTAATAACATGAAATACATGACCCAATCACATTAATAATATTAAATACATCACCCAATCACGTTAATCACATGAAATACATCACCCAATCACATTAATAACATCAGCTAATCACATTAATAACATCAAATACATCAGCCAATATCAAATACATCAGACAATCACATTAATAACAGGAGAACAGGTAAGAGGAGGAAGAAATGCCTGTGCATCCAATCTCTACACACATCACCCAGTAGGGCAATGATGACAGCTCTAATGAATGGAAGAACTTCTCCTAATGTGATGATAGCAAAACCAAAGATTATATCTTGATATTCATGTGAAGGAGATCCCTGTGGAATCCCACTCCTGGCTATTGTCTTACAGTAACTGTGGGGGCAGCTCCAGTGGCCCAGTGAGATCCATCTCTCCTTAATGAGGCCATGTCAGGTAAATAGAAACTGAAAGTAGACAGGGGCATGCCAGCCAACGACTCCACTATATCTGATACTGAAATATTACATTCTAAGTCCAGGCTCATCAAAATCGCTCATATATCATAAGTCAAGATCTTCATGAGGTTATCTGATCCTGAAAGAGCTCCGAGTATGCCCATCTAATAACCAACTTTAGCCATGAGGTCAGCGCTTCTGGGCTTATGTCTTGCCTTCCTGTTTGAATTACAAGGAAACATTTATTATGGGCATCACTGACATTCTTCATGTGCATCAGATAGCATTTAAAAGCAAGAACTAGGTCTTAAAGCTTCGCCACTCTAGGTGAGTTGATTGAAGAGAATGGGTACAGCTAGAGGAGGAAGACCACAGGAAAATCCCGGTAAGAACAACTGACCAATGGGAGGCTAATGGCAAGTTTTCACACATTGGCCAAACCTGAGTCTCAAACCTGTATGGACAGAGGTCAGATGGCAGTGATTGGTATGTGTGTGATTTAGATTTGTAACGTAACTTTAACAATTTTTCAGAAATATCACTACGATGTCTGCAGTATGACAGTTTATAGTTGTGTCTAGCACTGGGGCATCATGCCGCAAACATGTAGCATGATGTCCCACCCAGTCACATTATCCTGATACCTGGCCGACCAGTCCTAAAACTAACCTCTTATTGCTGAGCTCCAAGCGAGGCAGCTGTTAGTACCATTTTTGTAAGTCTTTGGTATGACGCAGCCGGGGTTCAAACCCGTGACTCCCACATCCGAAGCGGATGCTCTAACCACTAGGCCACTGGAGCGGTGGCAGTGATTGGTAAAGGCGAGCAATTAGACCACTCAGCCAACCCAGCACCCTGTCATCAGGAAGCTTTGATGCGGTAAAAAAACAGGGGCTTAAACTTGGATGAGGTGAGCTGTGTCAAGACCCAGCAGAGGTTCCATTTGGGAAACAATGTTAATAATGGCACTTGGATTGGTCAAAAGTGGATGCAAGGTCCAAAAGATCCTTGCTGTGACCAATATTATATCTTCCATGTCAGAGATTATGGAACAGTAGCTACATTTTTGTCATCCAAGAGAAAAAGATAGAAGATGGCCAATGAGGAATGGAGGCTAAAAGTGGCATGATGTCATTAACCTGACAACTGTCTGTGAAATCATGCTACATCAGCTTATATGCCAACAAAGGGTAGGTCCTTCTAGCTGTAGATATCCTGTCTATGACTGAAGTGCATAACTCCATTTGCACACAAGGCATCTCAGATACGACCAAAGGATCAATGAAAACTTTTCCATATACAGATGGAATGCCAGTGTTCTTGTCTGCTTAAATAGCACAGGGATTGCTATGATCTTCCTGGATATGTCTGTTATGAGATTAAGTAGTAATTAACATAGTATCTGTTCTATCAGAGAATGCAATGTGAAATATTTTACAAGCCCTGCCTCTCACTGTCTCATTTAGTTTTGGTATTAATATAGCTAGAGGGAAGGCATAAGCCTAGATTTTGTCCCAACTGATTGACTTGAGATCAATGGTCTAGACCTCTGGGTCTGGGAAACGTGCGACAAAGATGGAAAGTTTGTTGTTCCAACCTCATCGCAATAGGTCTATCCCTGATTGGTCCTACAGGGTGCAAGCTCAGTGAAAGAAAGATGATGAGACCATTCCATGTTGGCCTCTCCTTGATAATAAATCAATACAGCCTAACTGGGATGTGCTGGACTTGTATGCACACATGGTATTGAGCATATCAACTAAGAAACCCCCAAACAATAACAAAGCTCTTGTGATTTCATCCCCACTTGCTTGGAATGGAATCTGATCATGACAGAGTTGTCCAACATTTTCAAAACCATCCTCCCTTGTATTTGTTCCTTCAGTGCACAGGAGGCATAATGAATGACTCTCATTTCCAACTGGCCAATGTTTAAAGCCTTCTCAAGCACCATCCATTTGCTGCTAACCTTGTTGTTGTTGTTGTTGTAGGGTTTAGCGCCATTTTTCAGCACACGATAGGCTATACTTTTTTTTTTTGTTGTTGTAGGGCTTAACGCCATTTTTCAGCACAAGATAGGCTATACATGGCGGCCAGTATTAATGGTGGAGGAAGAAACCGGAAACCCCCGGAAAGAACCACCGACCCACGAGAAGCTACTGGCAAGCTTTCTCACATAACCACATTAGCCGAATCCGAGACTCGAACCGACGCAGACAGAGGTGAGATGGCAGTGATCCGTAACGGTGCGCGCTTTAGACCACTCGGCCACTCGGGGCCCCGATAGGCTATACATGGCGGCCAGTATTACTGGTGGAGGAAGAACCTGGGAAATCCCCGGAAACAACCACCGACCCTCGAGAAGCTACTGACAAGCTTTCTCACATAACCCTGCTAACCTTGAGAAGCACAGTAACAAGTGTGCCCCCCAACCAAACAAACTGGCATTGGTACAGATTGTGATTTCCAGTCGGGATGCTCCAAAGGAATTTCCACTGATAGCCACTCTGTCTTGCCAATGACACAGTTAGTGGCTGATTTTGGTTATGATTATAACCTGGTAATCTCAATGCCACTATAAGGAACTTCTGCAGAGGGTGTATGTAAAGGTAGCCAAGACAGAGGGTGTATGTAAAGGTAGCCAAGACAGAGGGTGTATGTAAAGGTAGCCAAGACAGAGGGTGTATGTAAAGGTAGCCACGGCAGAGGGTGTATGTAAAGGTAGCCAAGGCAGAGGGTGTATGTAAAGGTAGCCAAGACAGAGAGTGTATGTAAAGGTAGCCAAGACAGAGGGTGTATGTAAAGGTAGCCAAGACAGAGGGTGTATGTAAAGGTAGCCAAGACAGAGGGTGTATGTAAAGGTAGCCAAGGCAGAGGGTGTATGTAAAGGTAGCCAAGGCAGAGGGTGTATGTAAAGGTAGCCAAGACAGAGGGTGTATGTAAAGGTAGCCAAGACGGAGGGTGTATGTAAAGGTAGCCAAGGCAGAGGGTGTATGTAAAGGTAGCCAAGACAGAGGGTGTATGTAAAGGTAGCCAAGACAGAGGGTGTATGTAAAGGTAGCCAAGACAGAGGGTGTATGTAAAGGTAGCCAAGACAGAGGGTGTATGTAAAGGTAGCCAAGACAGAGGGTGTATGTAAAGGTAGCCAAGACAGAGGGTGTATGTAAAGGTAGCCAAGACGGAGGGTGTATGTAAAGGTAGCCAAGACAGAGGGTGTATGTAAAGGTAGCCAAGACAGAGGGTGTATGTAAAGGTAGCCAAGACAGAGGGTGTATGTAAAGGTAGCCAAGACAGAGGGTGTATGTAAAGGTAGCCAAGACAGAGGGTGTATGTAAAGGTAGCCAAGACAGAGGGTGTATGTAAAGGTAGCCAAGGCAGAGGGTGTATGTAAAGGTAGCCAAGACGGAGGGTGTATGTAAAGGTAGCCAAGACAGAGGGTGTATGTAAAGGTAGCCAAGACAGAGGGTGTATGTAAAGGTAGCCAAGACAGAGGGTGTATGTAAAGGTAGCCAAGACAGAGGGTGTATGTAAAGGTAGCCAAGACAGAGGGTGTATGTAAAGGTAGCCAAGACAGAGGGTGTATGTAAAGGTAGCCAAGACAGAGAGTGTATGTAAAGGTAGCCAAGACAGAGGGTGTATGTAAAGGTAGCCAAGACAGAGGGTGTATGTAAAGGTAGCCAAGACAGAGGGCGTATGTAAAGGTAGCCAAGACAGAGGGTGTATGTAAAGGTAGCCAAGGCAGAGGGTGTATGCAAAGGTAGCCAAGACAGAGCAAGTCCATTGTTGCACTGATCTAGCCAAGAAGTTGACGAAATTCCCATTCCACAATGTATGTTCTGGCACAAATCATCTCTGGCACATGAACACTGTCGATTTGTTGGGATGATAGACAAGCCAGATAAAGGTGAGTTAGAAACTCCATACCTAGATGAAAAAAATGCTGAGATGCGATAAAGCCCCAGTTTTGACGCTTGACTATCCACTTTAAATTGTGACGAAGGGAGAGAAGGTTGTTCTATGTTAAGCTAAAAATGAATTTAGCAAGTGATTTTGCTGAATTTCATCCAAATATGCCAATTTAACCATTATGAAGGACATCTTGAAGTTGGATATGGTGCAGTCCAATGTTCTGGTGATGACCTGAGGGCTGAGGTTAGTTTAATGGAAGGTTATGGATTTGGTTCACTACTCCAGAGTAACTAAGCAAAGAAACTTGTGAGATACCATGGGTACACAGAAACATGTGTTGGACAGATCAATACTGATCATGTATTCATCATACCACATCAACAGCTATACACACTTTACCATCTTTCAAATTTCAGGGTAACATTTGAGTCAGATCAAGTACACCACTGGTCTTATAGGCATTAGTAACCAGAAAAAGTCTTGAGTACAAGCCTGGGGAATTCAGTTTCTAGGCTAATGCCAGGGCCCATTTTGAGGAAAGACTCCTTCAATAACATGTCTGCTTTGATAAGATTGCTTGGAATCTTCATCATATAGGAGGACAGTGAAAGGGGTAGGAGCTGCACAAACATCATCCAATGCCTCTCCAAAATCACCTGAATCACCCAAACATTTGTTGGAATGTGGCTGATTCAAATCTGCCAAAACATAAAGGATTTTGGCACCCACAGGAGGGTCACTGGCAGATAGGTGGGACATCAAGTCATTTTTGGTTGGCAGGAGACAATGTTTAACTCATTAACCCATGGTGCCAGTAGGGTTTCTGAAAAACAGTCATTTTTGAAAAACAGCTGTTTACTGTTTTCAATTTTCAAAAAACAGCTGTTAACAGCTGTTTTTACTGTTTTTTTTTCCATATTTTCACTAATTTTACAGTCAATAGCTTATTTTTGTGATGAACACCGTTTTATTATATATCTTTCGTGATAAGTTCTAAATCAATACATTTCTACTTCTTATAATAATATTTCAAGAATACAAGTGCATTAAGCGACTTGTCTGAGAGACGTGATCTAAATTTTGTACAGAAATTCGTACAGACCGAAAAAACTCTTTCAACGTCTGTTGATGTCGGTTTAATGGACAGAATTGCGTTGTACAATTTCTGGAGATTTTCAGTGCGCTGGCCAGAGTTCCTGAAGAGCGTGAATTCGGACTTGAGCCATTTGAAACTGTCTTGCCCTCCGACTGCAATTGATGATCCATCTTTTTGAAGCAACAAATTCAATTCATCTTGAAGAGACAAGTTCCCACTTTCAGCATCATTTGACGACTGTTCGATGACATCTTCTACATCGTTGACTTCAAATAGACGAGACGCTATATTTCCTGCGAAATTTAGCGTAGTTTTTTACGGGGCGACAGATGGAACTTTGAGACTGCGCAGGAGGTTCATGATATCATTGTTCAATCGCTCTTCAACGTGACACTTCAAATTTTCCATGAGCTTGGTACTAATGCCATTATTCCGGTTAGAGAGCTTGTTGAACATGAATTCTAAAATTGTGTCAGCACTCATCAACGACTTAGATTCTCAACAGCAACTTTCACAGGTTCCATTGCCTTCAGAAGAGTTTTGAGAGCGTCAAAATCCAATGTCTCAATGTCCGTTAGAAACAGTAAAACAGTTAGAAAAAAAACAGCTGTTTACTGTTTTTTGATTTTGGATGAAAAAAAGCTGTTTTACTGTTACTGTTAAACAGTTACCAGAAACCCTAGGCGCCACATTTACACAGCAGGCAGTAATAGCCTTCTTGTGTAGCTCTGTAGTATCAAGGTCATGTATGATACACTAAAGTGGGCAGTATTATAGAAAGGCATACAGATGATGCTCTACAATGATACCAAATAATCTGGACATTTTAGTTGCACTACAAAATATGGAAGGAAAAACCTAAATTTTGGGACCCGTTAATTTTTTCCCTACCCAAAATTCGCCTGTGGTCAGAATCTGATTTTGCGTCCAGTCTGAACTGCACACAGAAATGTGAACCTTTCCAAAAGTAGGATAAGGTGGGCATTTGGAATAAAGACTAGACTGGTCTCAATACGAAAATTATTAGTCTGTTAAGCAAAAAATAAAGAAAAAGAGAAATCCAACTTTTACCCTTCTGCTCATGCATGAGCAAAATAATCAATAGAAAATGATGTTTCTAACACAACTTGGCATTAGGCTAATGGAAAATCGCTAGGAAGTCGATGCATTAGGATGTATTCAGAAATAAACCCCAAAATGTGTTTCCTTCTCACATTTCAAGCGAAAATGACAAAAACTTACAGGGGTTAAACAGTTAATGGGTGTATTTTGATGATGTCACCAAAATTTGAATATTCCTTGCGTATTGAATCACTTGTGCATCAACATTGTACATAAATGACAAATTTAGCCATTCCTTGACAATTTGTAACAAATTTCCAAAATTCTTGTTAACTCATTAACCCCTGGCACCATGTTTATGTGGCAAGGTAGTAGCCTACTGCCAAGCTCTGTAGCATCATGGTCATGTATGATACACTAAAGTGGATGGTATTATAGAAAAGTAGATAGATGATACCAAATAATCTGGAAGTTCTAGCTGCACTAACAAAATAAATAGAGAAAAAAACTAATTTGTTGGACCCGAATATTTTGTGTCTGGATTTTAGACCTTTTGGCCTCAGATCTAAGGCAGACCAGTTTCAACTGCACACAGACAGGTTGAACCTTTGCAATAAGTAGGATAAGATGTAGGATAAGATGGGCATTAGGAATAAAGAGTGGTCTCAAATACAAAAATGATAGGTCCATTATGCCAAAAAAAAAGAACTCCAACTTCTACCCTCTGCTCATGCACAATCGAAATAGCCAAAGAAAAATGATGTTTCTAACACAACTAGGCATTAGGTCCATGGGAAATCTCTCGGAAGTTGATGTATTAGGATATATTCAGAAATAGCTCTCAAAATGTGTTTCCTACTCACATTTCAGGCAAAAACATCAAAAACCTCCAGGGGTTTATGAGTTCGAGTCTCAAATAAGACAGGTGCACTTCTAAACCTGCTGGTCAGATGGATGGCTCACTCAACCCATACATGGGTCATATTGATAGTTGGACTAGTTGGTCAGCAGCTGAGTTGGCATATGACAGATGGTACTGGACTTGTGGACCAGCTGATGTTGTCAATTTCATTTTCATGAGCAATCTCACAGACTCAAGGGCTATGAATGAACTTGGTGTGGATGGGTACTTATACCTATGCCCAATGGGCCACTAAACAGGAGACAAATATGCCCTGGCTTCCTCCAGTTTGCCTGTTGTCAGCCATGATGATAAAGGTTGCTGTATAGGACATCAAGAAAGCACAGACAGGATCACTTGTAACAGCTTCTGCAGTGTCAGAAGTGACCATCACCAATGGTGTCATTCTGAAAATCTTCACCACAGGTGGAGGTGGCATCCCTGTCTAACACAAAGCTAGCAAGCGAATCAGATGGATACTCAAAACATCCTGGTCCAACAATTTGGAATGTGACCTCTTCTTTCTTTAAGATCTTTATCCCTATGGCCCATGAAAATGGAACACTGTATGGGTGTGAAGACAAGCATTTTATACATGGCCAAGCACATCCCATGATTTCTCCTCTGCAACTTAAGTACTTGCATTTCCTGCACTTCATTAACATCTCTTAAACAAGAGAGAGAAAAGACAAAGTGTAACCAAAATATATACCATGTATAGTTAATTAAGCAAAACTTGCATACCAATAACACCAATAAAATAAATCCAAAAATGAATGGCAGTGTTTACAATACAAATTTAAGATACAATGATGAGACCTGATGTGTGAGTCAATATCGCTTGGACAATAACAAATTGCAAAAATAAGAATATATTCAAAGAAAAATTCGCAAATGTTACACAGTCAAGGTATTTCAACCTGGTCTCAAAATGATTGGAAAAGAAACTGGATTTCTGATGTACTGTTTACAGTTTTGAGCCAATACAGGCAGTAGTATTGTTTTAACTATTGAAGTACACCTGTTTATTGTCAGCATAATTTTGTTCTTATGTATTCTTTGTATGGGGTAACTGTAGAGGTTAATCCCAGAAATTAAATACTGACAAACAACCAAACCTTGACAAGAAAGGCCAAGAATTTAAGCACCCAGGAAAATGTCTTTAGCTTTTAATACAAATCCACAGAAATTGAGACCCACAAAAAAATTGTACTGCAGTACCTTGATATTCAAATGTTGCAGTGAAATGACTCAAGATGCAAAATCTTCAAAGTTGATACCAATCTCAACAATGAAATGAAATCAAACTTTCTATATTAAAATTAATACTTATGTCACATATAAGATTCACTAGTAAGACAAATAAGAACCACAAAATACCTGAAGCTAGCCACTGGCCACTCTTGACTGCAGATAAACACCTGACCATACCCTTGTGCCCTCTGTACACCTGCAAATATATATCAAGAGATCAAGTCATTATATGACAGTGCAATATTCCTTAAAAAGATAAAACTACCTGGCTTTCCTATCATATAGATAGACAGACAGGAAGAGAGAGAGAGAGAGAGAGAGAGAGAGAGAGAGAGAGAGAGAGATCTTATCAATTGAATGAAAAAGACCATTTAATTCTGTCTTCATCTTTCTATGAAAACCCAATGTTGGTATTGCCATCCATCTTGGAGAAGTTGCTATAAAAAGATTTTTTAAAATGGCCACAATGTATATTCAAAATGGACAAAACTGTCCATAAACTATATTAACAAGGCTTTCAGCAAGTAACCCCTCTTGACCTTTATTATTTCCTGGTCACCAAGAAATAGAAGTGCACCTATAAGCACAAACATCACAACATTTCGTATATGCTATGCAACATATTTCTTTTAAAATCAACCCAATTATCTGGGTTGTACATATTATTCTCTTACCAAAGCCTGCTGTGTGGGGAAGGGCTGTAGATCCTTGGGTTTGGGAAGTTTGGGAATAAGGTCCTCTGGATTCACATTCATCTGAAATACAAATATATATGTACATATATTCCGCTGATAATGAAGATTAATTGGAACAAGGTTTGAACAGATCAGTATGTCTATGATTTTATTCAATGCAATACCTGCATACAAAATCTCAATATTAATGCCACTTCATCGCTCTAAAAGTTTTCTTTGTGTTTGATAAATTGGTCAATCAATGTGTGTGTTTGTGTGTGTGTGTGTGTGTGTGTGTGTGTGTTTGTGTGAGTATGTATGTGTGTATGTATGTATGTATGTATGTAGTTGTTGGTTTCAATTGCACTTTTAACACTTTTCTGGTTACATCATGGGAGCTAAGTGCCTTGCAGAAGAACAAATTGAGTAAGAGTGGACACTGGGCAGGTATTAAATGGATTTTTCATTTTAACAAATTCAATACTGTGCAATGATGCAAAAGCCTGTATAAAATATTATTTATATGTGCCAATGGTATTTCGTAACCACAATGAATACTACGTTTGCTTATTCAGCAGAACAATGAATGCATATGATTAACAGAAACAGAAAAAAATCTGTGAAATGTTTTTTTCTTCTTAATTTATGAAAAGACTAATGAATGTGCTTCAACAAAATGTAAACTGTTCTTGCCATTTTAATTACTTGACCAATAATGCTTTCATAGGGGTTTGGAGGACCACTGTACTGTTTTCACAAAATGACATCCAAATAAAAACAAATGTAGCAAAGTCTCTACAGCTTCATTACAAAAAGTAAATAATGATGTTTCAGAGATTTTCACATTAAATAGACTATTATTAGTATACAGATTTCTGTGGAGAACTTGTAATGAAAACTCTGAAGTTCTGTATCATCTACTGATACAGAAGGGGGTAAATATATTGATTACGAAGCTTATGTGGATTATTTTGATTTAAAATAAAGTTCCATTATTTTCAAATGAAATGAAATCTTTTTATATTCCTCATACTATATACCCTATCTAATCATTTTTATAAGTTAAGTCCACCTGCAAACAACACAGACTCTGATCTGCAGTCACATAATGCACCAACTGATCAGGGTCTATGTTAACTGTTCTACTGACTACCCTAACAAACTGCACGGACCCAGATCTGCCAGCACAATATGCAATGGCAGAGTTAGAGCTGTTCAATCTGCAGCTAACTCGATTTATAGGAGAGTATTTACAATGTAATAAAATGATTCTGCAATTCTGTCCTGCTTTCTAAGAATATATATATTATCATGTAGTGGAGATTCTAATTCCTAGTATTTCTAACAGTGTTTTTCCTAGTTCTGGTACTGTATCAAGAACTCCATAAAATTCTACAAAAGTGATACTGAAATTAATTTGTCTTGCATGAACTCACTTTGTGCAAGAATGAAATCTTCCTTAATTATATCATTAATAACAAATATGTTCTTCCCACACCCTTTCTTCTAAAAGATTGCATTATCATTTATCTTGGTTTACTAAACCAGAGTGGCGGTGATAAACCGTGATAAAATTTGATCAAGGATTGTAGTGGGGTAGTCATTTATCTTGGTTTATTAAACCAGAGTGGCGGTGATAAACTGTGATAAAATTTGATCAAGGATTGTAGTAGGGTAGTCGTTTATCTTGGTTTATTAAACCAGAGTGGCGGTGATAAACCGTGATAAAATTTGATCAAGGATTGTAGGGGGGTAGTCGTTTATCTTGGTTTATTAAACCAGAGAAGCGGTGATAAACCGTGAAAAAATTTGATCAAGGATTGTAGTGGGGTAGTCAGTCATTCAGTACTGACAATGCAAAAACACATTTATCCAAAAACTTAAACTTCTGTACAACTTTGTGGATGCCTTCTTTGTTATGAAAAAAATGTGTCCCCTCCAAACTCATCAAGTGGGTCTATAAAAAAAACCCAGAAAACATTTCCATGGTGAATGAATGAGTAAATCAATTTTATTTTCCAGCATCTTCAGACCACCATCTTGATAGCCAGTGACTACAACTTTTGTTCTGTCACCTTTTCCATTCCAAAGGAAGTAAATAAAGATGGAAGATTTTGCATGATGTTCTTTGGTTGGTCGAGAGGTATGATTAAACAGTGAAATAATACAGTCAGAGTCAGAGAATATTTTACTCTCATTTCCCCAAATATAAAGCGGTTTCTAGAGGGCCAATATGCTGGTAATTATTTAATTAATTTGATTTTCTCAGTATAGCTTAATACTGCAGTACTGCCTTTGTTCAAATTTAATTCCAAGAAATACAAAACGACCAGAATGATCCAACTAATATTTTTGGCTGTTAATTTTTCACTACTACCCATTTTTGCACCAAGCCGTATGAATTTCATTTTGTATAATTTCATAAAGAAAATTTACAGATTGATATTTTATTCTGAAGTTGTGATTAAACAGAATTTAAAAGGAAATAAAATGAATTTAAAAAAAACAATATGGAGAGATTTTTTTATTTAAAAAAAGAGCAATTAACAACATACTTTTTGCACAGTGGACTTATTGCTTTGTAAACATTATCAATATATGATTGAATGCCAGCAATAAATGTGTAACCAACAATAAAGATAAAACAATAATATCGTTCATTGTGGAACTATGAAAATATTGTCACTCTCATGAAATACCATCACCAATTTACATGATGACATAAAATTTGTTATCCACATAACATTGTCAATTATCATATCTTTCTGTAACCATGAAAATCTGAAGGTAAAGAAACAATTTCTATTTTAAACTTTTAATGTGGATATATCGTTGTTTACCCTCAAGCAGTCTATACTGGAAAAGCGCTAACTGTCTTACCTTCATCTTGCTCTGTCGTGGACACAAATACAGGTCCAAACATCTGTTAAACCTCTCATTAATAAATCGTGGATATGCAGGCACTTCCCTTAAAGATCTGAACTTCTGTGGGATGAAATTTAGCCTCCTCTCTTCCTCATCCTGCTCCTCCCACTTCTTTTTCTACAAACAGCAGGAAGAAACACAGATTTAATATTAAAAAACCAAGAACTTCTTACATCAGTTTAAAATATGTTCACAATCTTCATATAGATACCAGTTCTAGACTTTATTTGTTAAAGAGATAAAATGCCTTTTGTTTCAATTATCAACCATTCAAAAATGATTAACTGAACTGTAATGTAATTTCATCATTATCTATATTTTGGATAGTCATAAACATGAATTTCCAGTACATGGTGGGATCACAGATTAAGGCCAAATCAATTATGTATGATAATAGCTACCATATATTTACTCACTTATAAGTGAGATCTAACTGCAAACTGCACAGACCCAGATCTGCTGCTGCATTATGTGTCTGTAGATCTAGGTCTATGTCAAGACCAATCAGTAGAGCAAACAACATAAATCATAATCCGCTTGTGCATTGTGCAATGGCAGACCTCGGTCCATGTTGTTTGCAGTTGGATCAGACTTATAAACAGGTAAATGTGATACTTAATTTTCTGATTGCAAAATTTTTCATTGTGACAGAAAGAGGTAATACTGGGCATTGGTGGCATGTAAGAAAAAATCAGAAGTTCATGTTCATTTACCAATAAATGCAAATCATGTACAAAAATGAAAACATTTAAACTAAAAACAAATACTCAACTAATTTTACAAAATCAAACTTGTAAAACCCTTAGGCAAACATAGCTATATAATCACAACTTCTACTAGCTGCAAGATTATACATAGATAATGCCAGCTGCATAACCCCTGCTAACTGAGGAACTAATTGATAGATTATACATGGTTAATACAGCTATATAATCATAATCCCTGCTAACTGAGGAAATAATTGATAGATTATATATGGTCAATACAGATGTATAATCATACCCTCTGCTGAGGAACTAATTGATCTATTATACATAGTTAATGCAGCTGTATAATCATAGCCCATACTAACTGAGGAACTAATTCATAGATTATACATAGTTAATACAGCTATTTAATCATAACCCCTGCTAACTGAGGAACTAATTCATAGATTATACATGGTTAATACAGATATATAATCATAACCTCTGCTGAGGAACTAATTCATAGATTATACATGGTTAATACAGTTATTTAATCATAACCCCTGCTAACTGAGGAACTAATTGACAGATTATACATGGCTTATACAGCTGTAAGAGCTTACCTCTTCTTCAGTAAAAAGATACTCCGGAGGTGGATTATAACTCTCCTCATGACCAGGAAGTGGAATTTTTGGGGCGGGTATATTCTGTCTAATTCTCTTGCTGATCTCACTCTGCAAAAGTTATAATAGTGTGTTTCACTACTTTGGAATGATTTCAAATCTTCAAATCACTGGTATATGCTGTCATACACAACACATGAAACTTTTCATACAAAGGCAACAAATAGCCAATATCACTGTCAAATAAATATTTCTGTACATCATAAAAGCAAGTCGAATATTTAAAAAATTTTTTTTCATTATTTTCATTTCCAATATGCAAATCAGAAAGCACACTTTGAAGATATGTTTGACTGCCCTAAAATGTCAAGTTCAATGTATTTTAGGTATCATCAGAGACAATATGTCCAACCCTGATATTCATTCAACAAGAAATCAGTAACATATCCATACTTTATTCCTACTAGCACTTTGTCATCATCATCATTATCATCACCACCATCTATGCTCTTAGGCTAAATGCATTATACTTTCAAAGCATTTTATAAAACTAAATACTCTGAAACGACTGTTAACATAATGATGTATAACCATTTACTATACATTCATGCAGAATACCAATGTTAAAAAAATTCACTTGCAAGACTGTAGTCTGAGATAACAAAAAAAAGCAAAACAATTTGGACTGCAAAACTGGTCACAAAATGATCACTTTAAATTTTGAGTAAAACTGATTATATTACGGAAATCCATACATCAAAATAAATCCTACAGTATCAAGAAAGTATCAATGTAGTGATACAATGTATTCAAAGTTGTCCATCAAATTCAAAAAGAAAACTGAAAGTATAATTTTGTTTAAATAAAACATGACTGTATTTCCAAGATTAATATTAAAGTATCTTCACGAAGATAACATTTTAACCATAAGCCTTGACAACAAAGGTAAAATTAAAAATACTCATAAGCCTTGATAACAAAGGTAAAATTAGAAATACTCATAAGCCTTGATAACAAAGGTAAAATCAGAAATACTCATAAGCCTTGATAACAAAGGTAAAATTAGAAATACTCATAAGTCTTGATAACAAAGGTAAAGTTAAAAATACTCATAAGCCTTGATAACAAAGACAAAATCAGAAATACTCATAAGCCTTGATAACAAAGGTAAAATTAGAAATACTAATCTCTAAATCTTACTCTACTAATATAGGTCAAAGTTCAGAAATTTATCTGACCAATTAAAAAAGTGCCCCTCAGAAGTATTCAGATAGGCTGTAATATGTAACAATGAAATACAATATTTCACATATGATGTATCCAAGGTATTATCCTAATAACTCTCTAATGTATTTGAAGACACTCTAAGACAGAATCCTAAAAAAAACTCCCTAATATATATTCCAGTCACAATGTATCCCAGATAAAATGCTAAAAAAAAACCTGTTTAATGTATTCACTCACAAGGTATCCAAGACAGAATCCTAATAAAGAACTCCTTAATGTATTTCAGTCACAAGGAATCCAAGACAAAAGCCTATAAAAAACATGCTTAATGTATTAAGTCACATGGTATCCAAGATAGAATCCTATTAAAGAACTCCTTAATGTATTTTAGTCACAAGGAATCCACGAGAAAAGACTATAATAAAAAAATGCTTAATGTATTCAGTTGCATGGTATCCAAGATAAAATCCCATTCAGTAACTCCAAAATGTAATCGTAACAAACCAAGAAAAAAATCTCCATACTTTTGAAGTTGCTTCACAACTACTGAAAGTCACTTGTCTTTACCTCCTCATCCTCTTTCCACAGCATATAGAACTTGTTCTCTTCCTCATTCTCCTCATCTGCTTCCTTTTCTTCCTGTGTCTTTGTTGGTTTCATCCATCCCATCTTCAGTGCATGAACCATTTGGCCTACCTGCAATACAAAAAATATTGTCAACAGGTCATTAAGGGACCACTACAGTGCATGAGAGACTGCAATTATAATTAAATTGAATTATATTTAAAGTTTATTGTAGGTTTTATGAGTGCACTTTTCTAACCTTCCGCTTTTCAAATTGTGTGGAACTGTATTTCGCCATTTTTCGTACCTTTTAATCAACTGATTCTTAGCCTGAATGAATTGTTATTTAATATTGATTATAATATTCGTAATGAAATTAAATTTCCTTAGATAATTCAAGTCTGACACTATGTTCTATTGCGCTTTTCTGGTGTCTGAATATCTGATGTTATTGTTTTGGGTTAAACACCATATTTCAGTGCAAGATAGACTACACAGTGTAAATGGTGTTGGAAGAACCAGGGAAAACCCTGGTATGAACCACCAACCCACTGGAAGCTACTGTAGGTTAGTAATTTGTTAGAACTGAGAGTACAGAGCAGTCTGTCAGTTATTACATGGTTTTGCAGATACAGTTTGTTAGTGACATGGGAAGGGTTTAAATGGTACTTTCCAGGTTTAGGTACTCGTATCACTGTTAATTCTCACAAAGATGTTGCCTGTTTCCTATATTTTATTGCAAATATTGAGTAGTATCTTGATAGCATTACAAGGTATGTGCTTCAAAACTTGACACTGGATTATCATCAGATCCTGCCAAAGTGTCATGAACACAGTCAAGAATCTTCTAGTTCTTACAGGGTTCCTGCCACAAATTAAAAACAAACAATCCCAGACCTTTCCCTGATGCAAAAATAAAAATTTCCAGACCTTCCGAAGAGCCCCGAATCTGTATACTAAAACTACTCTGAAACTCCAAAGAGCAGTCCTGTTACTGGTCTCAGACAAATGTAATAATGACAATTTAAGACTTTTCTATGACTTTTAAGTTCTTAAAAAAAAATCCAGATTTTTTTCAAGACCTGGAAAAGCAATTTTCACATGTACGACCTTTTCCAGAGTTCCAGACCCATGCAGGAACCCTGTTTTTGGAGAGTGATAGGTTTATGGTATTCTGCATCAGCTTCTAGCAATGCAGAGATATATATCACAAATAAAAACTGTAGTAAATCTGGTCTCCTTAAACCAAAAGTATTACATACAGGATACACAAGTTCCTTGCCATTTCATTTACTCAAGTTATAACAATACCCACAGGACTCATGTAACTATATCCTTATATTCAAATACTGATGCAGAGTTGCATCTAGGATTTGGTAAGTATGGGCACTTGCCCATACTGAATCTGAAAAAAGAAGGGCCAACATACTGACAATGGGGGTGACTTCCCATGTTGATGTAAAAAAAATTTAACTTTCTAACAGAGCAATAGCAAGTATAAAAAGTGTATTAAGTATATATATGTTCTGAACATTACAATAAAACAATAACATTAAGTACATGTGCTCTGTATATTACAGTATAACACTGAAAACACAATCTTGTTTTATATGAACAGTATTTTCTCTACACACCGACCATTAAATTATCAAACCATACACTGCAAATCATGTCATTCCTCTGTCCATTCTTAAATCTTACAAAACAGTGTCACATAATTAGTATGTCACTTGATAAATAGCATGCATGTAGTTTTAAGATTTTCACTTCGTTTCAAATAATGAATCGCCTGTTTGTGAGCTGAATTCAATATGTCTGTCAGGGGCTGATGTCCTGAAATTAGCAATTCCAAGTATGAAGTAATTTTCTTTGACAGATTTTACACACCAATTGCAAAGAATCTGATTTATTTCATTCATTTTCAGTCAGGTCAATTTTTTTCCCCAGTATGAATTTAAGAAAAAAAAAATTGACATTGGAAGGATGTCCTAGTTTCAGCATTGCCATCTTTAGCATCATCTGATTCGAGGATGTGTTTGTTCACTGCTGCTGTGCCTATTGACATAAAAACCTGCACTCTGACTATTATTGTAAGTATTACTAATAAAATAATGAAAAAAGTTTCAGAGTTTTAAATGGTTTTGCTATTTAATGCATTGTCCCGCCATGCTGACCTCAGCATTGCACTGATATGCCATTTCTGTCAGGTTGTGAAATATGTCTTTGACGAATTGATAGGAAAGGCAGAGGACGTTTCCTATTGCATCATGTGCTCTCCTGGCCTTTCTTTATAACCAATCAGAATTGAGCACATGACACACAGGAAATATGTGACACATTTCACAAGCACAACATATATCAAAATGGCACATTTTTCACACAAAAATGCACACAATTCTTTTTCTTTGTGCAATTTTGCCTGCACAGAATTTGAAATTTTGTGGGAAATCTTAATTTTGGGAGGAATTTTCACGATCGCGCATCCTAGATGCAACCCTGCTGATGTAACATACAAAGAGGGACCACATAACCAGTGTCATAATATCGTATATACTCATTTATAATTCATGTCCAACTACAAACTGCACAGAACCAGATTTGACATTTCATAATGTACAAGCAGATCTGGGTCTATGCAGTTTGCTAAGAGCAATTAGGACAACAAAAAACAAAGACTCAGATCTGTTGGCAAATTAAGCAATGGAACATCAGAGTCTATGGCGTTTGTTGTTGGACATTTCAAGCCATCTTTGACATATTATTTCAACTGATTTAGTACAGGACACAGACTCTGCTGAAGTATGCATAAGCCAACGTAAATAAAAGTATGCAATCTTTTCTTATTGATAGCACACCATGGACTCTGGGATGTAGTATAGCACCAATGCTCTGCATGTCCAAAATGCTAATTATGCTGGCAGAAGCCATGGTGGTTCAGTGGTCTGTGTGATGGACTCATGACCAAAAGGATGTGGGCTTGAATCCTAATCAACGAATTAACCTGTTAACTAATTATCTTGGCACTAAATAACCTATGTGCAATGTAGTGCCACAACAAAACACGAAATTTGACCAAATCAAACCCAGTTATTTACAGCATTTGACAAATAGATACATCAGGCATACAAACATAATTCTATCAATGCTTCTACCATGAAGTCCCTTGATCTGGTTTCAGGTTTAAGCATTTCTTGAAATATTTTCTAACCTTCAGTTTCTCCCACTTGGACGGAATGAAGCTTCTCTTGTGTTCAGGTCGGTTACTAAGAGGATGTATCATCATCTCGTTGACAAAAACTTCAACCCATGGCTGCAGAAATATAAAAGTTATCATATGTTAAAAACATGAAAAATACACGTGAAATTGAGGCCAAGTATTTTTGAGTGACTGCACCAAGTGGTTGCATAGCAAAATTTTTTCCTATGAACAGAAATGCAGCCAGCTTTGTTAGCAACATTATAATATAGAATAAAAAGTAAAACTTCAGGGATTGCTTTTGTATATTCCCGTCAATCTATAAAGCATACAAAACTCAGATTTCTACATTTTTATTGAATCTCAACAGGTTAACACATGCCAAAACATTTTTTTTTCTTCTTTTCTAAAATCACTTTTAAACTTGATGCCAGGATTTTACAAACTCTTTTTAACACCACCTGACAAAGTGTTAAGGGAGCCCTGCATAACTATCGAGCAATCTTGGCTCTCTCTTTGCACAGTCTATATTAATAAATATAAACATATCAATGCAAATAGATATCTCATGTAAATCTCTCTCTCTCTCTCTACATTGAATATACATAAGTATTAACATGCATCAAAAAAAACAGAATGTTACTCAGGTTGGGAGGTGATATATAAAACAGTAGATATATGTGTAGAAGGAGTATTCTACAAGCAGTTAAAGTTTAACAAGGGTCCATTTTACTTGCAAAAATTTCATTGAATAACTTTGCAAAATATTTTTTATTTTTTTGTAGTATAAAACAAAGCAGTTTTGTAACTTGTAAAATTGGTGGTTCTCAAGTACACCATGGCATATAAATTTAATATTTTGCAATTAGAATCAAGATATTAATTATATCACTTGTCATTTCCAAGAGAGTCAACAATTTTGGAAATCATAATATTTGGTACATAGTTCCTAATCCACTCAAAAAAGGATTTCCAAATATCCTTAGTAACTGTACCATCATAAAACAAGTGTTTGATGCTTTTGACCTAATGATTTCTTACAATAAATCTGTGCATCAATCTAAACTGAAAAGTAATACAATTGTTATCTTTGGTGCATTTCTCAGCCACAATTAGTGAATTTTTTTTCTGTTTTTATCACTTATATGGCACCATAATTGTCTGGACCAAGCCTCATGTTTTTATGGTAGGTTTATTTTTTAAATATTATTTACCATATATACTCGCTTATAAGTCAAGTCAAACTTCAAAAGCAAAGACCATGATCTGACATAGCATAATACACCTAAGACCAGGATATATGTTATTTGTTCCACTGATTACTCCCAACAAACTGCACAGACTCTGATCTGCCAGCACATTATGCAGTTTGCAATTGGACTTGACTTACAAGTGAGTACATATGGTACCAAATCATTATATGCTAATTATAAATCTTATTTGCTAGGAGCAAAATTGTCTCTGAATTTACATTCATGAGAGTATTTCCTTGTTGACATAATTTTTAATAATTGAGAAATATTAAATTTTTTAGTCTAAGCCATCGTATGTATTGCTTTAGAGTTTTATCTTCGACAATCAAAAAGCTGTTTGATAATGTTATTCCATTTAACTGCCATTCTGAATAGAAATCAAAAGTTGTTAATATCAACAAAATGTAGAATATCCTGTAACAAGTATTCTTCCACTGATGAGGGCTCCCATTTCCATGCTGCTAAGGCATGAATAACATCTTGCCAATTTTTTTATACTAAACTTGGTTAATTTTGTCTACCCTAATTATAGTATCTAAATACCTCCAAATGTTTGTAAAATTATTTTTTTAAATCAAAGTATTTATTCATATGCAACAAGGCATTTAATATCTTCATATACTGAATAAAAGAATAAACATAAACCATGTGTGACTATAAGTAAATATATTTACACTTTGGTTTTATCACTCAAATAGACTGATTAAAATATAATGTTTGATTCATTTTCTATATATAATGGTGAATTAGGCAAAGCTGAAAATCAATGATGTTGCTCAAAGTGACTTTTCCAATAAGGGATGAATTTCTTCTCACCCAAAATCCATGACTTCATTTGCTTCCTTCAACATCTTTGTATAATTTAACTGTAACATATCATCTAAGTTCAAAAGAATCTATTCCTAACAGTCAAATGGAAGAAGTACACAAAATTATTTCAATGTATTGGCATTTTTTTCTTCTGAAAAATGGTCCTTTCTGTCCACAGAGTTTAGGATTGTGATACATTACAACGTAAACTCAAAACTAATGCAAAATCAATGGGGGCCCAGGGTGGCAGAGTGGTCTAAAGCGCTCTCTGTCACGTATCACTGCCATCTCACCCCTGTCTGCGTGGGTTCGAGTCTCGGCTCGGCCAATGTGGATATGTGAGAAAGCTTGCCAGTAGCTTCTCATGGGTCGGTGGTTCTTTCCGGGGGTTTTCCCGGGTTCTTCCTCCACCATTAATACTGGCCGCCATGCATAGCCTATCTTGTGCTGAAAAATGGCGTTAAACCCTATACAACAACAACAACAACAACAGCAAAATCAATGAGAGTTCTGATCGTAGATCTGGAAGACTGGAGGGCCACCCAAAAGAAGTTTAAATTTTCTGTCATTATAGAAAATATCAGTAATATTTTTACTCTTCTTGTGCTCAGTGGTGAAAAGTTCAATTCCTGTGACAGATAAGTATGGAGCTAATGAGTCATCTTGATGACACCCTCTCTCTAAATGAAAGAACTGAGACAAATAACCATTGTTAATGACTTGTTGCAGAATACTCTAAAGCACTGGCAAGAAGATTCACCAAAATTAAAAGATTTCAGAGCATTTTCCAAAATGTCCCATTCGACAGTCAAATGCTTTTTTAAAATCAAGACAAGGCCAGACTGATTTGTTTCATTGAAGTAGTTCATAAAATCATAAAAATTCTAGTGTTTTCACCAATAAATCTCCGCTTTATAAACCCTTTCTGGGGTATCATTTATAACTGAGTGAAGTACCTTATTAAGCCTATTTGCTATTCTTTCAGTCCATATTTAGTAATGAAATAGGTCTTCATTCTTTAAAGAAAATCTTTATCTTTTTTCAATAGTAAATCTGGTACTTCCCAGAGATTTAAAATCAGACAAACATTTGTTTTCATATCCAAAATTTAGAGTAATGTATATAAATCCACCCAAAAATCTTTCCAAAAGAACTTGAACACTTTGATAGTAAATCCATCCAAACCGGTACTGGTTTCATTTTTCAGTTTTTTTTAAAACAGGGTTAGCAACAATTTCCATTCAGAATTTTCAAGGGTCATTATTACATTAATTTTAAAGAATACATAAATGAAAAATAAATAAGGATACTTACTACACTTGATATCAGAACTATTTCTTGCAAATTTAATTTTTAAAAAGACAGTCAAGAGTATGATCACTGGTATCATTCCCATTATACTACACATCCTACATCTGTACAGTCACATAACGTTTATTTTTACAATGTCTACACTACACTATTTACAATATTTTATAGTGAAATTTTTTAATCTTGTAGCTTGTCATCAACCTGTTTTTCAAGCGCTCCAAGTTCAGTGATTTTGTCCTTCACACTTTTCCTCAAACTATGTGATGTCGTGAGGAAGGAAATTTTTCTGTGTGTCTCTGCTTTCAAGGCATAATCATCAGCAGCAGCTGTCATTGCCTGAATGTCTTTTTCAGTAGACAACTTTCTCCTCTTTAACTCTCTCTCTTATATATATATATATATATATATATATATATATATATATATATATATATATATATATATATATATATATATATATATATAGGCTAAAATGCCTGCTACCGGGCCTACTGTACCAATCGGCTGTAGTTTTACTAATATCGTGACCAGCAGTACCGAACTGTTTTGGCAACTGCCAATATCATGACTAGCGCTTAACGGGAAATCAGTTATTTTATTAAAGATTTAAAATAATTGCGAATTGGAGAATTAGTGAATTTTTTGCTTGTGGTTTGTAGTGTGAATCCGCGAATTGCTGAAAAAGTCGTGAGGGTTGGCAGCTATGTAATGATTCATCTAAAGTAAGAACAAAATCCATCAAGAAGTTTATAAACTATCAGGAAATGAAAGATAAAAAATATTACACTAAAACATTTTCTTGGACTGTGACTTAGACAACAACAACAGGGTGAGTAACTCGAAATGAATTGTCTTAGTTTTATAATGATTTATCCCAAGCAGGAATAAAATCTATCATGGGCTTTAGGAAATATAAGCAAATGAAAAACCTGCAACCAAAACCTTAACACAAATTTTCTATGACCATAATGTAGTCCCTAGTCTAGTATAATACCATCACTTAAGACTGAGATTCTAGGTTAGCCATCAAAATGATTACAGATCACCTGTACACTTACCGCATACATTTCATTCTGTGCTGAGGGATGCATCTTTCCCTGCAGCCGCTGTATCAGTTCTACATCCTCCTTGCTCAAAATGACATTCTGTCCTGTCAGTTTGTTAGTCACTGTTCTCCTGAAATAATTATGAGCTGAACTAAACACACACCTGTTTCCTAAACACAAATACCTATGTAACTTTACTTTTCCTGTTTAGTCATAATGGTACAGAACAAGTAATATTAAAAAATATAAATTACATAGAGGGAAAATTGTTGTAAAATCTTTCGATAAATATATTTATGCGTATTAAAAACTTTACATACATTGGATAACAATTTCATGAAACTCAGTCTGCAAATCTTAAATGGTGTCAACTGCTCTGGTGGCCTAAGTGGTTAGAGCACCAGTCTCAGATACAGGAGGTTTCGAACCCCAGCCAAGTCACACCAAAGACTTATAGAAATTGTACTAGCAGCTGCCTCACTTGGTGCTCAGCATTAAGAAGTTAGTGTTAGGACTGGGTGGCCTGGTGTCAGGATAATGTGTCTGGGTAAGACATTTAGCACAATACCCTGGCACTAGACATCACTAAAACTGCTAGTGATATGACTGAAAAATTGTTAAAGTTACATTAAAATTCCAAATCACATACACATACTTAAATGGTGTCAAAATAATTATTCATTTACATGTCTGTAACAAAGAACAAAAGCTGTGATGCATTTTAATTGGTTCAAAAAGCTTTCATGCATATACTCATACTATATTCTCACAGACTGGTCTATCTGGATAAGTGAAAACCATTTTCTTACCAAAATAATATAGTTTTCTAAAGTATAGGGAACCAATCCCATGCTTATCATTTGAGAGAAAACATCTGTAAAATAAATGGTTTTAAAATTTTCCCAAGAATGTTGTTTCTAATACTTGTAATTTTTCACAATATTTGGACTATTTTACTTTTGTATTCTGACGCATTTACTCTGTGAGTGGGACAGAGTTTTGGCCCATGACAACTTTAAAACATCCAAGAACAGTTAATAATACATTTTAAATAAAAGTGCACTAGTTTCCTACCAATAGTTGGGGTCATCCATCTTGTTTAGAAACTCATCAAGCTCATCTGCCTTTTCTGGTTTGACAAGTTTCTTGCCCTCGATATCATAACCAATGTGGGTATAGTTCTTGTACCACTCCATTGGAATGTTCCCCACTGTGTTTCGGATATCCTAAAAAATTATGAAATTTTCAAGTTGATAATAAACTTGTGTCCTGCTAAACCCAGTGTCTCACCTGTATCCATATACTTGCAAGTAAAATCCATGCATCTGACATTTATAAATATTTACACTTAAGTAGACGACATGGACAAGGCAGGAAATCCTGACATATCTGTTATAAACTATAGTAATATTATCCAATGCTGAAGCTGAATTACAGCAACAGATGTTGAAGATATGTAACTTTTACAATACAAAATGTAACATTACAGTGATGAAACATGCATTCAGCTTAAGATGTCAATACAGGAACTCCTTGGACATTAGTATATAAACTTCAGACATATTGTAATGTTATAGCAACAAATGTAGAAGATACTGTATATACTCATGTATAAGTCACATAAAACTGCAAACAACAAAGATCCTGATCTGCCATCACATGATGTGCCTGCAGATCAGGGTCTCTGTTGTTTGTTCTACTGATTAATTCTAACAAACTGCAGAGACCCAGATCTGCTTAGAGTTTGGGACGAGCCTAGGCTCGAGCTCAAGGCTCGATAATTTTGGAGCATTTTCGGGGGCTCAAAGCTCGAGGTCGAAGCTCGTTGAGCTTCGAGTTTACGCCTAGAAAAATTCTCCGCCTTTTGATATTATCAGACCTGATAAACCCGTGCGATAATTAATTGACTGTGGGAATGAGCGGCTTTACAGATTCACATGGCCTACACTTCCCCATGTGTTGGTCGACCAGTGGGCAGTCGTTGCCTTGCAACGGTCATCGCTGGGGGCTCCTAAGATAATAATTCCGACTATTATGATTGCAGCTGACGGGGAGAAGGGGTTTTTCAACTTCTGCAAGCGAGAGAACCGGTGAACTTCTCAAGTGTTTGGTCTGACAATGAGTGGTGCCAGAGGGGCAGTAGGCGCACAACTGACACCCGAGGGATTTCTTTTAAACTGATTTTTGAACAGTTCAAACAACATAAACGTGTTATCAGCGATTTTTCATATTGTATCTGCTCTTTGTTTGTTAATTTTTACTTATATTTTATTTCTAAAGCAGTAGCGATGTCAAAAAATTAGAAATCAGCTGTTTGGACTTATTTTAACAAGCCCGAAAAGGATAATTCGTCAACATCTGCTTAGCATTCATCATATTGATGTCAACAAGGATGAGTCTGAAATAGAGCCGAAGAAAATGAGAACAATGGATAACTTTGTTGTCAAAACTTCACTGGAAGAAATGGTCTTGAAACTCGCTGCAGTTGATGGATTCTCGATTCGGAAAATCACTCTTTCAGAATTTATTCATCAATCTCTGTCATTAAGAGGAATGAAGCTACCTGCTGATGAGAGATCAGTGATGGCCCTTATTCGCGATTTTGAAGAAAAAGTGAAGCAACAAGTCATACAGGACATTAAGAAAGAACTCTCAGAATCAAAGAGATTTTCAATATCATTGGACAAATGGAAAAGTATCGGAAATCGTTGATTTCTCAACATCAACCTTCATACGGTCTCGTCAAAATGTATCAATCTTGGTCTTGTCAGAATTTACGGAAGTTGTAATGCTGAAAGAATGAACGAGCTCGTTGAGGAACATCTTAATTCATTTGGTGTCTCATTCAAACAGGATATTGTTGCCTCTACTGGTGATGGAGTAAGTGTCATGATCAAGTTCGGAGAAAAATTGCCCGCTCTGTATCAAGCCTGCCTTGATCATGGATTGCATTTGGGTGTTACAAAAATTTTGTACAGAGAAAATTGCCCAGGTCAAGGAATTTCGGTTTTTTCACGTGAAGAAACTGGACAGACTGATCATTTCGATGAAAGCAAAGATGAACTGAGTGCTGAAGAAGTTGAGATACAAAGCGAATCATGGAAGGAAAATATAAACACTGTGAGAGAAATCGTTAAATTTTTCAAAGGCTCAGCCATATGATTGGATGCATTTAAAGCTAAAAGCTAAATTTAACAAAGAACAACAACTGTCCCTCGACTGCAAAACTAGATGGAATTCCATGCTAAAAATGCTAGAAATCTTTATTAAATTATACGATGTCACCAATAAAGTGCTGAGTGAAATCAGATCCGAGCATCTCTTAACTAATCTGAACATAGAATTATTGAAATCCATACTTTTGGCATTGAAACCGGTTGAGGTTACTCTTAATGCTATGAGCAAAAAAAAAGCTTCTCTGAGAACCGCTTATGTTGCTATTAGCTTCATGAGGGAAAAATTGTCTGCACAAGGAACAGAGATCAGTCGTACTCTTTTAGAAAATATTGATCATTACATCGACGGTAGAGTTAATCAACAACTTATGGATCTTATGATTTCTCTGCACCATTTGGATAATGTTCCATCCAAAACTTCTATTGAATTAGCAACAAATTTGATGAAGCGGCTATTTCCATCGGCAAATACTGCAAATGAAGAAGCACATGATGAGAAAATAACAACCATAACGAGCTCTCACTTGAAGATGAACTTAGATTTCGATTGGAAGCTTCTAGCACTCAGGGATCTCTTCAAACTGATCGATTTAAGAAATTACGCCAAGAATTTTCCTTGTCAAAAAGTAATGGTGAACTGACTGAAAATTTGAGGCGAATATCAGATGCCATCAGAACAATCAAACCGACTTCAATTGATTCAGAAAGAGCATTTTCAGTTGCTACTAATTTCTGTACAAAATTGCGATCAAAGTTATCGGATAAATCTCTGCATGCTCTTGTCTTTTTGAAATACTATTATATTAACAAGAATGATGTTTAAATAAATTACAAAGAAAATTATTTTTCATACTACTCAAGCTTGAAAGCTCGAAAAAATTATCGAGCTCAAGCTAGCATGAGCTTCAAATCCCCGAGCTTTCTTATACTCTAGATCTGCTAGAGCATTATGTGACTGCGGATATGGGTCTGATCAGTTATTAGTTGGATTCACCTTATAAGCGAGTAAATACAGTATGTGACTTTCACAATACTTAAGGAGCTGCAGTGACTCGGTGGTTAACAGCAGGACTCTCCACCAACAATGTGCAGGTTCAAATCCTACCAATGAACCAGTCTGGGTCAGCTACCGTGGTGTGCCCTTGGGCAAGGCACTTTAACTGGATGTTAATAACCTATTTGTGTTGATATGCCATAAAGCATCAAACCAAACCAATCACAATGATGAACCAAGCTTTCTACTTAAACTGGCGAGAGAATAAGAAAGGTATTCCTAGCATATCAACAGATAACCTTAGGACTGATAGTAGTATAATCTTAAAGTTTCTGTTTCAATCCAGCCACTAAGAAATAGGCAACTTCAAAACTGATATAAGAAATATGCAGCTTGTATCAAGTCAGCCTTATTGGCTACACTTACCTCCTCATTACAAGAATCATAGCCATTCTCGTAGACAGTAATCGCCATTTGTCTCAAGTCAGTCAACAGTAACAAACGTACCTCCTCCTCACCAGAACAATCATGGTCTTAGTCACGAACACTTGTCTCTCTCTGTCTTAAGCCAGTCTGAAGTGGCTATACTTACCACCTCACCAGAAAAATCATAGACATACTCACAGACAGTATTCTGTGCTTGTCTTAGTTTATCCTGAAGTGGCTAAACTGCCTCACCTGAAGAATCCTTTTATGGATAGTAGTTTGTGTTTGTCTCATGTCAGTCTGATGTAGCTACACTTGCATCCTCACCAGAAAAAGCACAGCCATACCAAAGACAATAGCGTCTGTTTATCTCAAGCCAGTCTGACGTGCTACATTTGACCCCCTCACATTAAAAATCATCCTTTCATGGACAGTAGTTTGAGTTTGTCTCAAGTGAGCCAACAATGACTAACCTTACTTCCTCAACAGAACAATATTAGCCATACTCAAGGAAGCAGTCTCTGCCTCAAGTCAGTCTGAAATGGCTACACTTACCTCCTCACCAGATGAATCACAGTCATACTCAAAGACAGTACTTTGTGCTTGTCTTGAGTCAGTCTAGGGTGACAAAACATACAACCTCACCAGAACCATAATAGTCTTACTCATGAACAGTTATCTCTCTCTGTCTCAAGTAAATCTAAAGTGGCTACATTTACCTTCTCACATAGCCATACTCATAGACAGTATTCAGTGCTTGTCTCAAGTCAGTCTGAAGTTGTCACACTTCTTCATCAGATGAATCAGTCATACTCATGGTCAGTAGTCTGTCTCAAGTCAGTCTACAGTAACAAAACTTACCTCCTCATCAGAAGAATCAGCCATACTCATTGACAGTTATCTGTCTCAAGTCAGTCTACAGTGACTAAACTTACCTCCTCATCAGAGGAACCAGTTATACTTGTGTACAGTAGTCTGTCTCAAGTCAGTCTACAGTGATTCAACTTACCTCCTCATCAGAAGAATCATAGTCATACTCTTGGACAGCAGTCTCTATCTGTCTCAAGTCAGAATCACTTCTGTTATTATTTTGAACATCCAACTCCTTTTTAGAGAGTTCATCTTTCATCTCATTATCATTCACATCGTCATCATCATCCTTAGAATCATCACTTTCTTTTGAATCCTGCAGAAAATATTTAAGGAAATTAAGCTGGATAATTCTACTTTGACAGGATAAAAAAAAATACACACTACAAACTATAAGTATACAAAAATCACTGAATACTCATTCAAAGTATCTACTGTATAAAAGTCTTGAGTAGTTTTAATAAAATATAAAACACTGGAAATCTCATTACTACAATCTCTGTTTATCCAACTAGTGTTTTAATTTGTCTATGTGAATGGGCACATTAAATCTAACTCATGAAGGTAACAGACCTATTTTTATGCCAGTTCATGCCTGAAAAAAGTAGCAGATTGTATCAATATATACCAAGCAGCATATAGATGCAGTAAAGTCTCCCTAAGGTAAGTACTGATACTCAGCGCTACTTGTATAACTTAAGACTAGTCAGGGACAAGCTGGGTCACAGGAATGCCTAAGGCAAACAC
This sequence comes from Sinohyriopsis cumingii, assembly GCA_028554795.2. Classification (NCBI taxonomy): domain Eukaryota; kingdom Metazoa; phylum Mollusca; class Bivalvia; order Unionida; family Unionidae; genus Sinohyriopsis; species Sinohyriopsis cumingii. The sequence goes on from CM068839.1 coordinate 74,430,148, forward strand.
TGTCATTGCTACTTTCATAATGCAAGACTTATCAGAGATAAACTGCATCACATGCCTGTCTAAGGCAAACACTGTCAGTGTTAACTTCATAAATCAAGACTAGTCAGGGACAAACTGGGTCACAGGCCTGCCTAAGGCAAACACTGTCAGTGTTAACTTCATAAATCAAGACTAATCAGAGATAAACTGCATCACATGTCTGTCTAAGGCAAACGCTGTCAGTGTTAACTTCATAAATCAAGACTAGTCAGGGACAAACTGGGTCACAGGCCTGCCTAAGGAAAACATTGCTACCTTCATAATGCAAGACTAATCAGAGATAAACTGCATCACATGCCTGTCTAAGGCAAACACTGTCAGTGTTAACTTCATAAATCAAGACTAGTCAGGGACAAACTGGGTCACAGGCCTGCCTAAGGCAAACACTGTCAGTGTTAACTTCATAAATCAAGACTAGTCAGGGACAAACTGGGTCACAGGCCTGCCTAAGGAAAACATTGCTACCTTCATAATGCAAGACTAATCAGAGATAAACTGTCTCATACACCTGTCTAAGGCAAACACTGTCAGTGCAACCTTCGTAACTACTACCAAAAGAAGGTAAGGCTAGTACAGTACAAATGGAGGTATAAGTCTGCCTAAGGTAAACATTGAAATCAGAGCTCCCTGTACAACTTAGGCTAGTACAGAATTTAACTGAAGCATAAGGATGACTAAGGTAAACATTGAAGTCAGTGCTACCTGTACAACATAAGGCTGTAACAGGACAAACTAAGGCATAAGACTCACCAAAGTAAACATTGAAGTCAGTGCTGTTACCTGTACAACATAAGGCTGTAACAGGACAAACTAAGGCATAAGCCTCACCAAGGTAAACATTGAAGTCAGTGCTGTTACCTGTACAACATAAGGCTGTAACAGGACAAACTAAGGCATAAGCCTCACCAAGGTAAACATTGAAGTCAGTGCTGTTACCTGTACAACATAAGGCTATAACAGGACAAACTAAGGCATAAGCCTCACCAAGGTAAACATTGAAGTCAGTGCTACCTGTACAACATAAGGCTGTAGCAGGACAAACTAAGGCATAAACCTGACTAAGGTAAACATTGAAGTCAGTGCTGTTACCTGTACAACATAAGGCTGTAACAGGACAAACTAAGGCATAAGCCTCACCAAGGTAAACATTGAAGTCAGTGCTGTTACCTGTACAACATAAGGCTGTAGCAGGACAAACTAAGGCATAAACCTGACTAAGGTAAACATTGAAGTCAGTGCTGTTACCTGTACAACATAAGGCTGTAACAGGACAAACTAAGGCATAAGCCTCACCAAGGTAAACATTGAAGTCAGTGCTGTTACCTGTACAACATAAGGCTGTAGCAGGACAAACTAAGGCATAAATCTGACTAAGGTAAACATTGAAGTCAGTGCTGTTACCTGTACAACATAAGGCTGTAACAGGACAAACTAAGGCATAAACCTGACTATGGTAAACATTGAAGTCAGTGCTGTTACCTGTACAAAATAAGGCTGTAACAGGACAAACTAAGGCATAAACCTGACTAAGGTAAACATTGAAGTCAGTGCTGTTACCTGTACAACATAAGGCTGTAACAGGACAAACTAAGGCATAAACCTGACTAAGGTAAACATTGAAGTCAGTGCTGTTACCTGTACAACATAAGGCTGTAGCAGGACAAACTAAGGCATAAACCTGACTAAGGTAAACATTGAAGTCAGTGCTGTTACCTGTACAACATAAGGCTGTAACAGGACAAACTAAGGCATAAACCTGACTAAGGTAAACATTGAAGTCAGTGCTGTTACCTGTACAACATAAGGCTGTAACAGGACAAACTAAGGCATAAACCTGACTAAGGTAAACACTGAAGCCAGTGCTGTTACCTGTACAACTTAGGCCAAGTACATGACTTAAATGAAGCATAGGGCTGACTAAGATAAGCACTGAAATAAGTCAATGCTATCTATTAAACAGAATTCCTGGAGGACAAACTGAAACATACACATATTAGCATGTTCTTTATAAAGAAGAGACACAGTGGTTCAGTAGATAGTGTGCTGGACTCATGACAAGATGGATGTGGGTTTGAATCCTGTCCAGACTACACCTGGTTTGTTGCAATGATGTGTCCTAAAGTGAGGCACTTTGATCAAGTTGCCTCAGCATAACAGAACCTATCATGTGCTGATGAATGCCAAATGTATAAAACATTTATGGCAAAAGCCAGTTTTGTGAATTCTAAAAAGACATAGCAAGCATTTAATGTTTTCTTCACTTTTGGTGTGTGTATATATATATATATATATATATATATATATATATATATATATATATATATATATATATATATATATATATTAGGGCATAACTGATTAGCATTTTTCTACTGATTTCCGATTCCGGATTTTGGGCATGAAATTTTTCCGATTCCGGATACGATTCAATTAATCGGAAATGCTAAATTAAAAGGTTTTTCAAATTAACTTTTTAAACCGTGTTACACACGTTTTGCATATCACACCGATGTCACAAGGGGAAGGATATGGCAGGACTATAGCAAAATGCAACAAGTTCAAAGCCACAAAGAATCCATGAAATTTTTTATTTTTGTAAAATGTACTGAAACATTATAAACGTTTTTTCTACGATCACATTGTTATACATAATAATTATAAAAACTTACGATTTTACAAATAAAACTCGCAAACTGAAATCCACGTGTTATGGCGCCCTAAGTATTCATTTTCCTGTGATATTGTTCTTGTTTTTTGGCAAAGATATTATAATATAATAAATTTAGAAATGTGAGTTAAAGAGTCTTGAATATTGAATCATTTATGTCGACCAGCTGCCAGTTCCGACCCATTCTTTGTTCAACAATTAGTTGATCTTGCCGCCAGGCTTTAATTTTCCCGCCTTAATCATTTATGTCGGCAAGCGGCCAGTTCCATCCTGTACTTTATTCAACAATTAGTTGATCTTGCCGCCATGCTTTAATGTCGCGGTCAAATAAAAATAAAACAGGCTTTTGTTTGGTCCTATAAAGTTGGCCTCTTGCGACGACTTAAATAAAAGCAATGAAATCTGATCGATTCTTGCATTTTCCAAAGTGATCGGTGATTGAAACAAGTTTATTGTGCTGTGAAAGTTTCCTTATTAACTTTATTTATATTTACGATTGTAAGAATCATTTTCTTTTAATACCTCATTAGCATGTGTCAATGTATTCAATATTATGCCTTCATTATTGAGGATGTTGACATAAACGGGTAGGACTGTATTATATATTTTAATAAATTTAAATCTTTCGGTCTAACTCAAGTATTATCGTTTCACCCCGTTGTGTTGACCATATTGGACTTTTCTGACTTCTTATTTAACTTTATTAACGCACTATCGAATGACACGCAGTGTTAGACACGGTGCTATAGAAAATCAACTTTATTATTTTTATTATCCAAATCGGTCGTTCCTGCCTTGTCCGACTCTGATTAATCGGAGGTTCATACTATCCGGTGGAATCCGATTTCTGGATCAAAAGTCGGTTATGCCCTAATATATATATATTATATATCATGACTAATGATCTTTGACAAAGAGGAAATATGAGCTAAGTGCCTTTCCCACTGACATGTAAAATCAGCAGACTAGGACTGGCCTGTACTGAACCTATGACGCTTGGATTACAAGTCAAGTGCTCTACCCACTGAGCTACCACTACACACCAAAAGAAGCTAGAAAGGGAGACTACTTCCTTTTATGCAAAACACAAAAGTTTGTAAAACTCCTGTGTAAATGGTAAGCTAAACAGGACTCGCTTTCATATTTGGACATTATGAGTCATGATTACATGATTTTGCTCTTAAATGGCCGAGTTAAATTTAAACAATGTTTGATGATTTGTTAAGCTTATATATAAAATCCTTTGACTGTAATATGAGTAAATAATGATATGAAATAAAAGCATGTCCTTCTCTATTCTAAAGAATAAACACGTCACATTTGAATGAAAGGGTTACATAAAACTGAACAGCCATAGAAAGTTGCTTTCATTAAACAAAGTTGTAGAATAAAATTAAAATATAACACAGAAACAATCTGACATTTTTATCAGGTTAAAGTATATAAGTCATTAAAAGAGATTACCCCTTTAAATTTATTAACATTTTGAACTCTTCGGCAAAGATATAACTGTTATGACAGAAAAAGAAAAATTAGCTTTTTGTAGCCAATTATAATTGATCAGTTGGTTAAAGAGAACAAATTATCAATCATGAAATTCTGACCAATTCCCATAACTAAGATAAGTCCAACTGCAAACTGCACTGACCCAGATCTGCTGATGCATAATGTACCAGCGGATCAGGGTCTGTAGAGTTTAATAGGAGTAATCAGTAGAACAAACAGCATAGACCCTAATATGCTGGTGTATTATGCTATGGCAGATCAGGGTCCTTGCTGTTTGCAGGTTGAAATGACTTATAAACAAGTATATAGATAATGTAAATCATGATTTTTTTCTCACAATTTAATGGACATTATTCTACGAAAATGATATATTAATTACACGGATGTGTAGCATATATATTTGCTTTTAAGTCAAATCAAATTGAAAACAACTCAGATAACAAATGGGAATGCAATCAAATATAACCTAATGCCCCTTACAAGTACTCACATAACAAGTGGGATTTTGTGTCATCAAAGACAGTCCAATGCCTCTAACCAATACATCACATGTAAGAATTAATGCAATCAAACAAACCAATGCCTCTAAGTAATACACCTATAACAAGTTAATTAATGAATTCAAACTCAACCCAATGACTCTAACCAATACTCTCTTCACAAGTAGTAATTGATGGAATCAAACATAACCCAATGACTGTAATCAATATTCACATAACAAGTGGGAATTAATGGAATCAAATTCAATGCTTCTAATCAATACTCACATAACAAGTGGGAATTAATGGAATCAAATCCAATGCTTCTAATCAATACTCACATAACAAGTGGGAATTAATGGAATCAAATCCAATGCCTCCAACCAAAACTCACATAACAAGTAGGAATTAATGAAATCAAATCCAATGCTTCTAACCAATAATCACATAACAAGTGGGAATTAATGGAATCAAATTCAATGCTTTTAATCAATACTCACATAACAAGTGGGAATTAATGGAATCAAATCCAATGCTTTTAATCAATACTCACATAACAAGTGGGAATTAATGGAATCAAATCCAATGCCTCTTACCAATACTCTCATCACAAGTAATAATTGATGGAATTAAACATAACCCAATGACTGTAATCAATATTCGCATAACAAGTGGGAATCAATGGAATCAAATCAAATGCCTCTTACCAATACTCACATAACAAGTAGGAATTAATAGAATCAAATCAAATGCTTCTAACCAATACTCACATAACAACTGGGAATTAATGGAATCAAATCCAATGCTTCTAACCAATACTCACATAACAAGTGGGAATTAATGGAATCAAATCCAATGCTTCTAACCAATACTCACATAACAAGTGGAAATTAATGGAATCAAATCCAATGCTTTTAATCAATACTCACATAACAAGTGGGAATTAATGGAATCAAATCCAATGCTTCTAACCAATACTCACATAACTAGTGGGAATTAATGCAATCAAATAAAATGCTTCTAACCAATACTCATATCACAAGTAATAATTGATGGAATTAAACATAACCCAATGACTGTAATCAATATTCACATAACAGGTGGGAATCAATGAAATCAAATCCAATGCTTCTAACCAATACTCACATAACAAGTGGGAATTAATGGAATCAAATCCAATGCTTCTAACCAATACTCACATAACAAGTGGGAATTAATGGAATCAAATCCAATGCCTCCAACCAAAACTCACATAACAAGTAGGAATTAATGGAATCAAATCCAATGCTTCTAACCAATACTCACATAACAAGTGGAAATTAATGGAATCAAATCCAATGCTTTTAATCAATACTCACATAACAAGTGGGAATTAATGGAATCAAGTCCAACGCCTCTAACCAATACTCTCATCACAAGTAATAATTGATGGAATTAAACATAACCCAATGACTGTAATCAATATTCGCATAACAAGAGGGAATTAATGGAATCAAATCCAATGCCTCTAACCAATACTCACATAACAAGTGGGAATTAATGGAATCAAATCCAATGCCTCTAGCCAATACTCGCATAACAAGTGCGAATTAATGGAATCAAATCCATTGCCTCTAGCCAATACTCGCATAACAAGTGCGAATTAATGGAATCAAATCCAATGCTTCTAATCAATACTCACATAACAGGTGCGAATTAATGGAATCAAATCCAATGCTTCTAATCAATACTCACATAACAAGTGGGAATTAATGGAATCAAATCCATTGCCTCTAGCCAATACTTGCATAACAAGTGCAAATTAATGGAATCAAATCCAATGCTTCTAATCAATACTCACATAACAAGAGGGAATTAATGGAATCAAATCCAATGCTTCTAATCAATATTCGCATAATAAGAGGGAATCAATGGAATCAAATCCAATGCTTCTAACCAATACTCACATAACAAGTGGGAATTAATGGAATCAAATCCATTGCCTCTAGCCAATACTCGCATAACAAGTGCGAATTAATGGAATCAAATCCAATGCTTCTAATCAATACTCACATAACAGGTGCGAATTAATGGAATCAAATCCAATGCTTCTAATCAATACTCACATAACAAGTGGGAATTAATGGAATCAAATCCATTGCCTCTAGCCAATACTTGCATAACAAGTGCAAATTAATGGAATCAAATCCAATGCTTCTAATCAATACTCACATAACAAGAGGGAATTAATGGAATCAAATCCAATGCTTCTAATCAATATTCGCATAATAAGAGGGAATCAATGGAATCAAATCCAATGCTTCTAACCAATACTCACATAACAAGTGCAAATTAATGGAATCAAATCCAATGCTTCTACTCAATACTCACATAACAAGTGGGAATTAATGGAATCAAATCCAATGCTTCTAATCAATACTCACATAACAAGTGGGAATCAATGGAATTAAATCCAATGCTTCTAATCAATACTCACATAACAGGTGCGAATTAATGGAATCAAATCCAATGCTTCTAATCAATACTCACATAACAAGTGGGAATTAATGGAATCAAATCCATTGCCTCTAGCCAATACTCGCATAACAAGTGCGAATTAATGGAATCAAATCCAATGCTTCTAATCAATACTCACATAACAGGTGCGAATTAATGGAATCAAATCCAATGCTTCTAATCAATACTCACATAACAAGTGGGAATTAATGGAATCAAATCCATTGCCTCTAGCCAATACTTGCATAACAAGTGCAAATTAATGGAATCAAATCCAATGCTTCTAATCAATACTCACAGAACAAGTGGGAATTAATGGAATCAAATCCAATGCTTTTAACCAATACTCACATAACAAGTGCGAATTAATGGAATCAAATCCATTGCCTCTAACCAATACTCACATAACAAGAGGGAATTAATGGAAATCAAATCCAATGCTTCTAATCAATATTCACATAATAAGAGGGAATCAATGGAATCAAATCCAATGCTTCTAACCAATACTCACATAACAAGAGGGAATTAATGGAATCAAATCTAATGCTTCTAATCAATATTCACATAATAAGAGGGAATCAATGGAATCAAATCCAATGCTTCTAACCAATACTCACATAACAAGTGGGAATTAATGGAATCAAATCCAATGCTTCTAACCAATACTCACATAACAAGTGGGAATTAATGGAATCAAATCCAATGCTTCTAACCAATACTCACATCACAAGTAATAATTGATGGAATTAAACATAACCCAATGACTGTAATCAATATTCGCATAACAAGTGGGAATCAATGAAATCAAATCCAATGCTTCTAACCAATACTCACATAACAAGTGGGAATTAATGGAATCAAATCCAATGCCTCAACATAAATGGATGCTTCTAGCCACTACTCTCATAACAAGTGGGAATTAATGGAATCAAATCCATTGCCTCTAACCAATACTCACATAACAAGAGGGAATTAATGGAATCAAATCCAATGCTTCTAATCAATATTCACATAATAAGAGGGAATCAATGGAATCAAATCCAATGCTTCTAACCAATACTCACATAACAAGTGGGAATTAATGGAATCAAATCCAATGCTTCTAACCAATACTCACATAACAAGTGGGAATTAATGGAATCAAATCCAATGCCTCTAACCAATACTCACATAGCATGTAGGAATTAATGGAATCAAATAAAATGCCTCCGACTAAAACTCACATAACAAGTAGGAATTAATGGAATCAAATCCAATGCCTCTAACCAATACTCACATAACAAGTAGGAATTAATGGAATCAAATCAATGCCTCAACATAAATGGATGCTTCTAGCCACTACTCTCATAACAAGTGGGAATTAATGCCATAACAAAGTTTTCAAGATGTCGACTGTGGTGGACATTGAAAAGCACCCTTTTTTTGAGGACCATACAGATCATGAGGTGAATGTGGGTGTACAGTTTTATGGCAATCCTCAAAGTAGTTAAGGAGAAGCAGCGATCACAAATTTCTAATGGACAGACAGATGTACAAACTATTCCATTAGATCTTCCAGTCTACGACCAGTAAAACTAAAAACAATACAAAAAATTGAAGAAAAAAGGTAAAATAGTTCAGTATTAGTACAACAACACATTTAAATTTTAGAAGTCAGTAATTTCCTGTTCAAATATTTTGGACAAACTTTATGATATATTTGTTTAGTTCTCAAGTTTTAGGATGAGAAAATTACTTTTTTCTTGTCCCCAGATATAAAGTTAATATGGTACCTACAATCATGGACAAATGATAATTTTTACAGAGGACAAGTAAACTTTAATGCCTTACATTTCCAGGACAGGTAGGTGAATAAACAATGTACTCAGCAATGTTTGTTTTTAAAAAAAATAATGTCTGCTAATTTAAAGTGATGTGTTCAAAACTTAACCTGATCCTCCTCAGAATCTGAGGTGTCCTCTTCTAGACCGGAGTATACACTCTCCTCTGAGTCTGTTGTGTCATCATCACTTTCATCCTCACTCTGAACAGCTCTCTCAACAAACAGGTCCACCTAAATACAGGATAAATAGTAACAATTTAGTACACAGTCACTGATTCCACTTATATGCTGTTCAAAAGTTCTATGGAAGCCTTTGCCAATGACAGTCCGGGTCCATCCAGGTCCAGAAATGTCAGGCACTGATGGGAAATCTAATGTCAAGCAAAAGAGAGAATCAGTGAGTGGAAAATCATTTTTTCAAATTAAAATCAAAAATGTTTTGTCTTGAATGATATCAACTTTAATCATCATTACCTGGCATTATCCTTCAGCTGATTTCACTTTAATTTTAACTTTTATCTTTTAAGATTCATCTGATTTGAAATTAAGGGTTATTTGCATGACCTATTGGAAAATAGAGGCTCCAGGGTTGTTTGCTGATGGTCTAAATTTTGGAACTCTAGGGATCCAAGAACAGCTTTGAAGGTTCAAGCTGTACTGGGGGCACTTAAAAAAACTCTTTGATCCTTGTATGAGAACGAGTTTTGGGATGAAAATTAGTGTATTACAGATGAAGTGATATTGAGAACCCTGTGAGAATACTGCAATTTTGAATCTCACTAACTGAATTAATTCCCCAATAATAATGACTGATCACATGAAAATCTTGCACAATCAATTTACAAGTGTAATAAAACATGTAACATTCATTAACATTAACAAAGTTACAGATCATGTTAGCGCTTGACTTATAGATCAACTACCGCAATTAAGCAGTTACCAAGAGACTTTGTGTTAAGCAAGGACACACTTTCATTATCTAGCTGTGAAATGCATTTGAACAAATGCACTAGGCAAGTTTGTACAATGGCAGACATGCTGCATTCTGTAGTAATTTCCCTGCTCTTTACATATTTATAATGCACTTGGCAAGTTTGTACAATGGCAGACATGCTGCATTCTGTGGTAATTTCCCTGCTGTTACATATTTATAATGCACTTGGCAAGTTTGTACAATGGCAGACATGCTGCATTCTGTGGTAATTTCCCTGCTGTTACATATTTATAATGCACTTGGCAAGTTTGTACAATGGTAGACATGCAGTATCCACTGTTGCATAGTAATAATGTATGCAATATAATTTCATTGTCTTAACAACAAGACCAGCACCAGCATGCCAGTAATGAACATAAACAACTGTAACCTATTTATCACAATTTAGGGCTAAACAATAATGCTGTTATCTTGCCAATAGTGCTTCTGCTGACAGTGGAGCAATAAAATTACCACCAATAGCTATCGCATAAGTTAAGACATGGCAGTGAATTGGCATTTTCTTTGATCGTCAGCTATCCGTTTATTATCTAAATAGAATACCTACCAATATTCTGCACATGATGAGGTACTATGCTCACTGATCAAACGGACAGGTGTTAAACCAATCATGCAGATATCAAGTAAACTAGTGCAATTATTGTTCAAATAATCTTGTGGTAAATATAAGAAATGTTACCACTGTATAGTTTGTACAGGTATTGGTATGATACTGACACCTGCTATGGTCAGGTTTATGGCAATGAGGTTTCTCCCATCTGTTTGTTTAGTGTCCTATCTCACAGAGCGAATACAACAGAATCAATGAGGTATGCCATAAAACTAATGTTGGCTCCAATCAAATCTGTGACCAACTTCCACTAGACTTAAGAGAGATACACTAGACAGAGTGGACATCCACTACTCGTTGTGGGCACTTAAGCTCTTCTCCCTCTGTCCACCTCCACCAGAATGAGTGGGCAATCAGTAATCTATGATACATGTACTGTGTGACCTAGAAGGTGTGATGTTGTGCACTTTCTGCACAGAATATTCTGAGATATCGAACATGAATGAGGTACTTCATTCATGTGTCTTGTGTGTGAAATACAGTTCCTATCATTTTAAGTTGATGTTAATGAATAATAATAAAGAAAACATCCTATTACCATGGCAACTGAGAAATACAGTGAACATTGGTAGCATGGTGTCATAGTAAAAACAAACTTTAAAAAATCAGGTAATATTACGCAAGAGCAAGACAGCTGACAACAAAATTTCAACATTAAATCCATAAAATTTCTGTAAATCCATAAAATAATTCAAATTTATGATATTCTATGAATTGGTATATTTAAATTTAAATGCAACCCTCACAAACATTAATTATATGCCTCACGTCTAGAAAACACCTTTTATGAATCTGATGAGACGACAGGGTTCATTAACTTGCCTTTATTCTATAGATCTAACACCCTGCACAGAAATAAAACCAAAAATTTTGACAATACACCCTTAATGGGCACCTCACAAGTTAGAAAAAGTTGTTTTTATCGAAGACCATTAGTCATGTCATCTATTCTGCTTGTAGTGTTTAAACTGCAAAGCAGATAATTTGCAGATATTTGTGCACAGCATATTTTATGACACAAAAAATCGAATGAAACTGAATATAGTATGATCACTTACTTGAACCCGTACAATCTATGATTTTATTTACCTTGAATATCGTTATAATTCAATATTTTTAATGTTCACAGTGAAGTGAACTTCCTGACATTATGTTTAACTGTAAGTTATTCTGATATTATGCATGGTACAATCACGGAACAAAATTATTTAAATCCCATAGTAATATGCATACTGCAGTAACAGAATGTGCATAAACATATATTGCATCACCACTCAACTACTGTCATATGCATGTTATCATGACAGAGAAGCATATCCACATGTCCAATCCTTTAATGAACCAAGCCTCACTGACGGCAAAATAAGTAATCGCCATGATTATTCACACAACAACCATGTACCTTAACTGTAAAGTCTGTTCTCATGGCCATGCATACTGCATCCAGAAAGTTTTGTGCATTTTTGTATCCTAGATGCAGTGTTTGTTAAATCGGTCGGGGGGGGGGGGGGTTACAATCAGGAAATTGTGCAAATACTGTAAGTATATTTGATGCAACAGCATATATTATTCAGTGTGTGTGTGAGTGTGAGTGTGTGTGTGACTCAGAAATCTATGGACACACCTCCCTCTGATAATCATAATGTCTCCCGAATCTGCAAGGGACTAGTCCTACAATGTCAGACCTCGACCCTGATATTTGTTTTGGGCATTGAGGTATTACTGCCTGAATAACAGCGCTGGTTATTATGTCAACTAATATCATAATGAAAGTCAAATTTTCAGGAATATCTCATACACTTGGCAGCTCACAATAATGCTTTGCTACAAATTAAAATCATAATATTTTAGTCAGACTTTACACACTCTGACGTCTTTTTTTCTAATAAATTTAAATTCTCACAGCAAATCAACCTGTTTTCAAGCTTCATTGGGCTAAATTTCAGTTGGCTGGAATGCAAAGGAAGCTAGGAATCCTGATATCAGGTTAAGTTGAAGAATATTTCTTCATCGAAATGAATAAAAACATATTAATATTGAAGAAAGTGTTTAGATAGTCCAACAATGTAAGCCCTCAACCCTGATATTGATATTCTGCGTTGAGGTCTTTATGCCTAAATAACAGCACTTTCTAGTGTGTTTTGATGTCGACAGTCATCATAACTAAAGTCACATTTTCAGGAATATCTCACCTGCCTGGCAGCCCATAATGAAGCTTTTCTACAACATAAATTCATAATGTTTTAGTCAGACTTTACTTACTCCAATGACTTTTTTCTAATAAATTCATATTCTCACACAAGAAAATGGACCTGTTTTCAAGTTTTGTTGGCCTACATTTCAGTGTCCAGAAAGCAATAGAAGCTGCGAATGCCGAAATTGGGTTAAGATGAAGTATATTTCTTTATTTTACAGAAAAGCACTCACATGTGCTGCCAAGTTAGTCTTACACAAAATACCTCAACCTCAGGGTCTTACTGCACGTGTAGCATGTTTTTTTTTTATGTTGAATAATATCGTAACTAAAGTAAAATTTTCAGGAATATCTCATATAACTGGCAACTAAAATAATGACGCTTTTCTACAAAGTAAAGTCATAATGTTTTAGTCAGAATTTTACTTTTTCTTCTGTAATTAATTCAAATTCTCAGAAAAGAAATGACCTGTTTTCAAGTTTCATTGGCCTACATTTCAGTTGGCTGGAAAGCAATGAAAGCCCAGAAGGTTGAAATTGGGTTAAGCTGAAATACTGATCTTTAATAACAAAATGAATAAAAAATATATTATGCCGATTGGAGCTATATCCAAGTTTTTTGTTTTGTTCAAGAAACACATACCCCACATGAACCTTCCTGGACTACCATCGTATTTCAACAAATTCAAATTATGTCAACAGAACATGAAAATGCTTCCATTTGCTAGTCCCAGATTTTGATTCCACCAGGATAAAAACAGCACAATAAGTATATTAATTACATATCAATTTGTGAAAAAGTGTTGATATGGGCTGCCAAGTGTGAGATATCCCTGAAACTTTGACAACTCATTCCGATGTCAACCGACATCAGAACAAGCTATATAAGCCCGTTATCTGGGTACTAAGACATAGCACTAAAACAAAACTAACATGTGCTCTGTCTTATATTGTAGGACTACCGCCAAGAGTCCTACAATGTAAGACATAGCACATGTTGTTTTTGATCCAAATCCAATCAGTATTGCCTTCACTAACTGATGCTATTAATACCTCCATCTCATCCGGGGAATTCCCATCGTTTTTCAAAACTGCCATTGTAAAGCCTCTGCTAAAGAAACCAACACTCGACCATAATGATTTAAAGAACTACCACCCAGTTTCTAATCTCCCATTCATATAAGAAATCTTAGAAAAGGTTGTTCTATCCCAGCTTGTATCTCATCTGAATTCAAAGTCTTTTTAGCCATGTACAATCTGCATATAGCCCTTGCCACAGTACTGAAACTACTCTTCTAAAAGTAGGTAATGACATTCTCTCTGCTTTGGATAGCAGAAAGATTACAGTCCTCACCCTCCTTGATTTGTCTTCAGTATTTGACACAACAGACCATGATACATTACTTCACCAACTCCAGCATGTATTTGGCATTCGTGATACAACCTTACTGTGGTTCAAGTCCTACTTGGTCAACAGGACACAAATTGTGTCTGCAAATGGAATACACTCCAGCCCAGTTAATCTATGGTGTGATGTTCCACAGGGGTTTGTTCTTGGACCTGTCTCTTCATTCTATACACTCAGTTGCTCTCAAGTGTCATTGATCATCATCCAGTGTCTCACCAATGTACGCTGACGACACCCAAATATACAAATCTAGCCACCCAACTGAAGTTGATGCTACCATCCATGGTGTAGAGAGGTGCATTTCTGATATGAAATCATGGATGACATGTAACAAGCTGCAGATGAATGATGATAAAACAAGCCATTCTGATAACAACACAAAGACTTTCTCATTCACATCCTTTACCTCAAACAATAAATATCAGCAACACCAACATTAAATTCCCACAGTCAGTTACGAAACCTAGGTGTCACTCTGGACAGTACTCTCATGTTGCACCAACATGTCATGAACATATGCAAGGCTGCATATCTTGACCTGAGACGTATCACCTCCATTCACAAATATCTTTCAGTTGATGCCACTAAAACACTCGTGTGTTCATTAGTACTTTCAAGACTGGACTATTGTAACTCAATTCTGTCTGGTTCATCTCAATATCTACTTCAGAAACTTCAAAACACAGCTGCTTGGATCATACTTAGAGTACCATGATCAGAGCACACCTCCCCGCTGCTCTGTACCCCACACTAGCTATCCATTCGATCCAGAATCAAACACAAAATTTGTTCTCTGTGCTACGTTTCACTGATGGAATCCAGTCCAACATACCTATCTGACTTCACCCATGTGAACACACCAGCAAGATACTTACACACCTCTTCTGAAAATCGTATACTCATCATTCCCAGTATGAAAACGTAGTCATATGGGCAGCATTCTTTTGCATACCAGGGCCCAGCAGCGTGGAATGAATTGCCCACTGAACTTAGACACAAAGACACAGTGATCCCATTCAAGAATGCTCTTAAAACTCAACTTATTTCGACTGCAAGAACAAACGTAAAGACCTAATAATATTCCCTACCTTATATATTTTCAGCATGTTTTTTTTTTTAAATTTCATGGTGTTTGTTTTTGTAATAATATCATTATATATGGGGTTTTTTTATGTTATAGGTGTTGTCTAATGTTGCAAAGCCCTTAGAGCTTCTAAAGATTAGGTGCTATACAAAGTCCTCATTATTATTATGTTACACTGTTAATCGACATCAAAGCAAGCAACACAGCGCTGTTAGACAGTAAGACCCATCACCCTATAGTATTATAGGTAAGACCTCGACACTGATATTTATGTTGTGGGTGTCAAGGTCTTACAGCCTAACTAACAGCACTGTGTAGCATGTTTTGATGTCGACTAACATCATTACGAAAGTCAAATTTTCAGGACTATTTCACACAACTGACAACTAAAATAACAATGCTTTTCTACAAAGTAAAGTCATAATATTTTATTCAGCCTTGACTTACTCTGATGTCTTTTCTCTAATAAATTCAAACTCTCACAAGAAATTGACCTGTTTTCAAGTTTCGTTGGCCTACATTTCAGTTGGCTGGAAAGACTGGAATGCCAAATGCGGGTCAAGTTGAAATATTGTTCTTTAACAAAACAAATAAAAAATTTATTATGCCTATTGGAACTGTAAGCAATAGTTTGTTTCGTTAAAGAAACATTTCCCCAACATGAACCTACCTGAACTTACTTCGGCATGCCTCAACTACCATCGCATTGCAACAAATTTAAATATATGTCAACGGAACGTGAAAATGTGTCCATTTGCTAGAATCATATTTTCACTCCGCCAGGATAAAGACAGCACCGTAAGTATGTTAATTACAAACAAATTAGTGGAAAAGTGTTGATGTAAGCTACCAAGTGTGTGAGAAGTTCCTGAAACTTTGACTACTCATTCTGATGTCAACAACATCGGAACACGCTATACAAGGACGTTATTTGGATAGTAAGACATAGCAATAAAACAAAAGTAACATGTGCTATGCCTTACACTGTAGGGCTACATCACCCCCCAAAACTAAAGTTTAAGAGATAATCCTGAAAATTAGACTTATCGTTCCGATAACAAATGTTATCAAAATCGGAACACGCTACACAGCGCCATTTTTGGGCAGTAAGACCTCAACGCCCAAAATAAATATCAGTGTCGAGGGCTTTCATTGCAGGACTAGGCAAACGACATGCAATCAGAATCGGGATGGTGCAAGATGATTCAGTTCAGACTTGTCGTTATGGATTCATCCGACGCCATATGGATAAAATATCTTTTAGTTAAATGGCTGCTGTGTGAATAATCTTTGTTAATGTTAGAACATGCTCGCCGTACAAATAGTCAATTACTCGAGTAATAAAAAACGAACCTCGTCCTCCACACGATTTCCACTTCCGATGTCTGATTTGCGCTTAGTGGTCATTATAAGTTTATATATCAAATGGGTATCTTGATTTAATTTACAACATCACGCAAACAAAATCCGTAAAATTTAAGGAACATTGGCCTAGAAGTTAACAACAATTATATACATATAAAAACACGTGTGCTAGCAAAATTCTGCAACAAACCTCCAAATTGAAGAGTAACTAAATGGGTTTGAGTAATATTCATGTGCGGTTTTTATTTGTGTTCAGACACACTGATCCGGCGTAGACAACACGGTGAGCGCTGCAGGTATAGGATATGAAGATACAAGATACAAGAAACTGTATTTAATGTCGATGAACTAGGTAATAATACTTAGAGCCATTTTAGCAACATGACATAACAAACGTATTTCATAATTCAACAGAAAGGTGTACAGATAGCACATATTTACAGTGAAAGAATACACACTTGCACTGTACACACAAAGGTAACAGCAGCTTAAAAGACAATACAACAGTAAGTAAAATGCAAATATACAAGCTACTTTTAACATATGTAAACACATAAAATAATTTAGGGCACTTAATGCTATAAGTGTATGACAATTGTATAAATAAAAGCATACACAAGGTCAAAAGTCCAGGTTAAAAGTCAAGACAGTATATATCATGCAGCTAAAAGCAAACACTGGATATGAAATAAGGATATTATGGGTACCAAAAATTCAAAAACAACCATTTATGTAATTTATCTGTCAAAATCCACACACACACATATATATATATATATATATATATATATATATATATATATATATATATATATATATATATATATATATATATATATATATATATATATATATATATATATATATATATATATATATATATATATATATAAAGTTCCTTTAAACACATTTGAATGTGCTGCATGATACATGTCAATGTCAGAAACTCATTTTATCTTGGATATAAAAAATACAAGGAGAGCATAAAGTAACAGTTCTTTGCATTTTTCTTTGTATCCATGATAACTGCAAATTCTGCTTAACTTTAAGGTCATACATGAAAAGGCATGATATTAAAAAATATGCTTTCATTCAAGACCCTAATGTTAAAGTTTGATTTTTTTAATAATTATCTATAATGACCACAATCATGTTATTACACCCTGACCCATTCTATAAAAGCTGCAAGAATAAAGAACAACATTTTCAGTGGTTGAAGAAGAGCAAGACAAAATTGAATGGTTGAATGTTTGTATCACAAACCAAATTTGCTAATCTTAAGTGAAAAAAACAGCAAAAATACAATGGCTTTATAAAATGAAAAAGTATCATGTATAAAACCTGAGATACTTTTACTCTTATGTATGTTTTATTTAATTTAATTGTTTGTTTGTGGGTTTTAATGTTTTTTATTCCATTACTTGCTATTGTAATGTAACTTTATTTACTGGAATAGAGTTCAGTTCTGACTAAAAATTTTTTTTTAACGTAAACAACTTTATAGAAACATTTCGTCTAATGATGACCTAGTTCCTGACCTTGATTCTGAACCAGTGATAATTTGTAGTAAACAACTTTTTTTTATTTTTGTTAAAATTCTTTCTCAGAGTAAGATTCATAAAGTGGTATAGAGGCCATACTTGGAGTACATGACAAATAACATTTATCGATTAGGTTTTTCCAGAGGACTGACCCACATCCAGGCATCTATTTTGCATTGTAGCTAGACATATTGTTGATATTTTGAGAAATAATAGTTATTCTTGCCTAAACACCAGAGAAGTTCAGGTGTTTTATGTTGTGACTAGTTTTGGGGCTAATCATTTTATTTTATTTTAAAGAAAAGTGATTCTTTTCCCTGGAAATACTAGTGCTCTAAATTAATTCTTGGACAAGGACATTTGTCGAAATTTATGCAGGATTCAAATTGGAATATCATTTTCTGTGATTCAACAAAGAGCTGTTGACACATTAGTATTACACTGACCATAGCATAGGTCATCATCTTCCATTTTGGATTTCATCAGGATTCAAACTCAGTTTCATTAGAACATTTTGTTTCTAGGCATTCTAGTTTTTAATTCTTGGATTATTTTTGGTTTTGATTTGTAAAACCATAAGTTCTATTCTTAATTTTTACCTTGTTTTTCTATGGAAATAAATTATTTGTTAAACTTTACAAAGCTTGTTGGCTTCACTTTTTTTTAAACACATAATATTATCCATATAAATCTAAAACAGAGGCCCCAAAAATTGACCTACATATTATGGTCAAAATTAAAACAAATGTTTTTTATTTCATCTGTTAGGAATATTTTTTAAAAAAGCAATAATATGACTGGTAAAATTTGTCTATCATGGTTCTTTCTTGCAATATTCAAAAACTCAACCTACCAATGGTCTGGAATTGGCAGATCATTCGGACCTAATTTTTCCATAACTTTCTGAATTACATTCATAAGTCAAAATAGAGTCTTAAAGCTATAAATGGTATTAGATAATGTGCATACCTTTTATTAACGTCTCAGCATTGTTATCTTTGACATATTCTTTTAATTTTCATTTCATTTTATTTATGAATATTCATATCAACTGAGAGTTATGACAAAAACATATTAAGAAGTGTAGAAAATTCTACATGAACCTACATTAAAAATCCATGACACACACACACACACACACACACACATCCTATAATTATTTTAATATGTGTAAAAATTTTAAATATATAAAACCATTTTATAAAAATGTTAAGCATCATATAATAATCAGCAGCAGTCAGAATTTACTGGTATGGCATAACTATAATATACAGGAAAGAGGAGGGGTTTACATAATGATGCAGTCAACAATGTGTATTTGAGTGACAGTCAATGTGTTATTCTATATCAAGTAATCATGTTCAGTTCTTAGGTAATATTTCAATTTAAAAGAATCTAGTAAATAGTAAATTATTAATCTAGTGATTTCATATGTTTTATTATTATTATTATTATTATTATTATTATTTTTATTATTATTATTATTATTATTATTATTATTATTATTATTATTATTACTATTATTTGTATAAACTTTGTGTTTGTAGGGGTGTTGAGTGATTTTTATTTGATTATTTATTTATTAATTTATTTTATGTCACTTGTTTTGGCTCGAATGAACAGTAACACAAGAAAGATTGAAAACAACAAGCTTTGAAAAATCCAATAATTTATTTCTCTGGAAAAATTCTGTAAAAATGAAAAATATATGAACTTACGGTTTTATAGAATCAAATCCAAAAATAATCTGAGAATAATCCAACAATAAAATTTTAGTAGTCCCAATAACAAAATGTTTTACTGATTTCACATTCGAATCCTGACAAAGAATCCAAGATGGAAGACGATGACGTATGCTGTAATCTGTAGTGTTGAAGTCTACAGTTCCTTGTAGAAACAAAAATTATCACTTTGGTTTCTGATAGCTGAATAAATTTTTATAAAAAAACTGTTCTTGTTCCACAATATTATATGGGCACATGTATTATCCAGAAAAATAACAGAATTAATCCTTTTTGAATCCAAGTAATGTGAAATAACTCCAAACCAAGTAATTTGAAATAACTCCAAACAACACAACATAAAAACTAACAGTTTAACAGCCCAGCTTCTGCTGAGATTAATTCTCCAAAACATGGGTTATATGGGCTTTCTAAAACATAAACAAGAGGCATGTGATCATCTTCTGGAAGTTTATAGAATCAAGTACTTAGTGTTACCCTGACAAAAACCAATCATTTTACTCTAAGAAATAAAATTTAAAATATTGTTTATATCTTAAAGACAAAGTCCCATCATGACCTTGGAAACAACCAATCATTTTAACATAAAATAGAACTTGTTTACGAAGGTTGCTACAAATTATGAAACAAGGTCAGATTTAGATCAACACCTCGTGGCTATAAACTAACAGTTAAGGTCAAACTGTTTTCTAAAAAAAAAGTATCAACTCTAGTGAATAAATTTACATTACAATATCATGTAATGAAAAATAATTTTTTTAAAAAACTGACAAACAATTAAATTGAAATAAATATATATTAAATCAGATATAATTAAATCAAATATACATAACAATTTATTTATTTACATATTTATTTATACCCAGGAATATTGTAATTTCTTCAAAAATGCTGTTTTGTTGCTATTATTATGTTTCTAGGTCTTAAACTATGTAATGGAAAGACGTGGATCCTACAATTTAAGTAAAATTTAACAAACAATTTATTTCCCTTGAATACAAAGTGAACATTCAAAAGACACAGTATTGTGAATTGTTCTCCCAACAAAATCTAAATAGCCCATCCTAAGTCCAGAATGATAGAATGTTCCAAATGAATTTCATTAGTACTGAATGTCTTGATGTGCTAACAGTTTTGATTCAATACAGTGATATAAATCATAATGTGTCTGAATGAATTCGCAATAATCCCAAAGTAGTGGTTTAGACCAATAAGTTAATGAGCACTTTGTAATTCCAATGAATAATTTAAATAAATAATTACTCTCAAATTATATCTGAACACATCTGAAAGTTCTGATCATAGATTCCCAAGGACTGATATGAGCAGCATCAGAAGCTATGATTTCCACTTTGATATTGTGCAAATCTCTTTCGATAATGGAAGGGGGAGGGGAAGCAAGCTTTGCAATCAAAGTCTTACATCATATGTCAACATTTGCAAAATTCGTTCGATATGATAGACGGTGAGAAAGTTATTAAATAGTTTTCTTAAAACATTCCCTCTCCTACTTATAAGATGACAAAGAGCTAATGTTTGTGACGTCCATGAATGAGATGTCAGGAGTAATCATAGGTCATTATTATTCGCTTTTATGGCATTGAATAATATGAAGTAAATAGTAAATGATGTTTGCAATATGATTTTATTATTTAAAGACAAGTAGTATTAGAAAAATTCCATGTGGATACTTTGGCAAGCATTGTTACCCTATGTTGACACTCTAGACATATGTAGTGAATATGACGTCTGATCCATCGTCGTTACTAAAAATATAACCCTTCTTCCTGCTTTCAGATGAGTCGTATTTCATGGACAATGTGGTTAATTGTTAAAATCAAACTTTTCTGTTGATTATACAGATACAATATTATAGTTTTAATATATCATATCGATTAAGCATGATATATTTTAGGTATCATATCTATTGGGCATAATAGGTTAGGCATGATTTGTTCTAGGTATCATATAGATTAAACATGATAGGTTCTATGTATCATATCGATTAGGCATTATAGGTTCAAGGTATCATACCGACTGATTTTGGATCGTTAGGTACTAATTCTTTTGTGATTGAAGGTACTAATGTTGCATTGTACATAGTAAAAAGTTTGTCCAAGGACAAAGCAATGCTGTTTGACTATTTGTGCGAAATGCTTTAATAACTTCTTTGAATGAAATTCGGAAGAAGTTCAAGTGAAGTCATGATTGCGTTAGCATGTTGTAATTTTTGTTACCTTATGTCATGTTTAAGCTCCCGTTGATCAAGTTTGTAGTGTTTTTCAGATATAGATTATATGAACTCTATATTACTATTGTTTTACTAATGTCTTTTTATTATTTATGAGATGTCATTTATGATCCTGCTAGGACATTGCCGCATTTCTGGTCCCCTTTATACGGTTTTCACCCATATATTTTTTGTTGTTTAACTTTGATGTTTTGGAATGTTCTTTCTATTTTTTTGCATATGGTTCCATAACTAATTAAAACTGATATGAGATACATGATTAATTCTTTCATAGCAAAATAAGTAATTTTTTCCACGTCTTTCACATTCTAAAAATTCAATACTTTTCACTGTTTTTATACTACTTAATAATATTATCCATGTATTGTGCTGCCGTTGTTGATGAACTCAAGATCTCCAATCTGCAAAACATTTCCGAAGGAGAAAATGCTATTACGCAAAGACACCCATCCTGAAAAGTCAAGGAGGTATACTTTATAGAATCTGGATCCTCTAGCCAGGGCTATCAAATGATGCGGTTCTCAAATTGACATACACAGGTCTTGAGTTGCTCACTGGTATTAATAGGTATAATTGTATTGAAAATGGAATCAAGGGCGGAATATCAGTGATCACAAAGAGATACTGTGTGGCCAACAAATATTTTCCTTTCTATGAATCGCAAGAAACAAAAAACAAAAGCAGCCTGTTGGTGATTTTTCTTGGATGGTGCCAGATAAGCTTACAGAAAAACGACGACAACATGGTACATTTTGGAAGTTGATCACTCTAATGTCCAGAAGAGATTCATTATGCTCACAATGGTTATCCTCTGGAGCCAGAAAGTATGATTGTGGATATGCTGAACTCATATTCAGCAGCACTTAAAGAAAAAACTTGATGTTGGAAACTATGTTTTCAAAGCTGAATCCAAATTTGACGGATATAAGGCGCTGTGGGATTCACTATAAAAATCTGAGGCATTATCTTGACTGCATTTAATTAAAAAAATCATCGTGTACCGAAATTCAGACAGGAAGCCAGACAAATATCTTACATTGATTTCAAGACGGAGAAGAGAGCCGGTGCCACAAATAAATTTGAGCTAGAGGTTTTGAAACTCATTTATAGTTCTGTATTTGGAAAAACTATGGAGACTATTTGAAAAAGATTCAGTACAGAAATTGTGAACGATGTATTGCGACGCGAACAACGTGTTTCTGACCCTGCATTTGTGTCAATGAACTTTTTTTGTAGAGAAATTAATTTTTATTCACAAGAGTAAAATTAATTTGAAACCTAACAAGCATATATACCTTGGGTTTGCCGTGGTCGAGCTTCAAAGCTCCTGGTGTATGAATTTCAAAACAACGTTCTCAGACCTCAGTATGGCGACCGAGCCATCCGAATGCTGATAGTGATTAGCTGGTTGTTGGACAGAAGATAAGTGGTTGGTGGATAGGAGACAACTGGGTGTTGGAGAGTTGATAACTGCGCAGTGGATCGTAAAAAAAATGGGTGTTGGATAATAAATAAAATGGACACTTGTTGGTTACTGGATAGTAGATAACTGGTTGATCGATATTAGACGTTGCTAGAGCCTATACAGTTTGCTACATTTACATGTATTCACATCAAAAGGGTTATTTATTCCTTCTACACACATCACTGTTATGATCATTTTACTTTCAAAGCTGTTGCTGCTTGTTTCAATGTTATCATCAAAGATTGTAATCTGTACATCTTAATCGTTATTTTGCAACACAACTATTGTTGGCTATAATTGTATTCCGTCCAAACATTGTAAACACATTTATCTCTTGTTATCAAGATTGTTTCTTTTATGTTATACCTGCGAAATATTTTATATCCTATTTCAGGAGCTGTTGAATTTAAAACAAAATAGCAACGTGTCATTATCTAGACTGCACAATTTTGCTTTTTATATTTTTATTTTGCGCTCCCACTCAATACATTAACAAGAAATTAGTATGTCAACCAAGGGCTGGAGGGTATTTTAATTTTATCAAAATATGACTGGTCCACGGGCTTGAGCTTATTTTTGAATAATAAAACAAATGAGTCATTTGATACGGGAGACATTTTGAGTAATTTTGTAATTAAGAGTGACGCAGTTTTGTATATTTATTGATGGATTCATTTATTTATTTTTTGTTTCAATACATTAACAAGAAATTAATTAATATAAAAATGAGAGGTCCACGCGATTATATTTTATTAATAAAATATGAGTCCCCTCGCTATTTTTAGTTTTGTAACTGAGAGTGACACTGTTTTTTTTAATACATTTATTGATAAATTCATTTATTTATTTTGTTTCCGCGGGCAAAGCCAAACAATATTCATTGTTAAAGTCATCCAGACCGTTCCGGTGGCTTAGTGGTTAGAGCGGGTTGACGGATGTCGCGGGTTCGAACCCCGGTCGAGTCATACCAAAGACTAATAAAAATGGCACTAGCACCTGCCTCGCTTGGCGCTCAGCATGAGGAGGTTAGTGCTAGAAATGGCCGGCCTGATGTCAGGATAATGTGACTGGGTGGGACATGATGCTCCAAGTATGCGTTATGATGCCCCAGTGCTAGACATCACTATAAACTGCCACACTGCAGACATCGTAGCAATATGACTGAATATTTTAAAACTTACATTAAAAATGCATATCACACACACACACACACACACAAACACACGCACATAGTCATCCAGCACTCTAAATCACTAGACTAATTTTCGTCTTTAGCACGTTAGTCTTTTTTTTCCTATTACTGTTGGTATTTCTATTATTTTATAAGTATTGGGTATATATATATATATATGGATAGGCACAGCTGCTCAATCGATAGAAGATGATGCATCAAGCCGGGGCTCGTTGGGTATTCGACTGTTCCATCTGTTAAAATATCCATACATAATTTATTTTTGCCGTGATTTTTCTGCATAGAACCAAAATAGTGCATATTGTTACTATATCTGATATAATTACTTCTTTCTGGTGATTTGTATCAATACTTGACATCTGTTACAAGAGAAGAAGGGGGCGTATTGGCGTATCACACGTAAATAAGGATGCACTCAACATGTGTCTCAAACAGACTATAAAGGTTGAACAATGAGAAACAGCAATTCAACTCAAAACGATGTTGATCAAGACATATCTAGTTGCTTGATGTTACGTGTAATAGGCTCACAGTGGCTGACATAAAAATTCGGAGCAAATCTAGATCGAAAAAATACTAATCTCTGGCAAGTCTGGAGCTGCAAACGTTCTTTGATGCATGCTATTTGCCGTTTATTTGATGGATAGTTTCTCAAACAATATAACCCATGTCCCTTACCTCTTCCACCCTGATACTTCATCATATGCATCGAAGTAGTTTGCCTGCATCTGTAACGATGTATGGATTTCCTAGTCACCTCGTCCTCCATAGAAAAGCAACTGAGCGACAAAGAAAAATTCATTGTATGACTTCATTTAGTAGTTACATATGATTCATACAGACATCGATTTTTATATATAAGGCTTCTTGATGCTGATTTTCAACATTTGGCCTCGTTAATAACATTGCACTGTATTCATGCCCACAACAGTAGCGGCAGATGAGCGACATGAGTTCGCGTTGTGAGCGCGAATGAAAGTACATGTACAGGAATATATGTAAGAGTATCGTAAAGGTTTTATATTTTACATTTTTTTAACGTGGTATCGATATTTTCTCTTACAAAAGCTGGTTTTGAACATCATTTCGTTTTTACTGAACCAAAAAACCCACTAGTAATTTAAAGGAATTTGTGCAACGTTTTTTTGTCAAATTTTGTCACAAAACTTTTCGCAGGTTTATTTTCTCGGTCATCGTTGATAATCGTTTCACGAAATTTAGTAAATCAGAAGTTAATACAACATGCAACAAAATGTGACACACACACACACACACACACACACACACACACACACACACACACTTAAGCTTGATTAGCAGTAAGTAAACAAATTAGATGTATCAAACAACACTTGTTTTGATCGTCCAGTCACTCTGTGTCTTTCTCTCACTCTCTGTCTCTGTTTGTCTCTGTCTCTGTGTGACTGTCTCTTTTTCGGTATAATAATAATAATAATAATAATGAGGACTTTGTATAGCGCCTAATCTTTAGAAGCTCTAAGCGCTTTAGAACAATAGACAACACCTATACGATAAAAAAAAAAACATATAATGATATGATTACAAAAACAAACACCATGAAATTAGAAAATATTAAAAAAAAACATGCTGAGAATATTTAAGGCTGGAAAAATTATTAGGTCTTTAAGTTTGTTCTTGCAGTCGAAATAAGTGAGTTTTGAGAACCCTCTTGAATGTGATCACTGTGTCTTTGTGTCTAAGTTCAGTGGGCAATTCATTCCACGTTGCTGGGCCCTGGCATGCAAAAGAACGCTGTCCATATGACTTTTTTCATACTTGGAATAATGAGTTTACGATTGTCAGAAGAGGAGCGTAAGTATCTTGCTGGTGTGACACATGGGTGAGATCGGATAGGTAGCCAGTGTAGGGTACAGACCAGCGGTGAGGTGTGCTCTGATCGTGGTACTCTAAGTATGATCCAAGCAGCTGTGTTTTGAACATTTTGAAGTTTCTGGAGCAGATATTGAGATGAACCAGACAGAACTGAGTTACAATAGTCCAGTCTTGAAAGTACTAATGAACACACAAGTGTTTAAGTGGCATCAACTGAAAGATATTTGCGAACTGAGCTGATACATCTCAGCTCAAGATATGCAGCCTTGCATATGTTCATGACATGTTGGTACAATGTGAGAGTACTGTCCAGAGTAACACATAGGTTTCGTACTGATTGTGGGAATTTAATGTTGGTTTTGCTGATATTTATTGTTTGAGGTAAAGGATGTGAATGAGAAAATCTTTGTGTTGTGATCAAAATGGCCTCATTCATCTGCAGCTTTTTACATGTCATCTATGATTTCACATCAGAAATGTACCTCTCTGCACCTTCGATGGTAGCATCAACATCAGTTGGGTGGCTAGATTTATATATTTGGGTGTCATCGGCATACAGTTGGTGAGACACTGGATGATGATCTATGACACTTGAGAGCGGCTGAATGTACAGAATGAATAGAACAGATCTAAGAACAGACCAATGTGGAATACCACAAAATAGATCAACTGGGCTGCAGTGTATTCCATTTGCAGATACAATTTGTGTCCTGTTGACCAAGTAGCACTTGAACCACAGTAAGGCTGTATCATGAATGCCAAATACATGCTGGAGACGGTGAAGTAATATATCATGGTCTATTGTGTCAAATGCTGCAGACAAATCAAGGATGGTGAGGACTGTAATCTTTCCGCTATCCAAAGCAGAGAGAGAATGTCATTAACTACTTTTAGAAGAGTAGTTTCAGTACTGTGGCAAGGGCGATATGCAGATTGTACATTGCTAAAAAGACTGTTTGAATTCAGATGAGATACAAGCTGGGATAGAACAACCTTTTCTAAGATCTTTTATATGAATGGGAGATTAGAAACTAGGCGGTAGTTCTTTAAATCGTTATGATCTAATAATGTTGGTTTCTTCAGCAGAGGCTTTACAATGGCAGTTTTGAAAAATGATGGTAATTCCCCAGATGAGAGAGAGAGGTATTAATAACATCAGTTAGTGAAGGCAATACTGGATTTAAGCACTCAAGCAGCAGTTATTTTGGAATTGGATCAAGTTCACATGACTTTGGTGCACTCTTCATCACGATTGTACGTACAAAATCCATAGAGACAGGTTCAAATGCTGCTAATGGTTGCCGCTCAAATTCTGTATCCCAACTGTATGGTGACGATGAGTCAATTGAAATTGTGGTGTCAAGCTTATCTCTAATGGTTTGTACTTTGTCACGGAAGAAATTTGCAAACATGTCCGGAAGGTCGACTGGAGAGAAGGTAGTTGGAAGTGGTGTAGATTGTTCCTTGACATTAGCTTGCTAGTAATCTCGAAGAGCTCTTTGCAGCTGGAACTTTCCATGATCTTAGTAGCATAGTGGGCTTATTTCGCTGCATGGACTATATTTGTGACATTCTTCTTAGCGGCTTCATAGCTTTGCTTATGAATAGTGAATCTGGTGGAAAGCCAAAGCCTCTCAGCTTTACGGCGGTCTCTTTTAGCAGTGCGAAGCTGGTCCCTAACATTGCTATACCGTGGAGAACACGTTTGAATTGATACTCAGCACTTGGTAGCTGGGGCATGTCTGTCAAGCAATGAACGCAGGCAGTTATCAAGTTGTTCTGCGGTAGGAGGTAAGCAAGTTGTTAGGTTAGCTTGGATGTCGTGCATTAGTTTGGTTCTGTTTATCATACGGAGATTTCTCTTAGTAGCAGATAAAGGTGGAGGGTTAGGGACTGATACATCAAGACGGCATATAATGCAGACGTGATCTGATGCAAGGTCATGGGATACCAGGGAGGACTGTAGAATGTTATGATCAGATCTATGAAGAATCCAGTCTAAAATGTGACCGTGTTTATGGGTGGGTTGGTTAACGGACTGTTTGAGGTTGAAAACATTAATGGAATGTATGAATTTTTATGTATTTGGGTTTCCCGGTCAAAGTGAAAGTTGAAATCTCCAAGAATAATCAGGTTGCCACCTATCGATTTTCCATAGTCCAGGAGATTTGGAAACTGCTCCAAAAAGAGATAGTCGGTCAGCTTGTTTTTTCTACTAGGAGGAAGGCGGTATAGGCAGAAAAAAATGTACTGACCTTTGCTCCAGCGTGAGTGTGGTTTGGACTAGTTCAAACGATGTGTGGTCGAAATTGAATGTTGTGGTGTGGTTAAGACGTTTTATCATGGAGTTCTTTGTGATGACAGCAATTCCACCTCCGCAAGAATTACGGGGGAACGACTTGATGGAGTAACCAGTGGGTGTTAGAACCACACACTTGGGCTCATCGCCTGATGTTTTCAGCCATGTTTCTCTCAGGAAAAAGATGTCGATATTCTGGTCGTTGATAAAATGAACTATTTCTGTGCGCTTTTCCGGTGGTCCTACTGAATGAGCATTGAATAATGCAATACGCAGAGGTATCTCTTGGATAGTCGACACAAAGGTTGACAAATTAATTGGGATTTGAATTAGGTTATCTAAATTAACGGTCGAACTTTTTTTTTTTTTTAAATTTGTTGAGCCGAAATAAGGGAGATAACTGGAATTTCTTTTTCCGCTTCTGTTTACATTTAGGTAATGATGAATGTAGTCCTAGTTCGTTTAGTCTAGAGCACAATGTAGTGTGGAGAGCCAAGGAGTGATTATTTAAAGCAATTAATAAGCAATTAATGATATGTTGGTCATTTAGAGAGAGCACTAGGAATCATTTAAACATTTTGACATTTTATGCTTTAAAGGAGACCAGAAACCAATGGAAATATAGAATAATAATAAAAGTACTATAGCAGAAAACCTTATTCTGAAGTATCATCTGCGACTGTAATGCCAATATTTAAATATTGGTCTATCTTCTATGAGCTGAATTTCCGTGACCTCGTATGCAAAATTTCCGCGCCTATTCGGTTACTTTCGGGATGTGACGTCATAGTAGCGACTCCAGCAACCCAAGTGGGAGTTGCCAGAGTAAAAGACAATACCCTTTTGCGTTGCTTACGGGTGTAATAGAACATTAAGAAAAGCCTGTGAACATGTTTTTTTTTCTTTTCCGAAAGATAAAGGCATCATGAAAGAATGGGTACATTATTACAAACGAGTCGATTTCAAAGCAACACCATACAGCACTATGTGCTCGTTACATTTCTCAAAGGAATGTTACGAGAGGGATCATGAAAAAAAATAGCAGCTCAAAGATACGCAAATGCTAGGCCTAGACTAAAAGTTGGCGCTGTTTCAGACATACCTTTGAACATTTTAAATCCTGGGAAAAGAGTTAAACGTGTGAGTTACGAAAATGGGCAGAAGGACGAGTAAGTGACCACAAAATGCAACAATCAATCCACATATCGTTTATCTAAAACAGCAGTGCTAAAAACAAATCTGATAGCCCGACACCCTGGGCCCCTTCTGGTTTTAGTTCCGGCCCATCCTGTATTCAAAGTGAGGTGCCCGTCAGGCTTGTCGAAACAAAAAGTGTTTGCCTGAGGAAACTTTGATCGCGCTGGTGAAATGAGTAAATGTATTTTCAAGATGTTGACATACATGCCTTAACACGGCACAATCTAAATCAAATCACCACTGTCGTAGGTGAAATTTAGATTTGATTTTAATCAAATCAAAGCTTTGCTAAAAATAAGATTCTAAACCTGTCGTGTTTCAAGAAAACACAATTTTCAGGAATCTTATAAAAATTAAATTTAAAAAAAAATGCATTGTATACATGTAGTATGCATAAACGGTAATCTGTATTAATTGGAACTGATATAAAACTATTCCTTGGGCAGTTTAAAAAGGAGCGATTAAAAAAAAGGTCAAAGTTTCACATTAACTGTCTGACAATAGAACGGGGGAGGGACTATTGACACCCCCCCCCCCCGCCCCAATGTGCGACCGCCCATTTGACGTGCGTTTTCTCGCTGTGATACGCCTTATTATTCCCCCATGACAAGCCCCTTTTGCATATTCTGGTCAGTTCTGGCTAAATTGCAAAATAGCTAAAGTTTTGATTTAAGTACGCAAACAATAAAGCCTGTGTGACTAATGAACAGAATCCTTATCCTTACATTGATCTTGTGAAAAGGACTGCCCTTCGGACATACTTCCAAGAAACCATGTTCGACAGTGTGTGTATGTATAAGCACCCGCAATTGATTACCAAATAAACGATGCCTATTTTGTTGTTACTTACGATGCCATGGACTTCATTTTAACAGTTCAAATCTGCAGTCACAAGTTACCGTACATCTGGCAACTGTTTTTCTCAAGTTTTATGCCCCACCTTATTTTCTTAGGTTTAAGTCTTAATGCATGTAACACTGTTTGCTGATTAAAATATTTATTCAGAATTAGTTCTTTAGGGCCACATATACTGCATGGTATATTTTGTTTTATTCCTTGTAATTTAATCATGGTAATTAAACTTTTCATATAAGGTAGAGGAATGTCAGGTGTTAACAGGCCGAGTTTCTTTGGCGGAAATGGAGATGCGATTTTGTTTGCAGAGAAAATTTCAACGTGATCAATCATTTAAGCTAATTGGTGACAATTTTATTCTTTTAATTATTTTTTTTTACTATAGTACTGTTGTAGTTGTTTAAAAAATCTGAAATTTACTTGAATAATGTTTAATCTTCACGTTCTATTTACTGAAGAAGAAAAAAAACTGTTGTATGATATTAATTATTTCGTCCAGTGCCGGGTTTAGACGTGTGTGCGTGTGATTTGAATTTTTAACGTAGCTTTAACAATTTTTCAGTCATATCGCTACGATGTCAGCAGTGTGGCAGTTTAGACTGTGGATTGCATACGTTATATTTAAAAATGGTTTGGGGTTGGGTTTTTTCTTCTGACAAATGAAAATTGACAGACATAATGTAATAATCGGGACTTCGCTGCGCAAAATTGAGAGATATTACGAGATCGGGATGTAGATGAGGAAATACCCCCAAAATCGGGAGGTTTTTCTCCCGGCTTGAGAGTTGACAGGTATGAACTGTCCGGGCTTGTGGAATTTCATTCAGGACTTTAGTTTATTTAAGTCACCAGCCCGGGGCCTGTGCCTAACAAATTTCTTTTAGTACTTACCAGTACAGTACATAAACTATTATATCAGACTGCAGATTCAACTTTTGAATGTGCAACCCAAATGTGGTCTCCTGTCTGCCTCGCTCGCCAATGTTTATGTTTGTATTCGAGGACTGGCTAGTATAGCGTCACGGTACCACGTGATCTGTCGTCTCATTAAAACTCGGAAAAACTCGGCAATTTACGGAATCGTGGTATCTTCCACGCAATATAATCACTACCCGCTTACGATATTTCATTTATAAACATTGCAGTCGAATTAAAATCTGTAGAGAATTACATACGTAAAATGAAAATTTTGATTTCTAGTCTCCTTTAAGACCATTTTAGGGACCGATCACCGTTACATTTTCGGGTGGGGTGGGTGTTCGGAGGCCCGACAAAAATGTCCTTTTCCAAAAAGGTTGAAAAAAATTACTACCGCTTGAGTAGAAAAAGAAATGACGCATTCTATCTATCATATAAGTCCCCCCTCAAAAAAAAATAAATATATATTCCGATGAAAGAAGAATAATCGTTGTTAACAAAAGTCGCTCTATATATTTCTCTTACGTCTCGTCCGACTGTGGAACTGGACTTCGTTAAAAAATTATATTCAGTGACACTTCTTATGAAAAACATGTTCCAGATCCCAAACGTTTCCTTCTGTAATTTAAATAGACATTTACTCAATAAAATCGAATCCCTCATATACCGAGTGAAATGCGGTTCAAAATGTCAATTTATCTTTATAATATACCTCTGAAAACCGAATTTCATGTTGCCTTCCAATGGTCCATTGGTTCTTTACGGGACGAAATCAATGCAGAGTGAAATTAAATCTAAAATAAACACATACATGCAAAAATCTTCAGCATCACATTTTGAAAACGGCTCTATGTTGATTTTTTTTTCTTCTTCTCGAAACAATTAAATATTTATTATTAAGTGCTTCTGTACGCGCTTAAACCATACCGGGTCAGCTCAAGCCAGCCCGGGACAACTGTGTCTGTGTGCCCTTGGGAAAAACATTATCTCCTATTTCCTCGTTATGACATAGGCAATATTGTGTTTAAATATAATAATAACAAAAGCATAAACGAGAACGTTGCAGTGAATGAATGCTGACCACATATCATTCCCTGTTAAACGCTGCGAACATCAGGAAACTGAAAACCCCTTACACGCGCAGCTTTATTTCGGTCTTGATGTAATTTTTTATTAGTTTTGCCGTCTTTGGATTGTTGTGCGTAATGACAGAAATCATCTCGATAAAGATTTGGTGCAATCAACTAAAATATGTCACCTCTCTTGAAGTGTAAATCTACATATCACGTCAATGTCTCCAGCTAAAATAGAGGTTGTGCGACATCTGTTGTATTGTCCTTATCGTATTTAATATGAATTTATATACGTAGTGTCATTTGTCAATATTTGCTGTTGCTTTGTATATAATTTAGTTTGCCCATTTTAGTGCGCATGCGTATTAGCATATGATATATGTTTTAATATTTTGTATGCATGGTTTTCATTTTAAGTCCATGCAGGTCTTATTGCGAGTCTTTTTTCGACCACCCCAGAAGGTTACAGGTTCGAACACCGGCCGAGTCATACCAAAGACTTTAAAAGATGGTACCACCAGCTGCCTCGTTTGGCGCTCAGCATTAAGAGGTTATTGTTAGGACTGGTCGGCCTGGTGTCTGGATAATATGACTGGCGGGGCATGATGCTACATGTCTGCGGCATGATGCTTCAGTGCTAGACATCCTAAACTGCCACACTGCAGACATTATAGCGATATGAATACAATTGTTAAAGTTAAAAAAGTTTAAAATCCAGAAGACAAACATAAATACATAAAACGAGCCTTTTTAATAATGTCGGTATACAAGTTCATTGAACTTAGGTGAATGCTGTGAAATCCGACGATAAAAATAAATTTAAAACGTTTACTTCACTTGACATTTATGTTATTATTATTATTATTATTATTATTATTAGTAGTAGTAGTAGTAGTAGTATCTTGACAGCCTAACTGGTAAGGCCATTGTATCGTTTCATGGAGCACTCGGCGAACCGACAACCATACTTAAATAATAATTGTTCAGCTGGTAGATGCCTCGGTTAAGAGTAACATTTGGAGGATTCCGACTTGACATGCGAAAACTTAAATATATACAGCGGAAGAGCAACTTAAATTAAACAACGAAGATCGGTACCACCTGTCTGAACAGGAAAATCAGCGTTGGCAGCAATATAAAAAGTACGATATGTGACGTAATACTACGTTATGGCGCCTGCCCAAACGTGATCAGTGAGATACATTCCTTCAATAGGGCACGATATGGGTTCAACAGAAATAGCCACGATAATTAAGGACAACACAGGAAACAAGACCAACCATTAACGATTATTAGAGGCTTTTTATTGTTCAATATCTTATAAAATAAATTCGTTTTTACTCCGGTAAATGTAGATTTTATAAAGTATTCGAGATAAAAAAAAATTTTAAAAATATTTCACTATTTATTTATTATTGCTTTTGTTGCAGATCTATTTCTTGTTCGTCATTTGGTTTTCATTAAAAAAAAAGTTTTATTCATGCCGTATGGTGTTTTAATTCTTTGAACTCGTTTTTATTCACAATTCGTTTTATTTTATTTTTCACGTGTTTGTTGGAATCTTATACCAGCATATTTAGACCTGTTTACATTTAGGTTCTATATTAAGATGTGTTACAGGAATATTGCTGTCTTATTTGCAAGTAATGTAAACAAAAACTATGATAGAAATTTTCTTGACGCAATTGGAAACATGATATCGTATTCCGTTATAACCACCAGAACGATATATTTTATAGCAATCCTTGAGAATCAAGAATATTAGCTGAGCATTAGCAAGACGTGCACATTTGCTGAAACATTTCTAATTTAAACCTCTTCGTGATTAAAAATACTTTAATGATCAGCGGCATTTTGTAAGAGTTTAGGACTTTTTGCAAAATCATTTAAACCTTGACCCATCAGGTTATTACAGTGCACCGAATCGGGCTCATGTTTCGAATTTGAAAATGAACAAATTACGTTTATAATTACTTACAGATTTTGATATGTTGCTGATGATATACTTGGAGTAAGTAATAGCACGGTTCCATATAGTTTGGGTGGTATTTCAGAAGTCGAGGTATAGATACTAACACATCTAAATGACTATGCAGGGTAAATAATCAGAGGAGAGAAACGGGTACAAAATCATTGGCTTCTAAATTATTGTTCACGTTGAAGAACAAAGAGAGATACCATAGTAATTTAAAGTTATATCGTCCGTTTAAGTCTAAAGAAGATAAATATGGTAGTGTTATTCGACCAGTACCAAAGTCATAATCCTGCACTAAACTGTATACCACTCAAAGACAAAAAGCAACCAGTCGCATTGTCAAGGATTTCTGAAACTTAATAATAATTTTGCAATCAATATACAGACGGAAAATCTGCGTAAGAGAAGGATTCTAAAATATGTGCGGATGAAAAGAAATGTCAAAGATACCAGAAGGATATATCATATGTAAGGAGAAGAGTCATTGTTAAAGATTTGGTTTTAGTTATATAAAGACCAGAAAATCATATTACCTACACTTTTTGAAATGGCTTCATTGTGTTATATATATAACTTCCAGTTCTATTCCACAAGTGATTACAAGAAAGATATTATATTAAATCTTCCTTAAACGAATAAGAAAGTAGCAAGAATTTTCAAAGATGAATTATGTTGCGAGGTGTAGCTAACCGAATTTTGCTCCAGCACATTAGCAACTTGGACACGATGTTAGTCTTGAATCACACAATATGACAGTTATGAAAGTTTGTTTCAACAATTTAGTAAACACTTTCACTAGTAATGATTAACTCTTCACAAGTTGACAATGATTTTAATAGAAAGTTGTCAGAATCTTTGACTTTCCAGTGAATATAATTCATATATATTTTTAATTTGTCTTATGCTTCATGTAGAATGTTATACTCTTTGACTTTCACTGATAAAATCTGAATGTCGATCTTTTAAATGTTCAGTGATTCCTTAAAATTTAGTGTCAACTTTATTTTTCATTTTAAAAAACCAGATCAGTTCTTGGCTTCTTTACTTTATATATGTGTATGTATATATATATATATATATATATATATATATATATATATATATATATATATATATATATATATATATATATATATATATATATATATAGAGAGAGAGAGAGAGAGAGAGAGAGAGAGAGAGAGAGAGAGAGAGAGGGAACAACTTATAGATAACAATTAAATGGATGATGAATAACTGGTTTTGTATCATTGCGCAGATATTAAATATTAGAGCAATCATAACACTGCAGTGTACGACTCGATTATGTATCGCATATGTAAACTGTAATGCACGCCATCGTGCCACATTTTACATTTTCAAAGGTTAACTATGCATGTATTAACACTCGAGCCAAGCTCATCCCACTTCCCACCCACCAATTATCCTTTCGTGTTTAAACATATTCTTACATTTTGAACATGTGTTCTCCTCAAATTTAATACATGTTGTTACGCTGATATTGTCATTCGTACGGCTAATTAAATGCCTCTGGCAAGAAAGTTGATTATTGTTTCCAGACTGTCATTGTACAAAAAATTATGACATTTTCTTTGTAAACGAAATAAAACTTGATCATTATGGCGTTAGTAATAGACCAGGATCTTTTATGTTGTTTTCAAAATAGGCAAGCAACACATAAACGAAAAAGTGGATATTGGTGGTTTTATCAGACATTAGTTCTCTCCTCATGTAAATGTAGTTCATACTAACTCGGATTACATTTTGGGCTTTAAATTCAACAAGTTGATCTATAATATTGACGAGGATCCCATTTTATGAACGTCGCATATGCCTCCGGTAGATTATCGATTTCACATCCTAGATGAAGTTAACATATTTGAATTAGAAATACCAAAAAAGTGAATTTCAGACAATATATATATATATTATTTCCGCAGGGAGATTTCAATGTTACAACTCGCCCTAAAGATGATTTGACAGACCAATATGATTTTTATACACAACAATTTGACTTTAATTCTTCGGTACGTGATTACTTTGAGATTTCTTCGGCATTTGAGAGCACTTCAATCCTGCCATGTATCGCTATTCGCAAGATACTGTGATCAATAATGATGGTTAAAGATTACTTAAAATTTGCAAATGTATTAATCTTTTCAGTTTGAATGGTTTCGATGTATCCCTATTTAAGATGATATTCGTTTCTGCACCTCCTTTAAAATGTAATGATGCTGATAGCATTTTGAACTCGAACCACCTTACAGAGACGGACATGCTTTATTAACAACAACTCTGAAAATGAATACTAAAATCACATGCCAAATAAATATACTTCCAAGTAAACTTTCAAATTAGCCAAGTTGGAGTTCAAAAAAGAAGTATTTGAGAGTAAAGATAATAATAAAACAATGGGATAAACGCGAATATACGTTACACTAAGGAAAATAGAAATAGGTTAAATAAGGGAAATTGTAATATATATATATATATATATATATATATATATATATATATATATATATATATATATATATATATATATATATATATATATATATATATATATATATATATATATATATATATGTTAAAAGATCAAAAGAGTCATCTGCTTAAGATCAAAGCAGATATTGATCAAAGCGGGTATTGACCCGATAGGCGAACTAGACGGCCATCAAGATGTGGTGGATGGGAGCCAAATACGAAGTACACTGTGAGGTTATTCATTTATTATCATAAAATATGTAGACTAAATAATGAAATTAATAAAGTATCGATCCGAACGTGTATTAATACTAATGAACAGTTTATAATAAGAACTGCCCGGGGGGGGGGGGGGAGGCACGCAAGGTGGAAGGTTCGCCCAGGGCGGAAAATACCATTGCATCGGCTCTGGGTATTAATTGGTTTGTACCCAGAGAGAAATCATATCTCAGTTGTTTTATAAACTTATTGTTGAACTGTTGTAGGAAATGGACAGAAAAAACTAAAACCAAAGCAACTGAGTGAAAGATTAAATTGCGTCAATAAATCATGAAAACAACCAATTAAGAGAAGAATTATAGGAATCAAGGAAATAAATTGAAAATCGAAGAAAGAACTGAAAAATATTAAACATCGATCCAAGGAAGCCATGAAGATGGCAAGCTATAACGAACAGTACTTTAGAAAACAATTTCATCCCCATTTTGAACATGCCTGAATCACAAAACGAAAATGCCAGAGCTATGTTCACTAAGATGGGGAAGAATGGTTGCATGCCATTATGTAGATATGAGAAAGGCGTTCTTGAGGATCTGCGGAAAGATTGCTCAAAAACTATTCATTGTGAAATTTTGGAATGCAGATGCCAAATTTGAGCATAGCCAAGAAGAGAAATGATTTTGAGAACGAACTTAATGTCAGACTTGTTTAAAGTGAAACTCACTAATTGGAACAGATAAATAGACTAAATACCTATCGTGAAATTGAATCAAATATAAATTTCCCCCGTTTTAAAGATTTTTCAGAATCGCATTCTCAGAGAATCATTACTTGCATTCCAAAAAAGACAATTATTGGAAACGTATTGCCTTGTTTATATATATATATATATATATATATATATATATATATATATATATATATATATATATATATATATATATATATATATATA
Organism: Sinohyriopsis cumingii; assembly: GCA_028554795.2. Classification (NCBI taxonomy): domain Eukaryota; kingdom Metazoa; phylum Mollusca; class Bivalvia; order Unionida; family Unionidae; genus Sinohyriopsis; species Sinohyriopsis cumingii. The sequence continues at coordinate 74,468,836 of CM068839.1, forward strand.
TATATATATATATATATATATATATATATATATATATAAGAAGTATTTGAGAGTAAAGATAATAATAAAACAATATATATTACAAGCTTCGGAGTCCATTGATAATAGGGTAAAGATAAGTAATCCCTTTATTAGATTTTATTCAAACGCGTCATGTTTGTTACAATAGGAATTTAATTTCTTGAACCAGGACTAAAAAGAGCATAAGAACTGCAAATTTTATGTAATGAAAAGATGTTCAAATTAGGCAATATGTGGATAATGCTCGGAGGATATGGCATAACTCGGATCTTACGGCATGACTTGGAGGATACATCATACCTCAAAGAATAAAGCATACCTCAGAGGATACGGCATAACTTGGAGGATACGACATAGCTTAAGTATTCGATAAAGTTGAGGGTAGTAAAGAAAGTGCTTCACTGGTGGAGCAGACACAATTTATCGCTTATGGGAAAGTTACTTTGATGAAATTCTTGGTTTTGCTTTAGTTCTTTAAGTTTTCCAGCTATTCCAGATAATACTCCTCAGACAGAAAATGAACTTAATACATATTTTTTTCCAGTTCATTTAGGACGATCAATGTATAATGTTTAAAGACACTCTTAATATTTCTTTAAAGCAAGAAGGATGTCATTTGGAGTTTTAAAAACTATGATTGTTTTTGGCAAATCTTGGTCTGTGAAAAAATATTTGGAAACGTTTGAGGACACGTCTTTAAATTAGGACATTTAAATTAAATTAAATTGGAGGACACACTTATTTAAATTAGACTTAAATTGAGAGAGACCTTTTAAATCCAATAAAACACATTATGTTGTCATGTTGTTTATGCTTTATCACAATGAAATAATAAACCATCTACTGGACAAGAATGTCTCCAGATGTTTTTAATATAGTTAATATGGATAATTTCGAATCATATGTCAGACGGAGAGCAAATAGTGCTTTTTCAACATCTTTCTGATGTACACGATCTCTATTTAGCTTCGATGAGATGATATAAAACACAAAGTAATCATTTCAAAGAGTAATTTGCCCCTATTTTAAAGATATCAGTGAAGTGGAAAAAGAAAGAAATGTTGTGGGGAATATGAAAATAGTTTTCTTGAGTTTGGGACACAAAAAAACTACGCTCCTTAGTGCAAGAGAAATTAATACAATTATTTATAAAGACTTGTAAAACTAAGATTGCGAATAAACAACGAAAGTTAAAAATGAAATCTATTCCAGGCACCCCGAGTGTGCAACTCTTATACAGATGAACGGACTAATTCTTTTGTTTTGGCTCAGCTTTGAACAAAAGATACAAACCCCATTAGCCATAAGTTTAGATTTCTTCAAAGACATTTTGCCACAAAATAATTTTTGAGAAAATAACTATTTTAAGTGATATCGACAAACGCGCCTTTTGTAAGGAGGGGATAGAACCAGCTGAAGACTTATTATATTATTGTCCATTTACTGAATGATTTTTGGAAATTCTTTGTGGAAGGCTCGAAACTTACCATCTAAAAGTTTGAAATTTACAAGAATGTTTTTTAAAAAGAGAATAACAACTATGATAAGCTTGCAAACTTTTTTAATACAGATTATGTTTTGCATAGAAAATCTAAACTATCATTTATTATTAACAAATTTAAAAAACGCTGGAAAAATATGTAGCGAAAGTGAATACAAATGTATGAAAATAAGAAATTGTGGACTCCATTGTCAAATTTTAGTAGGTGATTATATAATGTGATTATTTTTATATTTCTTAATTTTTCTTTTTTAAAGCTGTTTTACACTAGTGCGTGTGAATTTTGTTTTGCAATGGAAACAATGTTAATTTTAAGAAGTGATAATAAAACTAGTAACTTAGTAATACTTCAGGGTCTATGAGCGCAAGTTTTAATGTTTGTGTGTGTGTGTCTGTGTCTGTGTGTGTGTGTGTGTGTGTGTGTGTGTGTGTGTTTTAGCAGTCAACTATATGTAAAAGTCAGGATTCGAAACAAATTAAGATAATTTTTTGTGCGCCAGGTAAGATGGATGATATAGAAAACACGTAAAATCCTAACAACTTGTATTCAATTAAAAAATACATACAATTCTGTGTGATATATGCATGTGAACAATGAGATTTCTTCTTCAGTCTTTGCACGGTAAGACAATGTGAGAACCTCTACTCTAGCCATTTGTCGGTGACCTTAAAATGTGCTGGAATAATCATTAAATCTACTAGAATCAACGTTGGTATATATTTTTTTTCTATTGTTGGTACACCTTTTTTTGCAGATGACACCGTTATCCATGATGATACTGTTAAACTTGGCACGGATGCAGACAATTTGAAGGAGAATTTAAACTTTTTTTTTCGCCAGTATTCTAAATGATGTAAGTTGAATATAAACTATGCCAAAACCAAACTCGTGATTATTGGAGCATGAACAATGATCAGTATGCCTGAATCTTGGTTAAAATGTCGAATCTATTGGCAATGAATTCAAACACATGGGCCTTTTTTTTCTCTCCTGGAACAATATCTTGTTTTTTTTTTTTAATCTATGAAACATAATGTCGACTATGACAAAAAAGCAATGTATCTTAAATACCAAAAAAAAGAAGGTTTACTGACGTATTCCAACTGATCTTCGATCAGATAGTCTTGCCAATTCTGATTTACAGGTGTGAAATCTGGGGCTTAGAAAATACAAAGATTATTGAAAATTTTGAGTGAAATTTTAAGAAACATTATAAAACTCAGAAAAACACTTGTACGCTCTATGGTGAACACGATACAAAACTAACCGACATTATATCGGATCTAAAATGGTAAGGGGTTTGGATTTCAGTAATACATGCTTAATACAACAAATCTGTAATAAAATCAAGTGTAGCGACTCTTATGATTGTTATAATTATAAATGACTTTCTTACATTAAGGAAAAAAAAAGTTTTCATTTTTGTAGGTCGATATGCCAGTATTTTTAAAACATTATATGATTTCAAGAATAGAATGTGAAACGTATGTCAATCGTTCAAGAGAAGAAATTAGTATACATTCGAACACATTTCGCTTACCTCGGCTCTATTTTCACATTAATCTAAATGAAATGAAACTTAGGAAACTACTCCCTACAATAAATAAATAAAAGCTTAGATATTTATCCATATTTAAAATAAAAAATGAGAGTATTTACATGGCTAATGCAGACAAAAAGATTCCTTTTAAGAAAGATATTTTGGGTTTGATATATTCTTAACTTGTTTCTGTCTATATTTCATCCAAATGAAATTACCGTTTTTTATCAAAAGTTTATAAACGAGTGACACATCCTAGAAAATGCGCTTGTTTTCGTGTTGTTTTTCTTGTTTGTTTTAAATTACTATATACTACTTTTTATATAAGGTGATTATCATATAGTTGGAATTAAGGAATATTTACCATGCACCTTTGTAGGGTTTGACTATATCTCAACCTTTAATTCGTACAAACAATAACTTTTTTCATTACATGACGGAATTTCTTTGTGAAATTAGTTATTGCATTAACTGTCAAGTTTTATTTTCGTTATTTATGCATTGAACTTACTCTTCCAATAACTCATTACCTGTATCAATTATTACTCTCTCTCTCTCTCTCTCTCTCTCTCTCTCTCTCTCTCTGATCTTCCAACTAAATAACCGTGACTACACCCGAAACGTAATATGTTTTCGTGATCACAAGCCACCTGAGAGTGACCTCAGAAATATAACAAGAATAAAAAGCTCTCGTTTGTTCTTTTCTTTACTGGTGAAACCTGTCCGTTACAGAAGTATATATTGACCGACATTGCTAGTATTTGGTTAATGTCAACGTGTTTCTATTCTCTCGTTACCTTTTGTGCAAACAATATCTTGATCACGCTGAATCTCCCTGTCAGTTTTAAGTCTAGATCCAGCCAGACCGAATATGGTTCTCAGTATTGTTATATAATCCATGAATTTATAAAATTTATATAAATATTCTAGAAGCAGACCGTTCAGATTTGTAGCAGATATCCTCCATGGATACACAATAATATTAGCAAAATAATTCGACAACGGAAATGAGAAATTTTTTGACATTAGAAATCGAGTTATAAATGCCGTGTGAAATATAAAACTGCAAGCCTTGAGTATTTCAATAAATTAGCCAGCACTCTTCAAGACAACACTGTTCAATCTGATTGAAATTAAATCTCCACTGTCCTGGGTAAAGATCTGATAGCGACCGCTCAGGGGTCATTTTCTGGTGATCTTTGAGTTAGCCAATGGACATGCAGCTTTCATAAATTTGAAAGTTAATCAGATCGAACGGCATTGATGCTTTTCAGCTATTCTGCCATAAACTACGACACTGCAGACATCGTAGCGATATGACTGAAAAATTGTTAAAGCTACGTTAAAAATCCAAATCACACACACACACACACACACACACACACACACACACACACACAGAGCTATTCTGCCCAGTCTCTCAAACGAGAAGATATAAGACTTCATCTGATTGGCTGATAAAATTAGCGATTATGGTAATTTCATAGGTCACCAGAACATGACCCTAAGCGGTCGCCGTCAAATCTTTAAGTAGAACAGTGATCTGATTTAAATCAGATTGCAGCACTGTTGGTCCAAACATTTGGTGGAATGTAGCCAAAACATTTTTCAATCGAATAGAAAATCAGAGTAACCATTCCTTTATATGCAATAATGAAAATATTCACTCAAGCCTTGATAAAGTAAATTTAAGTGTAAATACAATACACTTAATACTATTCTCATTAGCAAAATTATTATGGAAGACGCACTTCTATATTATAACTCCCACCCCCCACTTCGCACCATTGCAGAATGATCAATGAAGAATATGCAGAGTAAGCCCAGTTCACCCTCCTGTGTGTTGTGTGAGGTGACTCATGGAGACTGGTTGTGCAACATTGAGGATATAGTAATTGTATTTGAAAAATGTGTCTTCGAATATCTATACAACTATGTTGCAGTCAATAAACGCATTACGAAATTGCACTCTGGTTTCATCATTACAAATTCAGCAACAATTGTTCAAACTTTGCAATAACACTTTCTGCAAAACAGTCGATAAAATCAAAGAAATTTAAGTGGTACTTTGTGATATAAGCAAATTCGTCGACAGTCTGGCATATATTTCTAATTTATACACTAGGAAATGCTGAATTAGTGGTATTTAAATGAAAGATTTTTAAAAAAAGTTGGTATAGAAGATTACACATCGAATCATCATGTTCTAATAACTATATTGTTATTATTTTTTGTCCATTTAAAAAATGCTAGCTGATGATACTTCGCTACCAATAGCTGTGGATGACCCATCCCTGGTTGCTTGTGTTCGGAACAAAAATCGACGTAAAGTAAATTTGTGTGCCAATAAATACTTAGTCTCGATCTCAGAAAAGATTACCAATCATATTCAGTGAATGCTACATTAATTACGAATGTCATTACTCATCAAGATTTGAGCTTAACTCTTGATGAGTTCATATCTTAGTAGCAACACACGCAGAAAATAAGTACAATCGCGTAGTAAAATATATAGAAATAGAAATTACGTTTTCGATTTTTTTCCCCCTGTATTTTCTAGCTTTCTGACCTTGAGAAAAAAATTCCAACGTCTCTTAGTTTATTTAGTTTGACAACAGTTTTGCACTGTTTTTTTTTTTTTTGTAACTTTTTCATTCATTCATTCATTCATTCATTCATTCATTCATTCATTCATTTATTCATTCATTCGGTCAGTCAGTCAGTCAGTCAGTCATATACGAGTGCTTATATAGAGAGACTGAGTGTTTAAGGGGCATCTTAGAAGGAGAGGATACTGAAGGAAATACACGGAAGAGGTTATACGTAAAAACTGTGCTAGATAAAAGCAATCGTTTGAAATACAAAACAATGGAAACCAACTTGGAGTACTGTTCGCTTCATTCTCCTAACTTCTCTGTGCTGTCGCAGTCTTCAAAAGGGCTGGATGCTGCTGCTGTTGTAAACGGCCTTCATAAGTCCCTGAAATTAGATATGCGTCTTTGCTACAGTCCCTAAAGAAGCCTGCCCCCCCCCCTTCCCCCGACACTGTAGATGTGCTATCAGTCCAATGTTTTGTTATTCATTGATACTTCTTCCGTATCTTGATAAGATCAAGTTAAATGGCTTTGAAGTCTAACAACTCTTATAAATTCTATGACTACAGGTTATATCATACATTATCGTCTTCCATCTTGGATTCTTATTTGGGAATCGAACTTGAAATCATTTGAACATTTTATTAGTAGGACTACTGAAATTTTATTCGTGGATTATTCTTGAATTATTTTTGGATTTGATTTTTAAAACTGTAAGTTCATATTTTTTATTTGTACAGAATTAATCAGGGAAATAAATTATTATATTTTTTTCAAAGCTTGTTGTTTTCATACTTTCTTGTGTTACTGTTTATTCGAGCCTAAACACGTAACAGTGTTAATTACTATCCAACACTAATATCATGTCTTTCTGCTACTATAAGGTGCTATTTGCTTTATAACGCGAATACAATGTCTTTTTGCTATCAATACATGTTATATGCTATATAACACTAATACAATGTCTTTGTGCTATCAATATATGCTATTTGCTACACAACACTAATACAACTGTCTTTCTGCTATCAATACGTGCTATTCGCTATGTAACACTAATACAATGTCTTTGTGCTATCAATATGTGCTCTTTGCTATATAATACTAATACAATATTGTATGCATACTTTTCTTAAAATATTTAAATGGATTGTATACAATTTGGCATCTTTTCTTTATTCACGTCAGTTACATGATTTTAGTAAATATTAGTTTTAATGAGAAGAGAGTTGGAAATAAGCTTAAATTATTTGTTCGATCATTTATGTATCTTAATGGGATATTTAGTATACTTCTATTACTGTTATGATGAAGATGCAAGTAAATAAAACAATCACGGACAAATCCTTTGAAACATAACAGATTAGACAATTGCTTTAATTTACGAGGAAATGTTTTCAAATCTTAAAGACGTATTTATTTTTCCAGTGTATAAAGTAGACCATTCCAAGCAGTAGCATTAAAATTTACTATATCTGCACTATATCTGCAAGTCTTAGATACTGGAAATATTCAAGTAGAAGTTATCCAAAGAAAATTAATATAATGATACGGTCTTAAAATATATATCCAACACAGTAGACGAATGCAGTTGTCGACCTGATAAAAGGAAATCACTTTAGGTGTGACTAACTATCAATGAGAAATTATGGTCTGAAATGTTTAATGAAAATAAGATCAGAATCAATCACGTATTTAGAAACTAAGGCAAAACAAGAGTAACAAGTTTGAGAAAAACTGAAACCGAAGTGCAAACGTTACATGCATACGCTCATGAAATGAAAAACTCTTCTATGATATACAAGTTGAACCAACAAGAATACAAGCGAATTTAAAAGAAATGAGGTGAAGAACAGGTGGAAGATGCAGTGATGCGATCAAAATCAAGGTGATACCAGTTTGAACCCGAATTTAATTATTGGCTTAATCTTGACAAGAAAAATTACACAAACAAACAATAGAATAATTAATTATGAAAGATAATATACAAAGGTATATACAAAACAATATAATACTTAATTATGAAAGATAATATACAAAGGTATATACAAAACAATATAATACTTAATTATGAAAGGTAATATACAAACGTATATACAAAACAATATAATACTTAATTATGAAAGGTAATATACAAAGGTATATACAAAGCAATATAATACTTAATTATGAAAGATAATATACAAAGGTGTATTGCATCAACATATCTCGTGTATGAAACATTATACAAGCAAATGAAAAAAATCATTTGTACATTCGGAACCGCTGTATTAATCATGATAAACAAAACTTTCAGATCATGAAAAAATCGTGTGAGGGTGAGTTAACGTTCGTGGAATGCAGTTTAGTGCTTCAAAGAATGAAATAATAAAACTAGTATTTGTTCCGACTGAATGACCGCCTAAGTGTCTTTAAAACATTTTCAGAATATGAATCCTTAGTCTCATTATTTGCATTCCATATAATTCTCATTGAACTTGAAAGAGATTGTAAAACTGAGTTATTACCAGGGATGTCATTTGGGGGTAGGGCAGGTCGCAATTCCCCTCCCCCTGAATTGGCAAGTGCAGTAAAATTGCTGTAGCTTATATACGAAAATTAACAAGCCCGTCAAGTTTTGCCCGCCCCTGAATCAAGTTTTGCCCCCCCCCCCCCGAAAAAGTTGAAATGATGTCCCTGGTTAGTACCGTCGTAATTTTCGTTTATTCGCCTAAATGTTTCCATTTGTTTCAGGTCTTACAAATCCTCCTCTCATACGATTCTTTGTTTCATGATCTTTGTCATAAAAATCGTGCGCAGTTGCGATTACAAGATTGTCACACATTCTAATTTCCTGTCTGCGTAGTATACACCACGTTCTCTTCTTTTATTTCCTTGAATATCTCTTTTAGCGATTTGATATAGATGTTTTATCACCTGCTGGAATCCTATTCTCTACAGCGTCGATTTTAATAGCCGACGTCAGTCCGTCTTAGTTTAGCTCTAACCAAAGGCCTTTTTAAGTTGTTTTTACCAACAATGCTAACATTTTCATCACCATAACATTCGGTAATTAAAAAAATATTATAATGTAACTTTTGAATCTGAACTATATTGATGGAACCAGCATATAAACATTGTCTTGAACAATAAAAACAGAAGTTTGTGTATGTTCTATTTTGTATTTGCATAAGTAGTGCTGCTATAGTAAAATAAAACTTTGTTTTTTAATGATCTCCTATCCCTTTGATACACAAACGAAATATTTTTCTGAAACGAAAAATCAAATTCTGCTCTCGTTAAATGATTGTTTCTGTTGTTCCGTATTTGTCATTTTCTATGTAAAAGGCTTAAAGCTAGTATAAAAACCAAAGTAATGTCTTTAAAATACTACGCACAGACATGAAAAGAACAGTCCTCGAAATGGTCTTATTATAAATTGTTACCTTGGTAACCTTTGTCTTCAAAGAAGGATTCTGAATTCAATACACAAACCTCTACCCCCGGAATTAGACATTTTGCATATGATCAGGATTTTTAAAAGAATGGACTGTGATAAGAATTTCGTATATTACCTGAAAAGCAACCATGCTCTGTAAACCAGGCACCTGAACACAGCTTGTTAGATAAGTTGAGTAAGAGCACATAAGGATGGCCTCTAGCAGAAATCATAATACCGGAAACACCTTGATAAATAAGGGAGAAAATGATGACGTTAATAAAGTGACAAACCAGCTAAAAATTGGAAAAAATAGCATAGAGTACACGTGGTGTATTTAGGTGACAGTCTTGGTATATAACGTGGTGTCAAAGATGGTTCAACTAATAACCAGTGCTTTTTAGTTTCACCATTGGTCTAAGGGACAAAAAGTTCTGATAGTGACTACTTTTCTTGCAAAGACAGACATATGCATAAAATCATAACGATATAATCCGTGTTTGGAAAGTGACGAGAATAAGACAAAACACAGCCAAAATTCACGAGTGCCGATGACGTAATATGGACTTCTAACCCATCTTCGCTACCCAAGGTGATAACCCTATCTGCACCTTGGCGTGTCGAGGAGATATTTCTGTGCTTCGGGTGTGTGAATTTCATTGGATGCGGCGGCAAGCCACCGCATGCAATCAAAATTAAGTTGTTCAAATTTGAACAATGTTCATATATAACCGAGACAAGTGGATCCCACAGTTTGAATGGACTGATAAATAAGTAATTTTAAGTCCGTTATTGCACAAATAATTTCACTCAAATACACCTGTAATGGCTTCCTTTTGGTACACAGTCATGCTTTCGATGTTAAACTTCCAAAGTATCCTTTTTAGGTCAGTTGCTCCCACCATTTTCGACCGATATTCAATGCACCACGCTATTGGTTAGATGGCATAACATACCGAGGGAGGCAACTCATGAAATCCAATAGATGTCGCTAGGACAAATCACCAATATATATGTTCGATCCGCCAAGGTGTAGATAGGATCATCATATCCGAACCGTGCTAGCGAAGATGCTTCAAACCAGGCTACTGTGTAGCTATCTATGCTATGTTACACATCGTCGAATTTACAACTATGTGGTTTGAAGGTTTAAATGTATACACATTGAAAATGTATACCTAAGGAAACAGTGAGTTGTACCATCTCCAACAATATTGATATCTACTATTATTTTCTGTACGCAAAAAAGATATATTTTCAGTTTGCCAGTAATTTAGTTTGGTTTTGGTGAAGTGGAACGTTAAAGTTCCTTTTGCGTCAGCTTCCAAATAGTTACCCGAAAGTTGTTGAAAATTTAAAGAAATAAATATTAATTACTTATTAATCCGGGGCACTGATAGATGTAGATATTACTGAAGGCTCTTTATATTCCAGGTATAAAACCTCCTTCCATCTTTAGCACACCTTCGATTGTTCAAAAGGTATACTATTTGAAGTAAGCGCCCAGAATGTAAAGTAGGGAGCTGAGCGGTGTAATTCCCTGTTATCCCTAGATATAGGAAATATGTACTATATGTCATTATCTATCATGTAACCTCTCTCTCTCACTCTCTCTTTATATATATATATATATATATATATATATATATATATATATATATATATATATATATATATATATATATATATATATATATATATATATATATATCCTGCATTTTTATTTATTTTTTTATGAGTAAAAGCTTTCTCTTCATGTATTGTATTCAATTAACGTATCTATCTATCTATCTATCTATCTATCTATCTATCAGTGTATATGTGTGCCTGCGCATGCATGTGCGTGTGTGTGTGTGTGTGTGTGTGTGTGTGTGTGTGTGTGTGTGTGAGAGAGAGAGAGAGAGAGAGAGAGATGTGTATTGTCGGACGGAAACTAAGTCAACATCATCCAAACGTAAATTTGGTTTGTCCGTTATCCACAGATTCCTTTCTTATTTTAATCTTCAATATTCGCCCTTTTTTTCTAGAAACTGTTATTGTTTCTACATCTCTTTTGCACGATGCGTGACAGACACTAATAAATTAACTTTTTGAATATATCGTAAAGATACATGCTTTCAATTGCGATCGATAAAAGTTGTTGTTGCTGTTATTAGTTTAACACTATTTTTCAGCACACAACAGATACAGTATATTTAATGGAGGGAGAACCGAGAGAAAGAAACACCAACCCACGTGAAGTTATTGTCAAGGTTTCTCATATAAACATACGTTTTCTCAGCCGAGACTCTGACCCACATGGACAGAGTTGAGATGTCAGTGATCTTTAAAGGCGAGCGCCTTACACCAGTCGGCCACCGGGGGATCCTAGATCAAGAATGGCAGATGAAGATGTAGCTTGAAAAGAGATATCATTGTTTTAAGTAAGCAGTATTATCTTTTCTTAGTCATATTTTCCTACATTCTACCTTCTTACCTTTTTGGACTATTTATTTTTGTGCAAGTCAAATACTAACCTACAAGTTTCAAATCTCTTTTTTTTATATAAAAAACAAACCCAAAGAGATTTGAAATTGAAAACCCTAATAATTAAATGAAACTTAAATATGCATACAAAAATGATTGTATTCTACCTGTCTGCAGCTATATACGAATATTTCATTATGTTTGCTTCATTTTCAACTTTGTATTGCTGGTTCTAAGAACTTTGAACTATAATTCCGACACAGGGTATGTATTTATATAATGTCTTAAATGGGACTAAACAATGACATTTATCAGATTTTCGCTTTCAAAATTGAGATTTAGACCTAATCAGTCTCTCCAGCAGCCCATTTTGTTTCCTATTTTTATTTGTGATAACCTCGGTATTTTCACCTCATTTTTGTATTTAGATCACTCGTCCATAAGGTCAAGTGAACTTACTCTATGGTCCTGTGTCCGTTGTGTGTCGTTTGTCGCATCTTCGCTAGCCAAGGTAACGATAACCCAACCTACACCTTGGCATATCCAGCAGATAGTTCTGTGCCTGGGGTCTGTGATTTTCATTGGATGCGGCGGAAAGGAACCGCATCCAATCAAAATTAAGCTATTCAAATATGATCACTTTTCATGCTTGATCAAGAAAAGGGGAGCACACAACTCGAATGGACTGATAAATCAGCAATTTTCCAGTGCCGGTCCGTGCCTGAACAAATATCTTTCACTCAAATACACATGTAATGGATTCGCTCTTGTACATATTCATGCATTCGATGTTGAACTTAAACAGTATCATTTTTAGGTCAATTGACGCCACCGTTTTCGGCCGATGTTCAATGCACCACGCTATTTGTTGCTTGGCATTACATACCAAGGCAGGCAACAAAGGAAATCAAATAGATGTCGCTAGGACAAAGAACCAATCTAGCTGTTCGATCCGCCAAGGTGTAGATAGGGTGATCCGAACCTTGGCTAGAGAAGATGCGTGTATCGTCACACAGCCTGTGTCCCCCGTGTGTCGTACGTCTTCACTCAGCCTGTGTCCATCGTGAGTCGTCCATAGTCAGTAATCTTCTTGACCACCTGACCAATTTCTGTCTTATAGTAGAAGCCATACAGGTCAAGTAGGTGTTAAGAACCGACAATTTCACTAATGGGTGCAGTTTGTTCGAATTTGATTACACATACCATTAAATGGCAATTATTCACTTTATTTGGGTCCTCGTGCATCCATGTTCCTTTCGCTGGTCATTATTTACATGCCTCGACAGGTAGTTACAGCAAATTTAATGGTAAATTATATGGGTATTTTTGGACGAGGTCAACCTTAAGGTGTCGCCCAATGAAAACCGGATTGAATGTCACGCGCTGTGATGTCACAATCAAAGCAGCGCGCGTTGGAAACGAATTCATCCTACCCTATTTTATGCTATAGACCTGACGTCATCTTTTCTAGACTCCGTTTACCACATAGCAACTATTGTAAAGGTAAAAAGCGATCAACAATTTTTGTCTGGACGTTTTTTGATGATATTTTAGGGGCAGAGCATTCAACACTCAGGATTAAATAGTCTTTGATTATACTATTTTAGTATCAAATTTTAAAACAACAATTATTTTGATTCAAGGTAATGCACTTACATGACTTTATGACTTTTAGTATATCAGAGAGCATTCTCTCATAATGTTTTCAATTTTTTTTTACCCCAACTAATTTGTATAGATTCTGTCCGAATTTTACTGAAATATACATATTGTTCCTGCGTTTTTTTCCTACTTAAAACAAACAACAATAACAACAAAACAAACAAATTCGAACATATCTTATATTTGCTCTTTCGAAAAAGGTCCTGGATTAACCACATAAGTAAAAAGTTGGAGGTTAGACTGGAAATATCAGGTTCACACACATTGCCGTTGAATTGGGTTCGATGATAGTTCATGGTCAGTTCATAATTTGCATTTGTTTCCCATGCTGGGACTATGTTTTCATACATAATTTCAAATAATGGTGTTTTTTTTTTCCTAACTCGTTAGCTATAGGCCATGCAATGACTGAGAGATTCGCTGAATTTGTAAAATTTTATTTTAAGTTTATCTTTGGCCTGACCAAATTAAAATAAATTTCACACGAAATAAGACATTTTCGTTGCGGCACGTGCCAGGGACAGTAGCCTCTGATCGAAAGTCAATCTATTCTTCCGGTTCCTCTACTGTTAATCATAAATCAACACAAATTACAAAAATGTAATGGTATCGCTATGCTACTTAGAGAGAATTATACAAGTGACTTATAAGACGTCAGACACTCTCATGTTTGACAGCCTTAGTGGTTCTAACATTGATTCCGACATTTTTTTTACCATACGCAATGATAGCATTTTGCAGTCTTCGTACATGTCAGCCAATATTGTGTACGTATTTTCAGGCAGTTGAAAACGAATTAAACAAGCCCTGTATCAACCATAAATTCAAGTTCTGCATGCGTCGGAGACCATATCACTAATATTGGAGAAAAAGACATCACCATCTTACCCCCCCCCCTTTGCGCACATGTAAGATTAAACATGATGTGTGTTAGTTAATTCTTCCAAAAACCATTAAAATTAATTTAGACCGTATCTGGATAAAATCATCAGGAAGATCGTTTGTCTTGCATCACTGATGCAAACTCTTACTGGGTAATTCTGATTTGGGAAAAAAAGTAAATATATTCATGACAGTCCGTACTATCTGGATCTTTCTCAGCATGATTGATGCATGCTTACGTTCCTGGCATGGCTTCCTTAAACCATAAATGTGAGATCAATAGACCTATCATAGCAAATGACGCTTTAAGGGAAAAAGAGTCCTGAAAAAAGGTGGCCAGTATTTTGAACATGTCTGTGAATACATTTTTGAAAGCGGCCCGACCAGTATTATTGCACATGTTCACTAAATTGTTTAATGTTATTTTTGGAACTCTAATTTCGGTATGTTGGACTGTTAGATATATTGTTTCCATTTTGGTCTAAAATTCTGAAAATTACAGGGGATCACTATTTTTAATTGCATCGAAAAGCTTTATACTTGAATTTCTACAATGTCATTCTTTACATAGTGAATAATAAGCAAGATTTGCAAATCAGTTTAGCGCCTCTGTTCATAGATTTAATTTTAAACAGCTGACTGGCCTGAACTTTTGCAAAAAGAGTGAACTTTATTACATTCTTATTGATTACCATACAGCTCTTGCTGCAATGGGGAGAGCTGCATTGTGGCATAACTTGTTGATTCAATAGATAATGCTGCACTGTTGCATAAACTGTTGATTCAATAGATAATGCTGCATCGTCGCGTAAATTGTTGATTCAATAGATAATACTGCATTGTGGCATAAATTGTTGATTCAGTCAAGAGGACTGAATTATGGATTACATTATTCATTAAATAGATGAATGATGCGTTGTGGTATACATTGTTGATCCAATGCATGGGGCTGTATTACGGCACACCTGTTTCATTCAGTGAAACCTGCATTGTGTCATAAATTGTTGAACGAACTCTTTTGATGGAAAACTGGATTTTAGTTTTACAAATATATAATCAATCGAAATATATTGTAAAGCTGAAAATATATGCATGCTTCCAAAGTTTGATTTGTGTGAGTCGGAAAAAAATGTTCACCAGTTCTTTCTTTGTCATTATTCTAAATGAACTTCTGGATCGAAGGCATCCAATAGACTGTGAACCCTGGTACCATGGTGTTTTATGCGTAAGACAGCGCTTAAGTTGACTTTTTGCCAAGGTATTTATTGCTTTTGCCTGGTAATAATTCAGTAATTTTGGCAGCATGCCATGTTTTGGTATTGTGCAACTAAGAATGAGGCTGTTAATCACTAAGAATAAACCTGCACTTTATCGTCAAGTTAAAGTTACCGTTTATCCGTTTATACATCCATGATAAACAGTTCAAGGTGAAAAAAAATTTGACTGACCTTTGAGTCAAGTTCAGCTATCGGGAATTTTTTTGGGGTGGGGGTAGGTCGGCCTAGATAAAGCTCACAGGCAATGTGATCTCCAAACTGTAAGTTCTTCGAAAATTTAGAAAACCAGCTCTCTCAGGTGATATCAAATTTAAATAAATTGATCACACGCCTGCACTTGAAACCTCAATATTTAAAAAATTGTAATGGATTTATGAACTTATTGCGAGAGTTGTTTCATACTCATCAAACTATACATTATCTATAGGACAAAAGAAGGACAGTTTATTATTATCTGTATGAAAGAAGGGGGATAGTTCATTTTCTGTCTGACAAAAGAGGGATAGTTCATTAACTGTATGTCACACTGAGGATATTTCAATGTCTATATGACAAAAGACGGATAGTTCATTGTCTGTATGTCACAATGCAGATATTTCAATATATGTGTGACAAAAGAGGGTAGTTCATTATCTGCATGACAAGGGGGAGAATTCATTATCTGTATGTCTCGATGCTGATATTTCAATATATGTATGACAAAAGAGGGTAGTTCATTATCTGTATGTCACAACGCAGATATTTCAATATATGTATGACAAAAGAGGGTAGTTCATTATTTGCATGACACGGGGGAGAGTTTATTATATGCATGACACGGGGGATAGTTCATTATATGCATGACAAAGTTGGTATAGTTCATTATCTGTATGTCATAATGGGGATATTTCAATATCTCTATAATACAAGAGGGTAGTTCATTATTTGCATGACACGGGGGAGAGTTCATTATATGCATGACACGGGGGATAGTTCATTATATGCATGACAAAGTTGGTATAGTTCATTATCTGTATGTCATAATGGGGATATTTCAATATCTCTATAATACAAAAGGGTAGTTCATTATCTGCATGACACCGGGGAGAGTTCATTATCTGCTGGACATAGGAGGTATAGTTCATTATCTGTATGTCACAATGCAGATATTTCAATATCTCTATAATGCAAGATGGATAGTTCATTATCTGTTTGACAAAGGAAATAGTTCATTTAGACAAAATGTAAATAGCTGTATTGGGAGAAAAGTTCTTTCTCTCTCATGTATGTTCATAGCATTTTATGCTTAACACCTTGAATTTTATTTTAAATTTTTTATTATTTTTATTTTTGCTGTTTTATCCCACCCCTCTTCTTGATTACTTAATTATCAAGACAGTTGTAAGTATTCTCAGCCTGAAAACTACCTCGTACCATAACAGCTGAGCTACTGAAAGTCATTGTACAAGCTACATTGCATAAGTGACATAGCATACGTTCCATCGCAACTTGTAAAATATATGTAATCTGTATAAACTTTGAACTAAAAAACAGATGAAGAATTTGTGAGTTTTCATGACCGTTTTTGGCTAATTTAGCATCTCATACATTTAAAAAATAAAAAAATTAACGCTTGTGGTCTTTCCTGGGAACCTCACCCACATCCATACACTCACAATATATTGGTCATTAAACTTTACATCTTGATCCCTAAATTCTGAATAGTAGGCACGTACGCCAAATAATTATTTTATACTGATCTTTACTAGAAATGCACACCAATATAATGTAACCAATAGAATAACATGGTATTTGACAGAGGTTTCCACTGTCAGACGAGGGTTCCAGTAAACCAGTAATTGCAGAACTATTCATCATTGCTGGAAATATACTGGGTTCAGATTCGAATAAAACTACGTGGTTGGCTTTCATTATACAAAAGGTTATGGTTGTTATAAAATTAACACATGCACAAATGTATATATATATATAATAAACTGACTACGAAGAGTGCAGGGGCCCCGAGTGGCCGAGTGGTCTAAAGCGCTCTTCGTTACGGATCACTGCCATCTCACCTCTGCCTGCGTCGGTTCGAGTCTAAGATTCAGCCAATGTGGGTATGTGAGAAAGCTTGCCAGTAGCCTCTCCTGGGTCGGTGGTTCTTTCCGGGGTTTTCCCGGGTTCTTCCTCCACCATTAATACTGGCCGCCATATATAGCCTATCGTGTGCTGAAAAATGGCGTTAAACCCCACAACAACAACAACAACGAAGAGTGCAAAACTAAAATCTAGCTAGCCTTAATGAGTCTTTTTCAAAGGCAAAAACAAAACATAGACAAGACAAACAAATAAAACAGACAAACCGTTGTCTTTGTAAAACTTTACACGACTATGAGTTGTTGCGGATGCTGAAAGATATTTTATATTGACATAGAAATCGATGAGCATAGCGTCATGTTAATTTAAGTAAATTTCTGTACGCGCAAATTATATCGCGGATATTTCATGGTTATAGTTGTAATTATAGGTTATTGGGTGACTAATAAACAAATTTAGAGAATCATTGAAAAGAGAATGTGCCGGCTGCAAAAAGGTAATTTTATTTCTGAATGGCTGTCTTTTTCTAGTCATCTTGGTTTAAACCGCTTGGTTTCAATGTTCTAAGGCGGCGTATCCAGTAAGATTCCTTTACTTTCCTGGTTTCGGAACTCCATTTGGTGTTGTGAGCAATTACTATAAGTGTTATATCACTGAAAGTGTGGCCAGGGGGGGAGAAGTGTTCTGTGACCGGGCTTCTGTACAGCTTCTTTGTCATCCAATCAGATCTATGAAGGTTGATCCTTTTGTATAGTTTTTCAGTTTCTCTGACATACTGGATAATACAGATCTTACATATGATGAGATAAATTACATTCTGTTTTGCAAGTTTTGTTTGATCCATCTATTTTCAGTTTAAAAGACTCATTAAGAGTCGAAAGCGCTCAGGCTAGTTAGATACTAGTTTTGTACTGTTCGTAATCAGTTTATTGCAATTATTTTAATCAATCTCTGACAAACGTGATCCCTGGCTGGATCCAGTGCACTTGAAAGGACTTATTATTCGCCATATGATTTGTATTCTTTATATATATATATATATATATATATATATATATATATATATATATATATATATATATATATATATATATATATATATATATATATATATATATATATATGGCTATAACTTATCTAAATGGTTTCTTGCTTTTTCTTTGATACTAGTTAAAAAAAATATATTCTATGTTATATCTTTTGGTTCCTTGTTATCCGCAGCATTTGTTCTTTTTAAATCACACATAACATCACTGCGAAAATCAATGAAGGCTTTTTTCATTACCAGTAGTGTTTTTATCAGAAGGATCAGTATTCCATAGTTCTTTGGGGGCGTACCCCACAATAGACAAGTGGCTGAACAATTTCGCAGCTTGATGCGTAGGCCGTGTTGTGCGTATTGAACAAGTGCAGCCAAAGACTATCTGTTAAGCTGTGCCGCTGAGCCACGAGTACCAAAAATAGATTGGATCAGCTTTTCATGGCATCTTAGCAGTCAATGTTACTGTGATTTAAAAGAATTTTATTTCTTTTAAACTCTTTTAAATCTACAAATTATAAGTTATGGATAATGTACCTTCTGACGGTTTTTAAATCAATAATCTGTCCGAGAACGGGATAAATATTCTTTGATATACCCCCCACCAATAGTCTTTTCCTTCGGAGATTTGACACTAGTGTTGATTGTCGTGTTAAATGGCATGATGGTATTACAGTCAAGTGCATTGTGCGAGGATAAACAACCTGAACGCACAACTGGTGAAAGTGACGTGCAAGACGTTGATCGATCCCAGAAAATTGATGTCATGTGCAAAATGACAGCTTGTTAAATAGCAAGCAACAAGTTCGCTTCCTAAGTAGCTCGATGCTACAGCTTTACAAGATTCACTAGTTTGTTATATAGACTGAAAACTTTGCAGGCTATATTGGAGAGCGGAAAAATCTTACGAACAGCAGAAAATTCAAAGTTCTGAATGCCTTAATAGAACATTGACCCAAGACAAGCAAATTGGTTTCGTTTATTTTTTTAAAAGTAATTCATAGGATGTGTGTGGTGTAAATTCATTTTAGGAGATTATTGATCTTATTTGCAAATGTTGAGCTGAACAAGAATCTCACTGAAAGCAATAAATGATGGCGGAGAAATATGCAGGTGATATCAATCCAAGTTCCTTTACATCTTTCAGATCTTCCTCTGTGGTACATGACAACAAAACAAATCTCCTGACTGTTGAAGATGCTGTACACAGACGACATAGCATGCCCTCTAATCCTTCACACCTTTCACTTTCATTCAATGACATCCGCAGAACCGTGGACAAAGGCTGCGGAGAAGTAGCCATGGTTCGATCATTTAAAATGACCCCTAAAGGTCCCGTGAACAAAGGAGATACTCTTCGGAAGAGATGGTCTGGACCTTCAGTCTGGACTGGGTGTGCCGTTTCTTGTGATTCCCAGGAGGTGATACCACCTACAATTTCTGTTCCATCTATCAACCGCCCAAGAACACCAAGTACTACTTCTCAGGACAGTGGAACAATCTCATCATCGGCATCGTCTGCTGCGCCATCATATTTTCGGATATTACTCGTGGGATCACCTGGTGTGGGCAAAACTTTGTTAACAAAGAATTTCATGTCATCCGAAAATGTTTTTACGTCCGATGAAACTGCAGGTACTCTCTCTCTCTCTCTCTCTCTCAAAAACGAAACAGACAGACACACACACAAACACACACAGAAACATTTCCTGAGAACTCTTTTATACAGGTTTGTAATATGTTCGGCACATCTCTAAGGTCTAAATGTGTTCATAATTAATACTGAAAACTGTATGATATGACAAGTAATGTAGGAAGTTTAACGTCATTCATAAGACACCAATGCTATTGTAAAATATACCGACCCTTCCAAGTACTTACCTTTTCTTACATGTTTTTTCTTGATGAAAGAAAACTTGCGGTTGATTCTCAACTGAATGATATCTGTTTTATGATTCAAGTAAGTTCTGTTTTTTTCTCTTGTTTGTGCGTCTTTCACTCGGCTCAATAACGCAGTAATATATTGTTTAATTAAGGCTGCTTTTATCCGAATTTATACCATGACAAATTATTAGAAAACTAGAATTATACCATTTAATAGATTTGGTCGGTTTCATCGCTAAGAGAGAAAAAAAAAACAATTATTGTTTCCGTGATCGATTTTGGTCGAAATTTAGTTCAACACAAATCATACTGTTTCGGATTACAGACTATCTTAAATATATACAAGGTCCGGCAAGAAATCATGTAGACATGTTATTAGATTATTACTTGCTCATCGATCAATCGCTATGAAGAAACTAATGATTGACCTTGAAATTGTATTCGGTTCCAGCACTACACAAGACGTAGTAAATAAAGCAAATGAGTTATGGCGTCCACAAATGCACTGCAGATATCTCATATTGATTGGGATAAATAATCCCAAAATCACTTGCGGGGAGAAGATGGTTCCATGTCGCAGAAAACTCCAGATTGAAAGAAGCTACTCAGGTTCATGGCAAACCCGAACTGCCTGTGCGTGATCAAAACAATTTTAGGCTTATCAAATAACGCTGCCTTTAAATCCCTCGTGCATTTTTTTTTTTCCTCATGATATACATCATTATATATAACTTTGCTGCAAGTATGTTATCGTATACTTTAAAGACGGAGTACTAATTGTGCAAACCCCTCATTCTGGTTGCTTATATACATCTATGCACTAACTACATCAAAACATGAAGAGAACGTATGTTTACTATTTGTCTTCTGTCTTCCCAATAATTATAAGGCATGCAGTAGGGCTATTCCGAAGGGCCGATTAAGGAGGGGTTTTCAAGTCCCTGATTCCCCCTAGTCATGGAGCTCCCCTGGTTGCTGTGAAAAACCTTACACGTGTTTAAATAAACCACCAATAGGTTTCAACGGTCTATTATTTAGAATAAAATAGCCATAATAATTACACTGGTCAACAGTGAAATCATTACTGACTTGAAAAGGCCCTAATCTGTAGTATTTTGGTGTGCCGAACACGAATATAACCGTGAAAAATTTGTATTGGCTCTCGTTTTGAAGATATTCATATACCTCATTTTCAATGTTTCACTGTGTAAATTTCTCCAGTAGGACTGCAGCAACATCCGGAATAATGATGTAACATTGCATAATACCATCATGCTCACATCATCCACAGTTGATTGCATCATTTTCTGATGCAATGCAATACTAATGCCATGCGGCTGCTGAAGTAAGTTGACGTCAGCAGTGTACTATACATGTGTAGGCCTATTATACTAATGCCAGGCAGCTGCTGAAGGTGACGTAAGCAGTGTACTATATAAAGCCCAATCAGATAGGTTCAGCATTTAAAATATTTTAGACGTTGTGCGAGACAGTTCAAGCTACTGTTACATAAAACTTATTATTTTATCCATTTACGTACAATAAAGAACAGTAATGCCTCGAAAGTGTGTTAATACCGCGGACAATTTTTGCTATATTTGTGGGGAAGTGACATTTGCCAACCAGAAGAAAAGTATCAATTCTCAAGTGAAGAAGGCATATCATCTTTACTTCGGATGCAAGGTTGGTGACCAAGACAAGCCTTGGGCTCCGCATATATGCTGTGCTACATGTACAACACAGCTTTCACAGTGGTTGAATTGCAAAAGGTCATCAATGCCGTTTGCAGTCCCAATGGTGTGGAGAGAGCCAAGCAACCACCTAAATGACTGTTACTTCTGCTTGGTTCCTCCTCTTTCCGGCGGAATAACGAAGCGAAAGAAGTCGAGAATAGTCTACCCAAACATTCCGTCTGCATTGAGACCAGTTCCACATGGTGAGGGACTTCCTATTCCAGAACCTCCAGCAGAATATTCTCTTGATTCATCTGACGAAGACAAAGGTGAGTCGACCTGTTCTTCTCCTGGTCCATCAGCATGCAGTGATCCAGATTTTCACTGTGGTGCATCATCAACCCCACACAGAATAACACAGGAAGAACTAAATGACCTGATTCGTGATTTGGACTTATCAAAGAACAAGGCAGAATTGCTAGGATCAAGACTCCAACAATGGAATCTTCTAGAAGAAGATGTCACAATTACTGCATATCGAAAGCGCCACCAGCAATTGGAGCCTTTCTTCAGAAAGGAAAGTAATCTGATATTCTGTTCCGATATTGAGGGCCTCATGAATGCTTTAAAAATCACTCATGACCCACAAGAATGGAGACTATTTGTGGACTCTTCGAAACTGAGTCTCAAGGCTGTGCTTTTGCACAATGGAAACATTCTTCCATCTATTCCAGTAGCGTATGCTGTCCACATGAAAGAGACATACGATAACTTAAGGCAGCTACTGAATTCCATTGAGTATAACAAGTACAGCTGGCACCTCTGTGGTGATTTGAAGGTAGTTGCCCTTTTAATGGGACTGCAGCAAGGATATACAAAATACATGTGTTTCTTATGCGAGTGGGATAGCCGAGCAAGGGAAATGCACTACATGAGGAAGGAATGGACTCACAGGCAGAATGTAGCCATTGGAGAGAAGAATATCCAACACCCAGCTCTGGTTGAGGCTCAGAAAATCTTGCTACCACCCCTTCACATCAAACTAGGTTTGATGAAGAACTTCGTGAAAGCCATTGACCGGACTTTGCCAGCATTCCGATACCTGCATGAAAAATTCCCTCGACTCAGCGAAGCAAAGATTAAAGAGGGAGTTTTTGTGGGTCCTCAGATTCGAGAGCTTTTCAAAGATGACCGGTTCAACAACTTGCTGGAAGGTGACGCGAAACAAGCATGGAATGCTTTTCGCCTAGTTTCTACAAACTTCCTCGGAAATGTTAGGGCAGAAAACTATAAGGAACTAGTAGAAGACATGTTGATGAAGTATAAGAAACTTGGCTGCAATATGTCTCTAAAGATTCACTTCCTTCATTCCCATTTGGATTTCTTTCCTAGCAACTGTGGTATTGTTAGTGATGAACACGGCGAACGTTTTCATCAAGATATCGCAACAATGGAACAAAGATACCAGGGAAAATGGTCCACTACAATGCTGGCTGACTACTGCTGGACACTCCTCAGAGATGCTCCCGAACAGCTGTACAAGAGACAGGCGAAGAAATCTAAGATGTAGTCAATGACTTGAGTTTTTATAGGTAGGCTATTACAGTTGACCTTTTACTATTGGAATGCATTTCGTTATGTAAACATTAATTTCTTGCAGATTACAAAAAAACTAGAGCCAATTTTGCAATTTGACTGTCATATTCGTGTTCAGCACATAAAAATTGATAAGAATTGACTAATTTTATTTCAGTAACATGACTTTTGTAAAAATTTGTTGTCCAGTGTTATAGATATACATAGGACAGATTAAGGACTACTTTCAGGTAGTATTTGCGGATGAATAAGACCTCAAAGGGCGTCCCAAAAGCCTTGACGACTTCTTGTCGTATCGAATCACATTATATGTATTCTGTGAAAACTTCTTCGACAACGGTCCTAGTACGATACCAAGTGATCAATACGAACGAAGACACTGCGTTTCTGTTCATGAGTGTTAAAAATGACACCTTGTCATGTAGGGATAACTACTGCATTGTGCCCTTACGTGATGCCGACGGTGATAGACGAGTTTCATTTGCAACCCGTGGTTCATTTTTAGACTTGTTGATCGTTTCTTTGCTACTTCTCAGCTGGAAAGAATAAGAGACCAAAGACATATGGTATCTCGAGATAAACGTCACAATGCAGCGTGCATACATGCTCAGGTCAGACCCACTGTCTTAAGTTCTATTTCATTCTAGAACAATTTTCTGCGAAAATAAAGAAAAATCAAGCAATCAAATTCTGGATTAATTTTACATTTCCTTTATATATATATATATATATATATATATATATATATATATATATATATATATATGCACATTTAACGTTTTAATTGTACGAATTCGAAATAAAAATAAATGTACTAAAAAGAACTTTCACTTATACACGAGCTCGTTGCTCACATAGAGATACACAGAATGAGGACTGGTAAATTACACCTTTTTATAGGCTGACATTAGCCGGAGTCAACAGGCCCACTGCGACTTTCATCCCAAAGTGGGGGGAGAAGCGAGACTCTTCTAATCACGGGCCATTAGACAGCGCTGTTTTTATGTCGACTAAAGCAGACTACATTAATGAAAAAAAAAACGTGCCAAATCTATCGAAGTATTGGTCACAAGATAATTTTTGTGCACATGCCCCTTCCGTGCTTCCATATCAGTCAAACAATTTTGGCAAATTAAAGTTTATATTAGCCGAAATGAATGTTGTAAGAACAATTTCTTTGTATTCTGTCTTAATGTCTTTTTTCAATAAAATACAAGTTAAAATGTCATAAACTTGATGATGTCAACGATTTGTCAAAGAATGGGATTATATATCCGTTAGATGTAAGCAATTCGAGCGCAGATTTTAATGTATTTTCCCCCCAGACGTGTGCAGACTTTCTATGCAGACACAGTCTGGTCAGGTCTGGACTATACTAAAATATTGTTCCATTGCAGCTTCCGAAGCCGCTGTTTCCGTCGTGCTGGATGGGGAGGAGTCGATTATGGAATTCTGCTCAGTGTTTACAGACACGGTATGGAATAAACAATGTTACCAAACCTTCAATAATCTTCTCGGTCTTTGACTGGCCACTTGATTAGTAAATGTAAAACACTTTCACATACTAAAATAAATTTTAAAAAATAAATTAAATTTCATGAAATGGCAACATTGTGTGTCGGATATATTTTAGATCAATGTTTTTTCTTTCTTTCTCTCTATTTCCTATGTTTGAAACCGGTTTGTTGCTCCAATTCCACACAAGTTAACCTACATTCTGCAACAAACTCTTTACACCTAGCCTCATCTCGTTGCCCCATCCCCTTACTATGGATCGTACTAGAAAAGCCATTGCCTATTTAAAATATACGCAGTTTTCAGTTTTATATGGATGTACAGAACCCTGTCACAGTAAAAAAAAAAATCACGTAACGTCTAAAAGAGGACCATCATTCCCGTTTGTATTACATTCCCATAGTATTACATTTCCATCGGAATTACGTTCCTATGGTATTATATTCCAGTAGTATTACATTTCCATTGGTATTGATTCAAACTGAGTAAATGTTGCAACATTTTAATGACAGCAATCGAGCACTGAATGTTATAAAAAATCAATTGGCAACATAATTACTTGCTAAATTCTGATCATGATAGCCAATATGGAACCGAATTACTTAGACATGTGATTTTTTTCTTTCTTATCAGTGTCGTCTAATGGCTTGTGTAAATAAAAAAAACAGGCAAGCCATGTAACTTTCTTCACAGAAAATCAAAACATACTTGGCAAACTTTGAAAGAAAAAAAAAACCTCTAAAGTCTCCATATTTAATCATTAATTTGCAGGGGAAAAGGTGGAATGAAAAACCATGCAGGGATGGGGTGGAATAAAAAAACAACAACCATTATTTCGAAAATAAAATCTGAATGTAGAGAGACGTATGATTCTGTGCACCTTGTACAAAGACAATACTAAAATAAAGTGTTAATCGTCTTAAAAGTCAAATAGAATTACAGATTCTATTTTAATCGGAACAAACTCCTTTTATGAGGTGCTTTTGAGTATTACACAGATGGTCATGGGTCCCGATCTGACGATGAATATTATCGAGTGTTCTAGTATTTTATGTAACTAAGCACGAGCTCGAATTGGTAACCCGTGTTTCACGTGCTAATCGATCAGCGAGAACATACAACGAGAATTCGACCCGAGTGTTAGTTCTATACTAATCAATGAAATTAGAGTAAACTTGTTCCAATATGGCGACACTCGAGGAAAATACTTTGCAGTCCCTAATAATTCTTATACTCTTTACTAGTTTAAAAATTTCAAATATATGTTGATTCAGCGTGTATAAAGGATACTTTCACTGTACTCTGTTGTGGAGGTCGCCATGAAGACATTCCCTACATATGTTCTTGCCGTTCGATTTGCTTATAAAACTCCAACAGGCTCTCAAACTACATTCATGCCGAATGCGCGTAGTATGCACCGATTATTATTATTATTATTATTCATATATTATTTTAGCAGTATTTGGATGTTATTAAGATTCGTGTATTTAGTGTGGCCTTTTCGCAAAATAAGAAAATAAAAAGCTCCACACAATATTAATTTATCTTATCTTCATTTTAATCCATCTTGTATAAATAAATCAACACTGGCTCACGTATCATTGTCACATCGTCATTGGCTCTCGTATCAGTGTCCCATGCGTCAAAGTATTAGATCAATCTGATGCAGTTCATTTAATTGGCATCCAAACATTACCCGTAACTGTGAAACACAGGACTAAATTTAGGGGTCCATTTAGTGCGTGCGCAAAAATCTAGCAAAGCTTGACGCCTCCCCCTCCCTGTACAAATGCGTACTTTTCGTTTACATCCCCCACCTGCGTACGTACGCTTGACGCACCCCCCCCCACCCAATTATATAGAACGGCCTCTATTTAATCTACGCAGAAACCATAAAGGATTAATAATATTAACGTGTTTAATAAAACAAATAGTCCACCGACGTACAATGTCTGGCTGCATCAAAGAGATAAGCTGCGTAACTTTAAACAGTTTGTCTAGTGTCCGCTAGACCCCGCCACCATACGAAAGCATATGCATTTGGGTTACCCCCTCCCCCCACCATGTGTACGTACTAAATGGACGGCCCCTTACGTTAGGCCAGCTTGCATAATTAAGTATGAAATAGATATTAAGGCTTCAAACAGATGATGGATTAAACAAATGTTCAAACTCGCCGAGATCAAAAGACAGTCGGCTTTTGTGATAGACCTTTGATGATTAGTGAGTGAAAATAATCTTCTTCAAGCTATTGTAAGTTACATAAACTCTCTCTACTCGGATTTTTAAAAAAATCGAAGTTAGCTATAATTCAAAATTTTAAAATTGCAATTAGCATGTTCATCATATTCCTTTTGATAAACAGAAGAAGAAAAAATCCATTTAAAATTATTTGTACATAAAATAGAGTAGGACACAATAAACGCTGTAGATAATGAAACATATTCATCAAACTGGCACAAACGGCAATGGTAATT
Organism: Sinohyriopsis cumingii; assembly: GCA_028554795.2. Classification (NCBI taxonomy): domain Eukaryota; kingdom Metazoa; phylum Mollusca; class Bivalvia; order Unionida; family Unionidae; genus Sinohyriopsis; species Sinohyriopsis cumingii. Next base: position 74,496,455 of record CM068839.1, read on the forward strand.
ATGTCCTTGGATATTTGTCCTCTAAGACAATCTTCACCATTGACAATGTATTTGTACTTAGTTGTGTCACCGAATACATCGATTAACATGATATGCCTTTATATAAACAAATCCTTGCTCATCAAACAAAAAACGTTTTTCTAGCTGCGTTCCTGGAGCTGTCACTGTTGATAAGCTGGGTGAATCAACTTTTCGGTTAGGGAACACTTGTACAGGGCATTTATACGGGAAATTCGCAGGGGAATTAGAATGACCATTGTGTCTAGGTGAATGCTGTTCACAGGTGACCTCTCTTTGGGACCGTTTTGTGTGTGTGGATGTGTGTGTGTGTGTGTGTGTGTGTGTGTGTATATATATATATATATATATATATATATATATATATGAAATAATGATAAACAAGAAAAAGGCATATAATTTCATATAATTTTATGCGATGAGTTTAGCAATCACTGTATGTATATAGTATATTTAGTATATTTGTATCTTATGTACGCTTTATCAATGATATACCACGAGATGTATAGATTTTTCATTAAAAGAAAACGAGGCTTTACTCTTAATTTAAACTTTATACAACGAGCGGTATAGCAATGACAAAGCATACGTGCTGTACATGTATTGTATTTATATCACATGCATATACATATATTTGCCCTTTGAACGGAGCTTAAGATTGACTACAGGCAACTGTGTATTGACCGAGTGAATGAACTCCTCACATCCCTTCGGAGTTTGTCCGCTACAAAATGTAGTTCTGTGCCTTTTGTTGCGATTTACAATCACCTTTTCATATTCATAAGTTAATTGTTTTCTTTTTTCACTTTCTATCTTTATTGATTAAATTAATATAAGACTCACTAATGATTTAAACATGAAAGATGGTTTCAGGGAAGAAAGTAAAGTACTACAAACACATGGTTAGCTCAGCCATTCACATGAACGCGCAGCCATTCACGTACCAGCACATTGTAATTAGTGTCCAATAGAAACTAAGTGAAATGACGAACCAACAAAAGGTGATTAAAATGTTTTAATATACATGTATTTTCAATTGATCAAAGTCATTATTCTGCTTTATTAACAGTACTACCGACCATAGAACTCTCTCTCTCTCTCATGAAAGGGGAAGGGAAATGATAAGCAGAAAGGATTGCCATGAAATTGTGTACTATATTTAATTCATTTAGAAAATGGGGATTATTAATACCTTTTATAGTTATTTTCATACATCACTAATGATTAACTAGTTGACAGCACACAGCTGCAAGGACGCCGTTGCAAGAATGTTTATATATGCGTATTATTGCGCATACCAACACTTTAAAAGCCATGGTTTTTTTTAATGCATGTGTTATATATATATATATATATATATATATATATATATATATATATATATATATATATATATATATGGATAAAAAGTATATAACCGATAAATCCAGTAACTTTCTTTAGTCAGTCTGTTGCTCTCTCCATGTACAGCATCGATTGGCAGGAAAGAAAAATAACGTAAAGGGTGATTGTTTGTACTAGAATGTATTGAAACCTTAGAGAACTGAGGATCCAAGCTACTAAATAATTGTATTTTTCTTTAATATTTGTACATTGAGAAAACTGAATCTGTTATATTCAGATGATGAAAAACATCTTTTATTTCTTTCGGTTGTTCTGAAGAAATTTGTTTTGAAAATTCCTTTGTATTCTCTAATCAAGACTTGGATTGCTTTTATAATGTGTTGATAAGATGAGGGAACTCTTTTCATTAATTGTAAGATCTATATTAGGTAATGAAGGATTATGTTGTTTTATGAAAATTAATTTTATTGTTCTCTTTAAGACATTCTGCTGTGTTTAAATCATCATTCTAAACTAAACCGATATAAAATAAAAAAAGATGTTTTTTCATCATCTAAATCAAATAGACTTACGTACTCTGTGTTTCAATGTACATATATTAGAGAAAGTATGAGAGAGAGAGATAGAGAGAGATATTTAAAAATTTCAGTCATATCGCTACGATGTCTGTAGTGCGGCAGTTTATAGTGATGACTAACACTGGGGCATCATACCACAGACATGTATCATTATGTCCCACTCAACCACATTGTTCTTACACCAGGCCGACCAGTCCTAACACTAACCTCTTACTGCTAAGCGCCTTGCGAGGCAGCTGTTAGAACTATTTTTATGTCTTTGGTATGATTCGGCCGGGGTTCGAACCTGCGACCTACCGCATCCGAGGCGGATGCTCTAACCACTAGGCCATCGGAGACCCCCCCCACACACACACATCTCTTGTATGGCTTTTATCTGGTTTTGCCTCCCGATTAATCGTCGAATTTAGTGTGCGTAGGTAGACGTGTCTGGAAAAAGCGATTTATTTTTCATACGAAACTTGAATATCAACTTATCATCATCATCATTTAAATTATAGACGTTTTGTATGTACGTCTGGTTAATGTCCATAAGCGGACTATTTTATTGATTCCGGGGGAAGGAATTAGATCCCCCCCCCGGCATTACTGTGCATAAAAGGCACTATTTAATTGAGCCGACCTGAATGTAAGGCTATACTCGAGTGATGATAGACCCAGTATACACTGGAGTTAAAGGTAGCAATTCAGTCTGCATTAGCTGCGCTAGGTGTCAACAAAGCAGTATGTGATGCAGTAGCGATTGGTCGCCACTATGACGTCACATCAGGACACCTAGGTTTTTATTCTTATGTGGAGGGTTAATGAATTGTTCAAGAAGAGAGGAAAAAGTGCCTCTCCCTTCATGTATTAATTTAATGTCCGGTGTAGTGTTAAATTTTGACCCGCCGGGTCATTTTTCAACGACCGTGATCAAAATTTCACGTTAAAATCTGACCCTTTTTTAAATGTCCTGTTAAATAACGACCCAGATGTAGTATCACATTTTGACCCTCGTTGAATTCTGACCCGGTCGGTAATTTTTCAACGTGATAAAAATTTCACGTTAAAAACTGACCCTTTTTTAATGTCTTGTTAAATAACGACCCGTTAAGGTGAAATTATGACCTTAGGGTAAAATGTTCTGTTATGAAAACTCAACGTTGATTTTTGAACCACTTTTAAAATGAAATCAGCTTATTACTCACTGAAATGTTTTTCTTAATTTTTTTTTTCTTTTAAGGAAACAATTGTGTGAAATAGAATCTTGTTAATATGTCACTATCGTAATTCTCTCTGTTATACTTTTTTTTAAATGTCCCAAAATGCGGAACATTTTCAAAATAGCTGAACTTTGCTTTGGACAAATTGGACAAACTGATAAATGAATGACTATGTTTCACTTCGGTAAAGTCGCAAGGTTCAACAGGGCAGGTAAACAACTGAACAGTATATTAGCGATGATCAGGTATATTTATATGGAATGGAATCCACAGGAATTCTATGTGCTGTTTATTGTTGTTTAAGCTTTTTAGCGTTAAGTTGGTTTGTTTCAGAAAATTTTCTCCGTATTTGGTATTGTTGTTAAGTAGTAGAGTGTGTGGTTGTTTAACTTTCCTTTTGTGTTAATTGTATAATTGGGTTTTGTTTTTGCTTCTCGGTGTGTTGTGTGTGGATAGTATAGTTAGGGTTTAATGGATAGTAGATTTTGTGTTTAATTTGGCATCTCTGTGCGTGTGGATAGTAAATGGTGTGTTTGTTTCTGCTTCTTGACGTGCGTGAATGGTAAATTTTGGGTTTGATTTGGCTTCTCAGCGTGTGTGGATAGTATATTATGGTTATGTTTCTGCTTCTCAGCATGTGTGGATAGTAGATTGTGGTTATGTTGTTAGCTTCTCCCGTGTGTGGATGGTAAATTTGGGGGTTTGATTTGACATCTCTGCGTGTGTGAATAGTAAATGGTGGGTTTGTTTCTGCTTCTTGGCGTGTGTGGATGGTAGATTTTGGGGTTTGATTTGGCATCTCTGCATGTGTGGATAGTATATAATGTGGTTAGTTTTTTGTCTCATTACCTTTGTGTGAATAGTAGATAATATGAGAAGACAAAAGTAGGGGATGTTTTCCTTCACGTCCGTGCTTTAGATATAAACGTAAAAAACCCCCGTCATTCGCGCCATTCTACGGAATAAGCGAAAAGAAGATGGTAGCAGTATCTGACTTGTTTAACCAGTTGAAGGAGAGTTAGTATTGGATGATAGATGCGGAGTATGTAGTGGAAAGACTTGAAAGAGAATGGAAGTTCCCAGGCAGCTTGGACTTTGCAAACAATCTGAAAATAGCCAGGGAGAACATTGAAGGGATGATAGAAGAAGAGATAAAGAAGTTGAGAGGTTTCATCTAGCCTGAATATGTAAGAGTCGGAACATTGAAGCAGTCTCTTGAAATTGTTACCAAAGTCAGGTGTTTTTTTGATGATATCTTCAGTTTGACAGAGTGGGCTTTTGTCAAAAGGGGACGGGACCAAGTCCATAAAGCAGAAGAAATTATGAAACGGGGCTTGGAAGAAGAAGTCAAGAACGTTAAGGACACATGGGCAAATGATAGGAAAGAACAAGAGAACAGAAAGAAAAAAGAAGCATTTGAGAGAATGAACAAAAACTGGATGAATGTCCAGGAGAAATGTAGAGCGATAGGTCATCCAGACTGGATTCCTGAGTCGGAACACAAAAAGAAAGGAATATTGGGAAAATTTTGGAGATGGATAAAGAAATGGAGAAAGTAGAAGAAGAAAAGGCAGAAGAACCAAATGACTTTCATGCCTAACCCTCAACAAAAACAATTTAAATGTGGTATCAGTGTTTATAATCCACGCTATATTCCCATGTTTATTTCCCCTTGACGCTAGGCAGGCCCATGATATATTCCTATGCTAATTTTCCCTTGAAGCTATACAGACACAGGTTGTACTTCAAAGTACTTATCGCTATATCGTACCACGGGACCTTGTAATGGGAATTCCCATTGTCAGTATAACTCTTGTCGCCATATCGTCCCAGGGTGGTTTGTAATGCTAATTCCCATTGTCGCTATAAATCTTGTCGCCATATCGTCCCAGGTTGGTTTGTAATGCTAATTCCCATTATCGCCCTATCGTCCCACTATACTACTCTGATGTCTTTCTTTAAATGTTGGTCTACATCTGAAAGTGCTCTACAGGCGTAGGCAATAATCTTTCCATTTATAGTTCATAATGTGCCTAGACCGACAAGAATTGCATCTACAAGTAATTGCGTTTCCTTATTAGGATCGAATTACGCTATTATTGCGTTATTTTATTAAATTCTGTTTGAGTTTTTCAAACGCTTTATCGTTTTTCACTCCATTCCCATGGTTGATTTTGTTTGGTTAAGGCTCGAAGAGGGTCATTGGTTGTTTGATGGAACGCAGCAGGCGAAGTACAAACAAAATTACATTATATCCATTTCAAATATGGAATATAACTATATTCATAATTTCATTACCACATGTACTGCATTACATTGCTTTTGTTGATTTTATACATACTAAGCATTTCCTTATTGACGATTCATAAACCCATGTATGCATAACTTAAAACAATATCCGTTAAAAAATGACCCAGAAATCTGATCAAAATTCAATGCTGCGATCAGTTTTCAACGACTGTGAAAATCAAATTTCGACGTTAAGAACTGACCCTGGGTCAACTCTCAACGTTAAAAGCAGACCCGGAAGGTCAGAATTCAACGAGGGTCAAAATTTAACACTACACCGGTGGTGGCGAAGAGGAAGGTTCGGTCAGGGAGGAGCCCGCTCACTAGGAAGGCACCTTGGTTTATCCAGGATATAACTTTGTTGACTCCCTTGCCAAAAGGTTAATGAATTGCCGTCTTGACGAATTTTTGGAGACATATTCTGTGCCGTTTTTATTAAAGATAGTACCGCACCAGTGACCTTACTGATAGTCTGTAGGGTTATTTAAACTTTATCTATTGAGTCTGATTTGGGTGGTGTGGTTGTTGGTTTGGGTTCACCCTTTTGCGTATGGTTATTTAAACTTTCCTAGGCTTAATGGTGCGCTGCTTTGTGCAGCTGGGCCTGATAGTCCTAGGGGTTTGGACCACCTCATATATTCTTAAGTTTAGGGTCTTAATTAGTTTCGCTAGGTTTTTGGTTGCCGCATTGTGCAGACATGCCTGGTGGTCCTTGGGGTTTAAACCACCTTATAGATATTAATTTTGGGGTTAGAGTAAGTTTTTCCTATCTTGATAGACTTTGCCGCCTTGTGCAGCGGGGCCTGATGGTCTTGGGCTTTTAAGACCACCTTATATATTCTATTTTTTTTTTTTTTTTGGTCTTAGCTAGGTGTTCTAATTGCTTTTAGTGCCTCGAGGAGAGGATGTGCCTTAGTGCAGTTGAGTTTATTGTTCTACAGATAATCTGCGGTCACCTTGCAGTAGGAAAATATGATAGTGTCCTTGATTTCATGTTGTATGATTGTGGTGCCCTAGAAAAATAATTAATTATTTTTTAAAAGAAAGAAAGAAAAGAAAAATATTTTTTCTTCAAATTTAGATTAAGGGTTGTTGCAGTTTATTTGTTTCTGTATGTGTGGGTTTAGGGTTGGGCTAAGTACTTGCTAATCTATCTTTATGTTTGATTTATTTTTCTAGTTTTTTTTTTGATGAAGCTATTATTATGTTGTTATTTTATTTTCAGGCTAAGTCCACGTGATTGAGACATAAATCTTTGCCGAATACTCGGGTCGCTAAGACATGTCAAAGACATCTGATCTTATTTATTCCCTAATTTTAAGTTTATTAGCCTGTCTGCTAGTTATAATAATTGTTTTATTTATGTGATGTTATTTGTTAGCCTGTCTATTAGTTATGGTATGTTAGGACTTATTTTGTTTTGATTATTATCCTAGCTTGTTGATAGAGTTATTTATGTGATGTTATTTTCAGCTAAATCTTTCTTTATAAGACATATCTTTGCCGAATACTCGGGTCGCTAAGACATGTCAAAGACATCTTGTCTTGTTGTTCCTTAAATTTAGTGTGTTAGCCTGTACCTCAGTTGTAATTAATTGAATGGTATTCATTTATTGTTAAGCGGGTCATACACTTTTGTTTAATTCCCCCTTTTATCCCAATGTCGGTGAGGAAGTTTATAATATTTTTGTAAGTAATACCCGTATTTAAGTTTTGTTCTTTGAGGAAATCTGGATAGGTCGGTGGTTTCCTTCAGGAAGTTGCTTCGTGTGATATAGTGGTTTGATTTAATCGAGTTGATGACGCTAAGGGAGTTGCTAATGATAACTGCTTGTCTAGTGTTTGTTAGTTTGATCCATTTTAGAGCTTCAATAATGGCCCAGAATTCGGCTGTGTAAATGGAGCAGGTGTCGGGTAATCTAGCTCCGAATTCTGTGTTGGTTTCAATGGTTGCTATTCCCGCAGCAGTTTTTGTACGGTTTTGTAATTTTTGAGCCATCGGTGTATATCTTGGTGTACCCTATGTATTTTTCTTCTAGCCCGGCTAATATATTTGTCCTTATATAATGTACCTGGTCTTGTTTGTTGCCACAAGTAAGGGTTATTGTGTTACAATTAGGGTTACCTCCCGTCAATGGTGTTGGATCGGGGTAACTGCAATGTTCAGCTTGTAGAGTGGGTAGGATAAGATCTTTAGTTAGTTCATGAATTTTGTTTGCACCGGGGTGGTTGTGGTTTCAGTTTTTAATGAAAGGGATATTACTTTGTTGGATAATTTTCCTGGTGGGATGGCTTGTTTAGTGTATTGAAACTCGTGCGGATTATCTTAATGTGCTTTCGTTTCTTCTTAGTTGCAGTGGTAGTTGTCCTGTCAGTATTTGGAGCTCTACTAGGGAGGTTGAGTTTAGTGCTCCAGTGCAAATGATTAGTGCCTTATGTTGTATGGAATCTAGTTTATTAAGTAATGTTTGGTTAGCTGATGTATATACTTGGCATCCGTAATCTATTTTTGCTCTTATAAGTGCGCTATATATTGTTTAAAGGGTTTCTTGATTGGCCCCCATGTAGTTCCCTTGAGGTTTCTTAATAGACTTAGATCAGCTGTACATTTTTGGGTGAGTTCTTTAATGTGGTGTTTCCATGTTAGGTTTTCGTCAAGGAACATTCCTAGGAATTTGGCTATTTTGACAAATTTTATTATTTTCCCTTGTATGTGCAGTTTAGGGTATTCTGTGGTATTTCTATTGTGTGGCGAGAACATAATGGCTTCTGTTTTAGTGTTGGCTATTTTTAAACTCATTTATCTGCCCACCGACCTATTTGGTTATGACTATCTTGTATTTGCCCTATGACTGTTTTGCTGTTTGGATTGCTTGCTTTCCAAATCCCACTATAGTCAGAAAATGTTGATAGATCTACCTTATTTTTGTTATTTATATTCTCACGGTCATTTACCGTGATTGTTGAATAAAGTGGGGCTAAGCATGCTACGCGACTTATTGGTGTTTAGATGGATGAGTATTCACGAGCATTCACGCATACGATGAACATAATTGACCTCAAGTCACGTTTCAGAATATCACCGAATTAAAATTCCATAGTCCGAAGTTTCATTTATCCTAAGGTTCTATGGTACTGAAACAAAAGTTTTGAACTTCATTGATTCGAACAGTCATCTTTTCGAAAGAGGGGTTCAATGATTTTAAGGTTCAGTGGTCCGAAGTTTTATTTTTCCAAAAGAAGAGTTAAATATTCCGAAGGTCCAGTGGTCCGAAGATATGTTAGATTATACACATAAAATATATTCAAATACTTTATGTTTTTGTTTAAACCCATTTTCAAATAATTTCAAAGCAAAAGAACCTTCGGATTGGTGAACCCTTTTGAAATATTCTCGGACTAAGAATCCCTTTCATCAATGGATCCATTGTCATTCAAAACCTTCAGAGTGAAACGCCTTCAAATATGTGAGCTTTTAAACTTTTTCCTTCAAAGTTACGATTCTTTGGATTAGTGAGCCATTATTCGGAAATAGAGCTCCTCTACAAAATAACTCGGACTATAAACCTTTGAATATATGAACCTCCGGAGTATCGAGCAGGTGCCATGCCAAGGTATCTTGGTAAATCATCGAACGAGTCTCCCATTGTTCCACAAGATAAATACAGATTCATAAAGTAGTTATCCAGATATCATGATCATATTTTGCTGCCCAACTCAATACGTGAAACAAGACAATTAAATAAGGTTTCCTACAACAACAAACAATTCGAAAGAAGTATCACTATGTAATCATTCAACCATAATAATAAATCCACGACACCGTCAGTACGTACCAAACAATAGGTATGTATAACGTATTTAAAACGCGGTACCTCAGTTTGTGTATCTGATACGCTAATTAATCATGTCTAATATAAAAAATACGACTCTCAGTTAAAAACGATGTTCTAAGGAGTTTTGTCTTAGAATCTGTTACAAAATTACCCAAAATGGAACGTGACTTGTCTTTTAAAATTTTGCCATTTGACTTTTGAAACACATTTTTGAAGAAATTAGTTCTGAATTGTCACATTTTTAGAGAACAAACTGGCATTATTGTTCATAACGATTCATTACGGAGCTTATTCTGTAAAGAAAAATCAAGTTCTTTCAGGGGTGGCACAAATGAACAAAATTTTAATATAATTAAAATCTTTTAAAAAGTTATGCGGTTCTTGAAAACTTCTTGCAAATGCATTTGTTGTCTAATTCTTCTTCATGTTGTTGTTGTTTTTCTTCTGTGTTCTTTTTGTAATTCTTCTTCGTTATTGTTAGTGTTATTGTTATTATTATTATTATTCTTATTAACAGGATTGCAGTAAAAGTTAAGCCAAATTGAACCATTTTTCTTTGAACTCCGCTAATAAACATGACCATCAGAGTCCAAATCATGTATCTGCATACTTCAGCATTTCCAGTAAACCACGCACGATTTATTTTCTATCTTTCGCCTGAATTAGAAGATAGAGATGTTTTCTTGCTTTCGCTGGCGCGAAATTCTAAAGGCTTTTTTTACAGGTAAAGGCAGACTTTTCTTCGGCATCCCCTATCCTAAGCGTATGTCCTGTTTAATACATGACTCCTGTCTTGTTTACCTTAATATACACGAATAATATGTTTACATATGTAACAGATGTAATAACACCTCATGACGTCACAAATGACCTCTTAACGTCGTGTAAACGGAATGCGCATCGACTGAGGCACCTGCGTCTATTTCAAACTATATCACTAAACTAGTATTTTTCGCCGTGCGATAAATATAGTCTTATATTTGTTCTTATTTAAAATACAAGTTATGAAATTCGTTCAATAATTTCAATATTTTGCTTGCTAAAGCTCACAAAAGATATCCATCATTCGACTCGTTTCAGAAATTATTACTCGTTTAAGATCCTTAATCAGTGGCTTACGTTCGATTTGAGTGAAAACATAATTCGTTAATTACACTCCTCTGCGTTCTCGTCATATTTCTTTTTTGCAGCACAAATTAGTTTGCATCTTTTTGAAAGCGATTGAAGATTTGTTTTTTTTCTCTTCAAATCAGTCTTGTTTGAATAAAGTCAAGGATGCAGAATTAATTAGGACGTCTCGTGCCCTTGCTATGTCACATACTGCCTTGATTTGGCTGTTGAACGACTCGTTTTGTCGGCAAATTAGCTTCTTGGTGAGATTTATGACTACAAATTATAGTCATTTGTCGTCTGCTAATTGATTCACCCTTAGCTATAGGAGGAACTATGGCCAGATCTTTCATATACATGCTGATTCTGCATTAAAATTTTACAGCAGTAACAAATATGTTGCGTGACGGCAACCTACTCCTTGTGTACTTTAAGCACGTCCAAAGAAGTGAACGAATTGTGTGAAGTAATCGACTGATATGAAATCAATTGGAAGATGATCGGCCTTTTCCGTCAGACGAAATTTCAAATGTAATTCGCTGCCATTAAGAGCAATATTCGTAACTACTTTTTGTTCACATGACACCGTATGTGGGCGGAATGAGACGATGTCGCAGTCGAAACATTTTCAGCATTTTCTGTCGCTACATTTGGGGTACAATAACCACAAGCCGTTAAATTTATGCGTATTCCTACAACTACATCCGAGGTTTTCTCGTTACTTGACGGAACTGGCCGAGCAATGTGATGATAGAGACAAAGTGTCAAAGGGGCAATAATTCATGCACACTTGAAGGGTATCAATAATAGTATAACGTCATCCATACTGCTATTAAATCTGAAGCCCGGTCGAGTCATTCCATTTGTTTTGCATTGCATTGCGTGAAGCACTAATATTTGGCATAGAAAGGCTTACTGAAGAGTCATACAAGTAGGGAACAAGGAAAAAATATTCAGGTGTGAAATTGTTAGAGTTTCGTGTAATGTAGTCATTAGGTTGTTAGGTTATTAGAGACAAATTATTGCAGTATTTGCACTTTTAAGAACCTATTCAATTGACAATGACTGTTGTCTTTACGTCCGTGAATGTAGGGGAAACAATGGACTTCACAGCCTGGCTCACACAGATGTTTGATTTGCACGGGAGCGAGATACTTTGCGTCTACTACTACTACTACTACTAATAATAATAATGAGAGGAAGAAGAAGAAATTTAGGAAAAATACTTAAAAAGATGCAGGATATGTTGTCTCTGAAACTGGTAATCCATTCCCTTCTCCGCGCCGCACGTGGCGCAGTCGCACAAATGAAACATACGACAATTTCAAGGAGAAAATAAACAAAACAACGACTATAGTCGTTAAAGAATAGATCTAGATTAAGCTCGTGCGAGATTCCTTGAAAATACACACTATTCAAAATCACAGTGGAAATCTTAATTCTCTTCGTTTTTTAAAAAAAATAGTGAATTCGCAGATAATCGCACTACTTGCAAGAGTGAAAAGGCTTCAAGTTGTATCAATCATGGTTATGCTATTTTATACATGCATCTCTTCATATGTAATTGCGGTCCCTGGTAAGATGGATGAAACCTTTTTGAAAGTTTTAATTGGAGAAATTTACGTTTGTGTTCTACGTGATTCATTTATATTTTTCGAACGTCTGGATCCAGAACATTTTGTTCAATTATATTATTTCAAGGTTTACAACCATAACACATGCAATCAATCAGTATTAAGTCAAACTGTTTAATGTTGATTGTTCACTAATTTTCGAATATGAAGAAAAACTAGACGACTTTGCTTAAATGATCAACCAGAACACATGAATTTTTACTTGTTATCGATTCTTATTTATTTAGCAAGAATATATTTGGGGGCTTGGAAAGCTACTGGGGTCCAACTTAATTCGTCTGAGTCACAGAGCTCGGGTTTACGGAATTGTCTGTTTCTGCATGTTTTTTCTTCTTCTATTTCTAGCTCCCATCCGAAGACATCAATGTGGATGCTTATGTGGTGGTATTTTCAATCACTGATAGAGAGTCTTTCAGCAGGTCCTTGACCTTGTTGCAGCATCTTAGGAATGATCTTGGGACAGACAGAACAATCGTCCTGGTGGCCAATAAGACTGACCTCGTCCGGAATAGAATTGTGTCAGGAGCAGGTACACGCAATTTCGATACCAATAGCAACATCTCAGCCAATCACAAAAAACTCCTGATCGTAACGTTACTTTGACTAATATACGTAAATTCCCATTATATAGTTAATTTTACCTATGAGGAATATGTACCACCCATCATCCAATGATTGCACCATTTGAGGTATATCCATCTCCAAACGATAATATGAGAATTTGCTTCATGTCGCAGATCAAAGCATCTTAAAAGAATGATCTCAACGTAGCTGGAATCAAGCAAAATGTTAGAGTTGTTTTGATTCCTAAGCATGACGAACTATTATGTGTTTTTAGCAGGATTTAACATTTTTCTTGCCATTGACGAAGATAACGAAGCGTATTTCAGTTCAACCAATGACTTGCCTTTTGGTAATGATGAGCTAAAAGGTCAGTTTAGCTTCTGGACACGGTTGGTTTGATTTAAACTCTCATGAGGGGTTGGTGGCTTCAGAAAAGATAAAATTACTATCTTTAAAATGTTCTCAATAAAATGTTTGTGGATCCCGTTGATTTGGGATAGACCTCTACTGGCTGTCACTTGCACTCACCTGCTTACAGCAGCGAAAGTATGTATCCTAAGAAAGACCGTTGCAATATTTAGATTTATTTTGGCACGAAGATTTATTGGTATGAAGTATATGCAAAGTATATTTTTAGGTTCTTTAACCAGTAAAATAAGTTATAGTTCATCGTGTGAAGTTACCAAGTGACTTCGGGTTTATTTATAAGTTTGTCAGAGATTATCGACATTGATTCTAGGTCTGGGTAGAACCAATCTGATTAAAATATGATCTCTGCTGTCCTACGTGAAGATCTGTCGACGACCGCTTAGGGGTCATGTTCTGGTGACCTTTGAATTAGCCAATAAAAATGCAGCTTTCAAAAAATATGAAAGTGAATCAAATCGTTCGGTACACATTAATGCTCTTCATCCACACTTCTGAGTCTCCAAATGCGAAGATATAAGACTTCATCGGATTGGCTTCTAAAATGAGTGATTATAGTAATAAACATAGGTTACCAGAACATTACCTCTAAGTGGTCACTGTTAGATCTTCATGTATACCAGTGTAGACCTGATTTTAATCAGACTAGGGTAGAACTGATGTCTGAGCTTCTAAATTACGTCAACTTATATCAGCTTCCAAGTAACATGTATACATTTCAGCATCTGGTTAAGGGAAAGCAATACATTGTCAAGAATTTGGCTAATATTGTCAATATATAATAGCAAGCATTTTCCAAACTTTGAGGTGCCCTAGGTGGCTTAATGGTCTAAAGCTCTTACCTTTACCGATCACTGCCATCTGACCTTCTGTCCACGTGGATTCGAGTCTTGGGTTTGGTCAATGTTTCCATGTAAGAAAGCCTGCCACATTCCGTGGGTTGGTAATTTTTACCGGGATTTCTCAGGGTTCTTCCTTCACCAGTTATGCAGACCGCCATGAAATAACCTATCTTGTGCTGAGAAATGGTGTTAAACTCAAAATAGCAAAAACAGCCAAACCTATGTAACAAGTATCTAGATTGGTTAACATCACATCATATGGCGCAGAAAACTAGAACTCATTAGTTTATAAAACCAAAAAGGAACTACCTTAGTATTCATGCGTCTTCTTGTGTGTTTTGCCAATTATATGTAAACAATAGTTAAAGCATAGTTTTGCTATTTATTTATTTATTTATTTATTTATTACGACTCGTTATTATTTTTATAACCATTTGTGATAACAAAAATTTAACATTGTATTTTTTACACATTGTATTTTACGGATTCATGAAGTCATAAAACTTGAAAATCGATTGTACACTGCATTAACGGTCGCAGCGTAAGCTGTTTGTGCATTATGTAAATGGTGTTCGAGATCGATGACTTTCTAAACCAGTAAAATACTAAGTTCATTTCCTAAATAAATTATTCCAAAACTTTCCGAATTCAAATATGATGATTTCACTCTGCGCCAGAAAACCTTTAATTAAGTGTGTCTGTATCATAACAATTGTACTATCTTAGAACATTGGCCTTTTCTCGTAAACGTGAAGAGTTTAAATCAAATCGACTAAAGTTGACATGTATTACATTTTTATCACACGATATTTTAAGAGTGGCTACACTTTATGGTCACCCCTCTTTATCAAAATAGACTCCTCTTCCCAGGGAAAGCTGATTTGAACGGTTATGAATGCTAAACAAATCGGGGAAGGGGACGCTTCGTGTTTATCCTGGACCGTTAAAAATTGTACAATTCGTAAATATTAGAAATTGCAAATCTTCCTCAGCGGCGATATTTCGAAATGTTACCAGCGTTCTTGTACGAAGATACTAAAGATCACTTTGTGGGTTCGGAGTCAGTTTTAGAATATTTATTTTATTCCAGATTCATTGATCCATCTTAAATATAAACACCCACATTTGTCTACGTGTGGCTGCCAAAAAAGAGGTCACTAATTCGAAACTCGCGGCTGCATCACAAATTTTTCTTCCACTTTCTTCAAACTTTCTTTTAAACTGACTCATTCGAATTTCGTTTTACTAGGACGGGCAATCAGCCTAGTAGATAGAAAGGTTATAATTACAGTATTACATTAATACATAAAATGCTTATCTTATATATATATATATATATATATATATATATATATATATATATATATATATATATATATAAACACCTATAAGATACTAATTCTAAAACTTTACTGAAAGTTTTGATCAGCATTTATCGGATTAATGCACCAAGCCTTGTTGGAGTATCAATGATGTTTCAAGGAGTGAAACAAACTATTAAAAATAAATAAACAACAACAGCAAGAATAACATAAAAATATAAAAATAAAAATAAAAACCCCACACATACAAAGATTTTTTTTTTGTCTTGAAAGTTATGTAAACATGTTGCGCTTTATTTTATTCATCATAACATTTTCGATATCAGATAATTTTTTCCTTTGAGTGTTTTAAGTGCTTCCAGTTTAATTTTCCTCGCGGAATAAAGCAAATACGTACTGGCTTCCTGAAGGCTTGTATTCATTAAACGCGTCTTTTGCAGTATTCGATCTCCACAGCAACTTTTGACAAATGAGTAGAAGAAGAAAACTCTGTTTTTGTTTAATATTATGAAAGCTACTGCCATTTAAATATCTCAAAAAATATTTCAAACCCGTTTAACTCTTTTAGAGCTTGTTAACATCACTGCTTCATTGCTTTTTCATCATACAAGTGAAATTGCTTATTTATGTATTTATTTATTTGTCAGTTTATATATTAATAAGCATTCTGAAATGTCTAATGTCTGGAGTTTATTTTGCTTCACACAAAAACTCTTAAAAACATCAAATTAGATTTTTATTCCTAAAACAAGATAAATAATAAGCTAAACTCCAAAAAGGTACTGATTTAGAAACAGTGTGTATGTATGTATGTATGTATGTATGTATGTATTTGCATTGATTGATTGATTGTTTTTTATATATATTTATTTCAGAAGCCCGCTCAGCTGCCTGCAGTTACAAATGTAAATACATAGAAACCTCCGCTACCCTGAATCATAATGTGGATGAACTTTTAGTGGGCACCCTTAGTCAGATACGGCTGAAGTTGAACCCTGACGCCATCTTTGAAAAAATTTCAAAAACCCCTCAGAAAGAAAGAAAGGGGTCGATAAAAATCGCCAGAGATGTCCTCAACAAACTCTTAAACAGACAGAAATCCTTATCGTGTGATAATTTGTATGAATTGTAAAATGGATAATAAATGAAGAAACAGTGCCGAAACACAAGAATATTTCTTGTGTTGATGCAACTTCTTGATTCCTAAGTTTCAGCGAGCAGGAAAATTCTAACTCGTGTCTAATTGGCTTTTTAGTATCATTCTTTTTCTAATTATAATCGTTTACTATCATCCTTGTTCTGACTGTATATGTTTACTTACATTTTTTCTGAATCGTTTGTTATCGTTCGTTTTCTGAATCGTTTACTATCACTCTTCTTTTTAATCGTTTGTTATCGTTCGTTTTCTGAATCGTTTACTATCACTCTTCTTTTTAATCGTTTACTATCATTCTTTTTCTGCATTGTTTACTATCATTCTTTTTCTGAATCGTTTACTATCATTCTTTTTTTATTCGTTTACTATCTTTTTTTTTCTGAATCTTTTACTATCATTCTTGTTTGAATTGCTTACTATCATTCTTTTTCTAAATCGTTTACCATCGTTCTTTTTCTGAATCGTTTACTATCTTTTTTTCTCTTAATCTTTTACTATCATTCTTGTTTGAATTGTTTACTATCATTCTTTTTCTGAATCGTTTACTATCATTCTTGTTTGAATTGCTTACTATCATTCTTTTTCTAAATCGTATACTATCATTCTTTTTCTGAATCGTTTACTATTATTCTTTTTTCTGACTCGTTTACTATCATTCTTTTTCTGAATCGTTTACTATCATTCTTTTTTTAATCATTTACTGTCATTCCTTTTCTGAATCGTTTACTATCATTCTTTTTTTAAATCGTTTACTATCATTCTTTTTTCTGAATCGTTTACTATCATTCTTTTTTAAATCGTTTACTATCATTCTTGTTTGAATTGGTTACCGTCATTCTTTTTTTCTGAATCGTCTGCTATCATTCTTTCTCTAAATCGTTTGCTATAATTCTTTTACTGATTACAATCGTGTACGATCTTATCCTTCAGCATGCACATCATTAAATATAGCTAATTAGAATAAAATGGTAGTGCTAATTAACTCTTGGCCCTTGAAATAGACTCTAATACTAACAAGCAGTGCTTGCAACAACACAAGTCTTGATTGTGATGATAACTGGGACAGTGAGGTTTGCCGTTTTTAATAGTCTGAGTTTTCGTTATGCATTTCCTAAATCTTAAAAATGCAGCAAAGCAAAGCCGCCGAATTATGAATATCAGTTATTTATAAGCCCTGCACGCACCGTGCATTCTCTAGAATCGTTTGGATCGTTGGATACTTCTAAAAATGACCAAAAAACTTCATCCTTGTGTATCTCCGAATGGATGTTAAGGGGTTGCGCTTTATGTATATTACACACACACACACACACACACACACACACACACAGAGACAGAGGCGTGCATGCAGCAACACATGCACTACCACATAGTATACACAAATACAAAGGAGCAAAGGAACAAAATTGTTTTTAAGGGATACTTTCCCGAACATCGCTTTTAGGAATGAATAAATCAATCTGGGATTGTATCAACATAAACCTATTAAAATACAGAATCCCAAACATTTGTTTCATAGATCAAACTTTCCTTGTCTGTCGATATTAAATTGTCATTTCACTCCGTATTGATGCAGTTGAATAGGAATTCCCCACTTGATATTCATTTCGGCTTCTGCAGATAGTCAATATTAAATCTGATAATTTCGCTGGGAATATAAATTCCGCCTACGCAGGAAAGACGTATTCAGTTGTTTATAGAATTCCATCAACCAAAGCATGCCCTTTGACGAAGATAAATGAAGAAACAAATGATCCAAGCCTGGTTCGTCTCAAGGCTGCTATAATGTTAAAATCAGCGTATATTAACTATTTCATAGAATGCACAGCTTATGTAACCAATGGATTTCCCCATATTGTATAACTTTTATTGTATTACGGATTTACAGAGGAAATCTCATATTTCTGCTTAAAGAAATTAGACGATAAAGATCCGTAATCCATAATTTATGCTGCTTTCCCAAAAGCATTTAGAATTTACGGATCTGAGACGAACTTGAATTGGCCACCATGCTTCATGGTGGCATCACCTGTACAATATCTCATGTTTTAAATGAGCGTTACTTTCTATACAGCTTCATAAATTTGAATTTTCATTTGTATTTTATGTTTTATTCAAAATGGCGAAACTTGTTGAAATTAAGCTTATGTTTAACGTAGAAATGCTAAACAAATCACATTTAAAGACGGTTAAACTTCCAGGTACTTTAGAAATTTATTCATCTGTAAATAGAGCTTGACTACGTGTACTATGGTCACATGACAAATCAAAATGGCAGTCTATCACGAAAATGGCAGGTAGGCATCTGAGAGCATATGCTGATGACTTCGCATTAATTTATGTGATAATTAGCGACTATTTAACGCTTTTGCCAATTTGGTGAATTAGTTGGCGTGTAGGGCCAGAGTCATTTGCCTATCGAAAGGTTGGAATTCGACGATTCCGTGCGGTGTCGGCATAACACAGCCGCTTACTACTGGGACTAGCAAACTTAAACGACCTGATAATTTGTTAGCCCATAATTAAAGCAAAATCTTGGGCAAAAGTTACCGCAAGACAATTTGTTTATGATGGGGGCATCTCAAATTATAGTCCGAGTTTTGTCTGACCCTTCCCACCCCAGTTTTGATACTTGGATATTTATGTTGAGGTGTAGGGTCAGTCCTTTTTCTATCGAAAAGATGGAAGAAGGCAGCCGCCCACTACCGGGACTAGCAATCTTAAACGATCTTAAATTGAGCCATACATATATATTAAATCCACAGGAGGAGGATTTATCTTCTCAGAAATTGCTAGTGTAACACCGGTATTGTGTTTAATACACCGCCGTACGAGACAAAGTATAGCGTTCATAAAACTTGACATGGTTCTCTGTTTTGCATTGTTAGTCACATGACTCCCAAATCTCGCAACCCACATGTCCATAGGTCAAATCGTCACGAGATATCAACAATAACTCATTTCCAATATTACTGAAGAAAAACAAATTGAAAATATAATCGAAAGTCATGTAATGCTCGTAGATAATAAAAAAGGAATACAAAATTCTCATCATATTTATTCTGATAATAACAACCAGAAAGCTGTCATTGTCGTAGCAACCCGAAAAAAAGCCAGATTCACCAAGCAGAGAGCATATATCAATGAGGTAGTCACGCTAAATGAACAAAAACATAGCTGACACGTGTTCAATACTTGATGAATCTGGCTTCATCCATGTTGCCGCGATATCGACAGGTTTCTCGTCGCTGTTCTCGGAATAAATATGTTAACAATTAAGTGTGCATTAAAATTTTGTTACAAACATTACGTGACTTTAATATTTTCGAATCCTGTGCACAAGACTGAAAAGCTGTTTATTGCTGATATCACGTGACTGTTGGATCTTTGTAGGTTGCGAGATTTGAGCAGTCATGTGACTAGCAATGCAAATACATGTTCCAGGTTAAATTTCATCAACGCCGTAGTTTCGTTTCGTCTGTCAGAGGATTCAAGGCACAACGAACGTTATACTCGCAATTTCTGAGAAAATAAATCGTCTTCGTATTGATTTCATGTATGTTTGGCTCGAAGTAAGGTCGTTCAAGTTTACTATACCGGCTTGTAAGCGAATACTCTATGCACGGTGTCGGCTATTTCCTACTTTTCGATAGGCAATTGGCTCCGACCCTACACCCCAACACAAATGTCCAAATAAAAAAAATTGGTTGGAGGGGTCAGGGGAACCTCAAATTATTCAAAGTATTACGGAGTGAAAGCTTATGTAACATTCTCCACCCACTATTCTCTTTTAAAATAATAAAAGGATGAGCCTTCTTTTATTTTGATGGTAGAATTGGATTCAGGTCTTGTATTAATATATGTTCAGCACATTTCGATAGTATTATTTGCGGAGACAGTGCAAAAGATTAATAGTTTGTTCCGCATAGTATCATGAATAATGTCTGCGTTTGTAGTTCAGTGAATTTTCAGGTCATTTTCTTTAAATGTATTCAAAAGTACCTAACTCGTCTCGTAATTTGTGATACACAATTCAGTATTCATGGGTGAGACAATTCAGTTTACATGAGTGAGACAATTCAGTTTACATGGCTGAGACAATTCAGTTTACATGGGTGAGGGTTGGTACTCTGAGTGTGGAGAAATGACTAAAAATTATGGTAATAGTGATATCCCATTTCTTTCAATTCAGTATCGTGCAATATAGTTTTTGAAAGAATTACTAAATTAGAAATTAATTTTAAAAAATTCCATACCTTTTTATTCGCAAACTTTTATGAACTGTACAGCAATGAGGAGTCTTGATGTTGTGATAAGTCGATGTCATGGAGATTTATGGATAACTTTTTAGTGGCAAATAAAAGTCGATTTTACATAAAACTTGAGCAGCATTTCGTGATGAAAACAATGAATCCATTAAACATGTAACTTGGTAATAACAAGGACACAAGGTTAAGTCACCAACATTATGATTCTCCCAAAAATGAGCAATATAAAAAACCATTTCATCACAAATACCTAAAAATGGCACTAAATCACCACCAATAAACTAACTGTAAGCGCCTACACATGGCCTTCCCGCCATATCGTAGAATCGACTGCAGAAAAGTACATGAATATAGTACATGTGATATAGGTTCCTTGTTATGCTATACTTAGTTAAACATTTGTGAGAATCGTAACAGCCAGTAGAGATGTACGACGTATCCTCTTCTAAAATATTCAACTGCTGATCAGTTTGTGACTTTGTTAAAATTTGTCTTTTCTTAATTTGAACCGTACTCGTACTGTACAGAAGTGCCTTTTCACACACTAACGGAAACATACGACAACTACACTAGTTCCCATACTTCCAAGCAAAGTCAATATATAACCCATTTATGCATACACATACAGTTCATTTAGGACAAATAGCTGATGTCAAGTTCTTTTCATTATCCTTATACGGGTATTATGGACGAAGGACTGATGATGACCAAAGATATAAAGTTGTGCAGATTAATATTTAAAGATCTTGAAGTGGTGAAAGAAGAGAGGCAAATAAATAAATATAAAGAAGCAAATAAGTCATTTCATACCATATATTTCATGTATATTTAGGAATTTCCATCACTATTTTCAGTACCGACCACAACTGTACTTTCAATTTAGAAAGTTTTATAGCCTTACGGTTACAGCTTTGCGTGTAATATGATTGTCGGTCATGGGACCGGGCCGAATGGAAGAAGACCATTATGACAGCCCCCTATACAGGACATTATGCTGTTTGCCCATACATTGCACGCAAGGTCTAGATTATATAAAAAATGTATAGCTTGTTGCCTCTTTTTGCTTAGTCTTCATGCAAAACTATATTTGCATGCAATAATCCAACAGTATCTCAAATTTCACGTACAATGCAATATAAATTGACTACTTTAGCTTATAATAATAACTTTTCTGCAAATTAGATTGCACATCCACATTTAAAAGACTTTTTTATGTTCCTAATTTATAAATGTTCATTTTTAAACACTGTACACGATATCTGACTATACAACACCCACCTATCCCTGTTAAGTATATCCGTATCACCGATAGCTCTTAAGGATTCGCATTTCTAATGATATGTAAGAATTGGAACCAGCCTGGAAATGGGTGTACATAAAGTAGA
Source organism: Sinohyriopsis cumingii (assembly GCA_028554795.2). Classification (NCBI taxonomy): domain Eukaryota; kingdom Metazoa; phylum Mollusca; class Bivalvia; order Unionida; family Unionidae; genus Sinohyriopsis; species Sinohyriopsis cumingii. The sequence continues at coordinate 74,518,429 of CM068839.1, forward strand.
TTCTCTCTCTGTCTCTGTCTGTCTGTCTGTCTGTCTGTCTCTCTCTCTCTCTCTCTCTCTCTCTCTCTCTCTCTCTCTCTCTCTCTCTATATATATATATATATATATATATATATATATATATATATATATATATATATATATATATATTGGTTGATAATTAAAGTAAAATTTTAGTGAAAAGAATTTTTTGAGTTTATCCTAGTTATAAGTGAAAAAGAAGAGAGACAATGATTTTCTTGGCGGAATGACAAGTCCTTGCCTAGTCTTGAGCTTGGAAAACTCATAACTGAAATTAGTACCTGACTCTTTGATGCAGAATTGAAATCATGTGTTTCACACACGTAGATCCAGAAAATGCCACGGCTCATTTGGTTTTCTCTACACAGACGTCCGACGATATGCTTCTCGCAGCGAATCTTTTCTTTGATTGGAAATACAGAGTTTATTATTCATCAGACAAATCACAGTATAAACGGGCATTAAGTAGAAATTTAAAGGAGTGTATCATTTGTTTAGTGTTTAAAGTATATCACTGCAACTTTGTCGCTAAATGGTGAAGTTTGAGGGTATATTTTTTTCAAATTAATATCCACAAGCAATTACCTATTTTCAATGACTTTTTTTGTTTCAACTGCATCCTTTACAAAAGTATTTAAATGGTATAGTACTTAAGTATTAAGACAACTAATTACAAAATCTAAACTGGTAGCATGATGATGCAAACTAAACTTTGAAACAAATCACTCGAACTTTTGATCTTTACAATACTTGCCTGTATGCCGTCAGCTGAATGTTAGCCTTCCAGTGTTATTTTGCCGAAACTCTAAAGTAAACGAATTCAAGTAAAAAACAACAATTAATCAGCACTTGGTCAGTGACTTTGCATATTCTTGACAGAGAAACGATTTTAAAGTTATTATCACCATGATATTGCCGAACAATTTTAAATGGTCACCAGAATGTTTCTTGTATGTTCAGCTCATACCAGGGGCGTACCTAAATTATTGGGCACCGGGGAGGATCCTTCCTTTGGCACCCGCCCCCACATAATTTAAAAACGTAAGCACACAGATAAACATATTATGTTTGCAAGTAGATTTTGAAACAGTACAGTGCTGTAATAAGCAAATTGGAAATAACTTTTACTTTGGCAAAGTTTTTATTTGGTTTGAAAACTTGTACTAGTATTTCAACTCTCTCGATGGCACCCCCCTTTTTTTCTGGCTGTCACCCGGGGCGGACCGCCACCCTCGTACCTCCCCTTAGTACGCCACTGGCTCATACATCTGTTATGGTTAGGTATATATAAAAAGGTTCCATTGACCCTATTATTGTAGTTTTCGTTGACCGGTTAATTTTCGTAGCGATAATTACTTGCCAGATGGACCGCTCCGATTGTCTAGTGGTTGGAGCGTCTGCCTCGCGTGCGGGAGGTCGTGGGTTCGATCCCCGGCCGTGTCGTACCAAAGACTTACAAAAATGGTAATAACAGCTGCCTCGCTTAGCGCTCAGCATTAAGAGGTTAGTGTTAGGACTGGTCGGCCAGGTGTCAGGATAATGTGACTGGGTGGGACATCATGCTACATGTCTGCGGCATGATGCCCCAGTGCTAGACATCACTATAAACTGCCACACTGCAGACTGAAATTTTTTTAAAGCTAGGTTAAAAATCCAAATCACACACACACACACACACACACACACACACACACACTTGCCAGATGCTTCTTGATGTCACGCGGTTATGAAAGTGTAGGGATTTTTATTTGTTAAAACTTTATTATAGTGCATGTGCCCAAAAGAAGGGCGGAGGGTTTGCCAAAAAAAGGCTGAAATATTTCAAAAACCGGTACGTCACCCTCTTGGTATTTAAATTCGCAACACTTCCCTTGAAAACATGTTTTTGATAAATTGTCATCTATTAGTTTTTGAAACTGGATGATTTAAATTAAAAAAAATCTAAACATATATAAATGTTGAGATGCGTATACACTGGCAACAGCCATGAGACAATTTGAAGTATAAATCATTCCATTCTGGGTTACATACACTACACTGAAAACCTGTTTCTTCAGTTGTTCCAACAAGCAATGATTCTGAAAGCAAATATTATCTTAACTCAAGATTATGACATAGTTTGTAAAAACTGACTGAATTTTCTCTGGTCCTTGTGATGACTTAATTAGGAATACAATGTTCTTTTTCATTTCAATATATTTAATTAGTATGATTCCCCCACCCCACCCCACCGTACAAGCGTTACCAGAAAAGGAATTGCTCCGGCTGTTTGACGAACGTTACAGTCTCCCTCAGGTGACTGACGCGAGCTTAATATTGAAAAAACGCAATAAACTGAAGGAATTTTTTTTATTTTATACAGTGACAAAATTACCTCATATTAACCACATGATCTGTTCTGACAGGACTCTGTCTATCATTTTAGAGACAAGGTAAGTAACTTCCGAAAACTTCGTTCTACACCTGACCCTCGACCTCCTGCTGCTATTTCAGTCTTTGAAGGAATACGGTCATAACATGTTGCTTGTTTTACTCCGGATGTATATTTCTATTCATCAAACCAAACTGACTTTTCTGCTTTTACCAAACAAAAGTCACGAACTCCGAAACTTACGAATTGCGCGAATTTTGTCTAACAGGACAAACTTACGATCATGTTCAACTTGTGTGACAGTTTATGTTGAGCGAGTTAAATAGTTTGAGATTGAACAGATTTGTTCTTGATTTGCCAACAGTAATGCTGCGAAAACCTTTTTAAGGAAAACCTAACACTGTTTTTTTTTAATATAAAATAATACTCTCTTTTCCTTTCAACACATTTTAATAATTTTCTTAGACAACAAAAACAATCCTTAAAGATACTGCTAAAATTGATTAGGTTACAAAATTTCATTCCTTGAAAATTATAAAAGCATACCATATATTTAGAGATAGGGTAAAACCTGGCATCAAAATCTGCATAAAATCTAGACCATGTTGTTTTGAAATACAACATATTTTGTATGTTTTAGGTTATTTAATGCAAAATTAATCACCGTTTTGCATACTAAAACCAGTATGATCTACGTTCTCAGCAAATAGAAAATTTTACAATTCTGCAAATTTTTCCAAGGTTTAGGGGCAGTGGACAAGGGGTTCCAGGACATGTGATTGAAACAGCCAGTGCATAAGCAAAAATGATGAAGTCATTTTTTTTCCTTACAGCGGTTAAGATACATGTGATACTGAAATATCCAATTGATGTAAAGAATGTCGAGGTGACTTTTTCAGTCAGGACAGTAATAAAGTACATATTGGAATGGTTCTTTTAGGAGAAGTGCAGAACGATATACAATTCAAAATGTGATGTACAAAAGAGCGTTGAGTTCATAACGTTTAAAAATGTCCAGTCATTTGTCTCTCTCCGTGAGTCACTAATGATAATACAAGTATTTTCCTTTAGGTAATACACTTTGTTTGCTTCGTTGCATTTGTTATAATTATGATCATGAAAGGTCTAATATAACATTGATAACTAATGAAAGAAATTTCCATAGTTCATCTGATCCAGTGGGGAATTCCCACTGTGACTTTAATTATCTCAACAGGAAAGTAGAACTTGGATAGTAAAACCCTTATTCGCAGGAGACATACACATTTCTTTAATGAAGTTATTTGGTCAGTGAAAAAACACCCAAACATCTCCATGAAAAATAAGACAAAAATAATTATTTTCCTGAGTTAATGGAATATGATACAATGTATGCTGACTTACAAAGCAATAAGAGGAAATGGCAACTGAATGCGGTGTACCTAACCGCAGAACACTGTATTTGGTTTGGAAACCAAAACTGATGTAAGGCACGTCATTTCCCACATTCTACATCCTCTGATATCAGTGAATAATATTGAATATGATCTTCAGTTTGTACTTTTTTACTTCCTTTCTCTCTGTGGTCAGTCAGTACTTCATTTTCTGCTCTCTTACCTTGTTTCTGAAAATGCAAAACAACAGAAACTGGGGACCTTTATGCGTGGGTCTCAGTTGATATATAGGTCAACTGAACACTGGACGATCGGAAGTGACTGATTTTTTTTTAAGCTTGCGATATTATAAGGAGACATTCGTCCTGTGGATTATTGTTGTTGCTGTTGTTGTTGTAGGGTTTAACGGCATTTTTCAGCACAAGATAGGCTATACATGGCGGCCAGTATTAATGGTGGAGGAAGAACCCGGAAAAAACCCGGAAAGAACCACCGACCCACGAGAAGCTACTGGCAAGCTTTCTCACATAACCACATTAGACGAATCTGTTCTGTGGATTAAACTAACTAACTAAATAAATAAATAAATAAATAAATAATGAAGCAGAATGAACATCTGAATGAATACCATATTATCACAAGTTTACATTAATGAAATTTGTGTGCATTATATATTGTTTTGGTTGTTGTTGTTGTTGTTGTAGGGTTTAACGCCATGTTTCAGCACAAGATAGGCTATACATGGCGGTCAGTATAATTGGTGGAGGAAGAACACTGGAAAACCCAGGGAAGAACCACCGACCCACGAGAAACTACTGGCAGGCTTCCTCACGTACCAACGTTAGCCGAGGCTGAGACTCGAACTCACGTAGACAGAGGTGAGGTGGCAGTGATCCGTAACGGTGAGCGCTTTTGACCACTCGGCCACTCGGGGGCCCCGCTCGGTTTTGGAGTTTAATTATCTGTTCCAGATTAGTAACACGGCAATTGTAGAATATGGTGCATATGTAATTAATCAAAGGCAATATATATTCATTGAAACATTTATAACAAGGATTCTGGCATACGCAAGGACAATCTTTCTAATAAGGCTATTCTTCAGGATACTAAAGAACACACGCTTTATTTGATTTTCCCCACCAGAAATGCCTGTCAATAATCACTCCTAAAAGCGTGTAATTTTTGGAAGTTATCAACTTTAGTTCGCTGATGAAATATGCAGATATCCTCTAATTTGGAAACTTTTTGCCAAGATGCAATTGTTATATAGTTATTGTTTTTCCTGTATGCACTGTCAGTTGGTTTCACACTACAGTATAAGTCTCAAGGTCCTATTTTACACCTTGTTAAAGGGAAGGGATTGTATCACTCATGGCACCTAAGACAGTGCGATCCGCAAAAAGATCAGTTTCAGTGGCTTTAATATGAAGAGCTACATCAATAATGTAAAGGAGAGCAAAGGGCCAAACATTGAGCCTTGAAGAACTCTACTTTTCGCGTATTTAAAGAACATGTAGCATTGGCCATATAAATAAGCTGTTGCATTCCTATTAGGCAAGAATCCAACCAAGCAAGCTAATTAACTGAGATTGTGCATGCCTTGAGGCTGATGTCATCTGTTTTCATGATCCACTAAATCAAACGCTTGTTTAAAATCTAAATAAATTGCTCGTATTATTTTTATGTCATTTATAACTGCTAGTGATGCATCAACCAGCTTTGTGAAACCTGATATGTCAGTTATGTTGATTGTTATTAACGGCGAAATGTTCGATAAGGTGATTAAAATTGATATGGATCAATAAATGTTTGCTGACGATCTACCACTTTGTTTATCGAAGTAGCATCTGAAATAGCCGCAACTTCAGCTGATAATTTGAGCATTTTTGGTGAGACTATCTAGTCCTTTTTTTTAAATTTTTTTTTTTTTTTTTTTTTGCCATTAAGTTTCTGTAAAGTATCCATACATCTTGTATATATAAAAAAGGATCTTTAAGGAGCAAAAAATAACGTTGTGTAGCAGAATATACTACATATATCGAAGTTAATCATGTAAACGAAATGTATTTAGGTCGTCTGCAATATCGAATGTCTCTCTACTAATATGAATAACAGTTTTCAATTCTGAATATAAAACATTCATTTTTTAACTTTAATATAGTTACGCGTTTTCCTGCAGTCATTCTTAGCCACAATTAATCTTGGAAAATAATCCTTGTTTGCTTTAATGATGAAACATTTTACTAAATTTCTGTGATTTTGTAACTTTGTTTGTCATGCTGTTTGTAAAAGAAATAACGCAGTTTCGTGGCTTCATTCATTTCAGAGTTGAACCAGTCAGGTTGCATACTTCTCCTTTCCCTTTTGCATTTAATTAGAACGTATTGATTTGGGACAGAAATGACAAGTGCAGTCCAATGTTTTACATCATGGTCGGATTTTATAAAAGTAGGTCGACAGTTACTTATATTTCAAGCTGGTCAAGAAGAATTGTCATGGGAAATGTTATGGAATCGATTCTTAATAGTGGAATAGTGGTATGGCCCGTTTTCAATGGTGTGTGTGTGTGTGTGTGTGTGTGATTTTGGTTTCAAACATAGGTTTAACAATGTTCCAGTCAAATCGCTACGATGTCTGCAGAGAGGCAGCTTAAAGTGATTTCTAACAGTGGGATATCACGCCACAGGCATGTAGCTTCATGTCCCACCCAGTCACATTTTCCTGACACCTGGCCGAGCAGTCCTAACAATAACCTTAATGCTGAGCGCCTAGCGAGGCAGCTGCTAGTACCATTTTTATAAGTCTTTGGTATGACTCTGCCGGGGTTGGAACCGGCATCCGAGGCGGTGGCTCTAGCCACTTAGGCCACCGGATCGGACGTTTTGAACGGTTTCCAGAACTTGTTTGGTGTGGCACAGATTGGATAATGGTCACTAATAGAATTTGTTGCCAGGATGAATGTCTCGAGTATAAATTCAGAGTGCGTAGAATAAATTAATCCATTAACGCGATAGACTTGTCAGTGACTTTAGCTTCTGACTTTGATTATATATTTGTAAAATATCATTCCATTTAATTGCCAGTCATTGATGTAATTGCTGGTCATTCAATAAATCAATTCAGAGATCACTCATATACAAAATTTCTGAGCAAATGTTAGAAGCGGTAGAGAATTCATTTTCAAATCTCTCAAAACAAGGCGATATCGAGAAATCAGAATGTTAAAATCGATAAAATATTATATGGCTTTCTCAACCAAGATAACAACTATTATATGATGAAAAGTGTTTAGAACACGAAGGATTCTTCCCTCTCGAAAATAAAAAGGGTTCCTTCAACAAATTAACTTAATCAGCTCTTCAACTGGGATCCAAAGTGATAGTATTGCATGCTGAAGATACATAAATTATAGGGGCAAGGCCTGCCTTCAGAAATCATTTGAAATGCTTGCCTTTACAGATCACTACGACCTTACCAATACCCGCGTAGTTTCATGCCTCGGGCTCGACCAATGTGGTTATGAGAGAAAGCTTTGCCATTAGCTCCCCGTGGCTCTGTGCTTCTTACCGTGGTTTTTCCGGGTTCTTCCTCCAACAGTTATACTGGCTTCCATGTATATCCTTTTGTATGCTAATCAATGGTGTCAAACCACCACCACCACCAACAACAACAAAATAAATTATAATCAATATACTGCATTATTATATGCTCATTTTCCCCCCGTTCACTTTACATTGTCAGAATCGTTCAATATTACCTGATACTGAACTCGCGCGACAATACACATATAGCATTCACGTGCATAAAGGAACTACTTTCTATTGTAAACAAACAATGGACGCAGACGCCAGCGCTTTTGATTTGTACACAAATCATGTACACTCGGGTAAGAGGCTCTTTACGTTGTGGTTGTTTAAATTTGTTTCTGAATGAACTAAAACATGTTTCGTGGACTGCAAAAAAACCCCAGCTGTTTTGGTACATTCCGCGTTGATACAATGTTACGGATTTAGGCTAGCTACATTATATAACAGACAGAAGATAAGGTCCTTACAAATAACATACAAGTCACAAGTCATATACTCTCTTCTTTAGCTGGTGCTAAGAATGGCAAAATAAAATATGCTTACAGTTTTACATCCTGAATTTCCTCAAAATGTATTTTCTTAATTCTGCAAATCCGAATTACATGAGCCATGTCATTGGTTTTCAATCTGGATTACACATGTTTAAATTGTGCTATAATTTCGATGATAAGTGCAATTGCATCCTCCTTACTACACTCAAAATGAAATAAGCATTAAATTCCATAGCGTCTTTTGATAATTGCAATTGAAAGACTTCATATTTTTCCCACATTATGGTTTCAAACATTCAATGACAGAAACAGAAACACATTTGCAGATGTAAACACGCTTCTCCGGCGCCACTTCAATCCGATGTATTTCATGCATAATTTGCACAGATGAATCCAGTCCAAAATCCAAACTTTCGTCAAATCGAAACAAAATACCAAAATCTATTAATTCCACATCAAATAGAAAAGTTGTTGCAATGCGCATTCATTCACAATATGACTGCAAATTTCAATTTTAACTAGGCACGCCATTTTCTTTCGAAAATTATGTCGAGCACGCGACTAAGTTCAAATTTATCTTGGCGGAGTTATGTGCGCATTAATAATGATGTCATTGTGTAATGACAAATTGCGCTTGTGTATTTAGTTTGGAATACGGCATTCATTCATTTACGTTGTTTCTTGTAGTGTATTTTGTTTATATAATTAAACCTTAGGTAGAATAAAAAAATGAGCATATAATAAAAAGGTTACTGCATTTGTATGGGAAAATATGAACTCGTTTTGTCGGAAGGATATACTGCACTCCCAAGGTCGTGCAGTATTCCATCCCAAAACTCGTTCATATTTTCCCATACAAATGCAGTAACCTATAAATATTTCGTTGTTTCTTGAATAAAGCATAAACTGTTGAACGATCTGAATGTTCTAAATCTGGACAAAAATAAACAAACACACACACATATGATTTGTATTCGTTATATATATAACATTCGTGTGTCTGCATATATTTGCACTGTTTCTAGTCAGTTTGTTCCATATAACTGAGGTTTCAAAGTAAGACGCAGTATTATGAACACAAAGCTACTTAACAGTATTTCGTCATAATCTAATGCGATGCAGTATTTTTTTTTCATAAGTTACATTGATAAAAAATATTGTAATATAGGTCTTCTGTCGACATAAAGGAAAAATTGACAAACGTGAGACTGGATTCTCATCAAGAACTGTAAAGCTTACTTTGTCACGATCAGTTTCCAATTTAAAGACAAGAAATCTATGTTTATACCACTGTTCATGGTTTTTACTTTTGAATATTACATTTATGGATTCTGGACATATTTTTGAAGATTCACCGTCCCCATTACTATAAGTTTTCAAAATGTCAACGCTGAATCATTATCACTTTGCACGACACGTCTATACAGAAAATATAAAAGAGGAAGCAATAATTAATGGCCCATCCAAAATAGTGAAAATTCACATTATCTAAAATTAGATTATTACATCGGTCATCGCAACCTTCACTGAAATAGGCTCTTCTAACAGTCTATGCGTATTAGACGGCTTCCCTCTATAGCTTTGGAAGCCTTTAAAACACACAGAAAGTAAGAACGCTTGTATTCGTGCGATTTTATTATCGCTTCGAAAGCGGTTTCCATTATATTTTGTGACACAAGGGCTCTTCAGTTGTACCCAATCTCTGCACATTAACGATGCTTCGTCTTCATCCAAATACGGAGTAACGAACAATTCTCAGCTTATAAAATCTGAAAGTAACTAGTAGTCCATCTTTTCTTCAACCCTGTTACTGCTGTTTGCTTGAATTGAATTATCTTTCTGAAGTGCCCACCCTTTCTATTTTTTTTAATATATTTTATGATAGCAGCCCTGTATATGGGTGTGTGTGTGTGTGTGTGTGTGTGTGTGTGTGTGACAGTCTTAGACCACTAAATAAATATGAATTAAAAGTGTTCAAATCTCTTCTATGTATTGAATATATTTCTAGACCAGTCGTGTTTTTGTGAACAAAAATCTACCTAAGGTTCCTGGTCCATAGCGATACGACAGAGCTGAGCTACTTGTATTATTTTGCACTGGTGTTCCTAGACACATTACATTTTCTTGTTGTACACTGAGTAAAAGTGCTAAGCAGAATTTAAATATCTTCTGAACATTGTAAACATAAAACACATTTCGTTGAACACAGTTCAGTTAATAAACGTCTCGCATCGATCATTTGCAGAGGTTCTGACTGTATTTCTTTGTCTTACAACTGGTAATGTGGGATCGCAAAATTCGTGTCCGACATAACAAGCCCGGAAAATGTAAATCCTAATTTTTTCAGAAATGTGATGACAAACATTTTAACTGAACAAATAGAAGCACATCTGTCAAAAAAGAATATTCAAATACAAAGGTAGAGATCACTTAACAGTTAAAAAAAATGACAAGTACAAATGTACTGCTCATTATTGATGCGATCTGAACTTTGGATACCACAAAAATATATCCACAGTTAATTCATACTATGTTCGGTAATAACAGTCATCTGTTCATCAAGACGCTTGAAAACAATGATTTGGGTGGCGCTCTACAGTTTCGTATTTTGCATAGGGAGTGTTAAATAAATTTTAAAGAAAAAGAATTTCCCCGGCTTTCCTCACTGGTTATACTGGCTATTTAAAAAAAGACATTGTATATCTTTAGGTATAATTCAAAGAAACTTTAATTTCCTTTATTTTTGTGTATGATTGGTGGGTGTAATATGGGTTATAGAGTAAACAGTTTGGAGTTACTCCAGATGTGCATCTTTCAAAAAAGTTCTAGCTCCACTTGGTCATTTTCACTACCTGAAATTCAGAGGTAAATTGGATAAACAAGAGCCTATAACTATTTTTTAAAATACATTTTATATATTTGGTAATTCATTCATTGTACTTTCAGAAGCTGATATTGTCTAGTCTGGCAAAATTCATTTTCGCTATTTTAATAGCTGCTATGGATAGTGTACTTTAGACATATTCTGGCTGACTTTTTATCACAAGGGAGAAGTCATTTTAGTTAGCAGTGTGCTTAGATCATGTACAATTTCCAAAAGTACATCATCCAAAGAAACATCATTTACATTACATTAATGTAGCATTGAAGTATGCCATCATTCTCTCCATTGTGCATGTTTTAAATGCAAACATCTTCACCTTACATACGTCACTTTCTCAAAAGTACATAATAACTGGTGAGCGCCCCCTCTACATAAAGAGGAAAGGCCTATTGTTCCCCAAGACGCTTGAAAACAATAATATAAATGAAGAGGAAGAGGAAAAGTCATATAGACGCTTGACGCCTATGATCTACAAGAAGAGGAAAGGAATATTACTCAGCAGCGATGAAACATATATCACCGTCTGCAAGGACTTCGTAGTTGATAGATTAAAGATGGCTGGTCAGGAAATAACTAAAAATAGCAATTAGATTTATAGAAAGTTTCGGTAAATGGGGTAGTCTCCAGAACTTTTGTCTATAACTAATTTATAAGACAACAAGTTGATTGAGACAACTGGACATTTTGGTGACATGGAATCAAATTCATGCGAATGGAACCTTACTTATACAGTTGCATGCGTGACATTAAAAGGTTTGATGCAACAACTACACAAAGCAATGTTCTTATCACTTAACGAGTCAGATGAAGATAAGTATCATGCACATTGTGTGATTTCACACTTTAATACGAATACACAGAGTGACCTTCACGACACACACGTAAATATCATGTAGAATTTAGAATATTGCATAATGTGTGCTAGAGCACACGCACAATTTTAAATGCTAGTGCATCAGACAAGCGAGTTCAAAGAAAACTGGTGTACAGGTAGAACTTATAATATTGCAGGTGAGATTTGTTAAGGGATTATTTTGGTACCACATAAATATGCAAAAGCAAGTAACAAAACTACTCGGGCTACTCGTTAGGTTTGTTATGTTCCTTTCAACGTTGTCAATTAGAAGCAGTGTAGTTCTTCAATGAGCGCTCTCAACAAGTAATTAAAACCACGTATCTAATGTATAATTGGGAACATTTTTTAAATTTCAATTCTTCCCGTTTAAAAGAGTTGGACAGATGATAACGATGTAATAAAAAAATCGTTGTACTTCGCCGCCATAAGATTTAGTACAAATATTTTTCTTCTTCTACAATTAATTAGTCACCTCACAAAATAATATTGTTTTGACGCTCTTTCGAATACATTTATCTGTAGTTCAATGCGCTGCCATTTATTATGCTGAAAAGACTCAAACAAGCAAAGAAGCACCATAGGACCGATTTTTAATTTTATTTTTAAAAAATCTTGAAAGCAATGCACACACTGGCACGTATGACAAGGCCTGCGATATGGCATTTGTACGTTTTTGTCTGTTTGAAGTTCTTGTATAGCAACAGATGGAGTGCTTAATCTGTCTGAACAATTCCTGTGCATCTAAATTAGTTTGATTTTATTATAAATCGGTATTTTGAATTCTGAGATTTCATTGGATCTTTCACTAGAACTATGTTTAATAACACTTAATTTATCATCAAATTGTTCACTCAGTTATATAATATCTTTCTTTTCTTTTTCTTTTTTGTTTGCAGAATGCATACTGGTTCCATCAGATGTTTCCACTGCATCATTAATTGCATAATAACGTTTACTAGTGCTATTTTTTGTCTTACCAAGCATACTTTTTATCTGTTTTTGTCATATTATTAAAAAGAAAACAAAAGTTACTAAGAACAGTAAGATATATTTAGCCATCGACGCTATTTATTTGACATGTTATGCAAACTTAACTTGACAAAGTCACACTTTTCCATCTGCGTCTTTGATACTGATATTTAATCTGTGTTAATCATACCCCGCAATTGTTGCCTGTATTAATCATCAACATTGCATGAAACAAAATTTAATGTAATTTTATCATGCAAAGTCTCTAAAAAGCATGACCAATAACCATTAGTGTAAGTCTGGGTGCTTCTGTTCTTATGGAAGAAACTGTGTACACTTTGCTTTTCAAGCCACGCAGACTTTATCAGATTCAGTACAGACTCCCAGAGTTCCATGACTACCGAATCCTAAAAATTTGGCATTGTACTTGGTGATACTATGTAAATGTTATCCAAGTGATTTAAACTTTCAAAATCTGTTTCCAACATTCAACATCAATGCTTTCATTATTCTGACCAGAATGGGTCATTACCTTCTTGACATTGTTTACCCATACATTTCTTTTTATAACCATATATATTTATTTTTGAGAACGTCGGAAACATTGTAAAACCCAACAACGAAATATATTCTCTATTGCTTTGCTGTTATCAATTATGTTTTTCAAGTTTGGTTTCTTTTTCACTAGATTGTAATATGTGTCTTCATTTGTACAGGAACACAGCATGTCCTAGAGTTGTGTCGACGATACAGGTTACCGTAGTAAAACTTATATTTAAATTTTTTCGCTTTCTTGTAAGATTTTCTTTTTGTCGTTCTTACTTCCTCAATGTCCCATTTTTTGGTTTAATTCATTAACCTGGTTGCATTGTTATTTCTTTGCATCTGTTGTTGTCGTTGGTGATCAAAATAACCTCTACTTGATTTATTTAACTCTTTCATGATCGCTGTAATGATCAAGTCATTGATACTGTCCAACGTACTGACGTATATGTTATTGTTACGTCACGTTTTAAAACCATATAACGAATTATACTTTCACTCATTGTATATAAAACATTTCCTATTACTAATGTGCTAAGTCCGGTGAAAGTTAGTGGAATAATGGTCACAGTAGCTGTTCCAGAGGAACAAAATACAGCTGCAGAAAAACTAAACCAGCTGAAACTGCTTCCATTACTACCTTTTACTAAAGTAAAAGACAATATGCTAAAAAAGATTTTTGTCATGCATATAGAGTGTTCTATCACCTGCATCAGATTTTCAAAAAAAAGGTGCTCCAACGTTTTGCACAAGTTATTTCATAGTTAGCGTTTATTAACACCTCTAATGGTGGCGTACTCGATGAATTTTCACTCACATATCAAATAATACTTATAGGTTACTGCATTTGTATGGGAAAATATGAACGAGTTTTGGGATGGAATACTGCACGAACTTGTGAATGCAGTATATCCTTCTGACAAAACGAGTTCATATTTTCCCATACAAATGCAGTAACCTTTTTATTGTATGCTCATTTTTTATTCTACCTAAGGTTTAATTATATAAACAAAATGCACTACAAGAAACAATGTAAATGAATGAATGCCGTATTCCAAACTAAATACACAAGCGCAGATTTGTCATTACACAATGACATCATTATTAATGCGCACATAACTCCGCCAAGATAAATTTGAACTTAGTCGCGTGCTCGACATAACTTTCAAAAGAAAATGGCGTGTCTAGTTAAAATTGAAATTTGCAGTCATATTGTGAATGAATGCGCATTGCAACAACTTTTCCATTTGATGTGGAATGAATAGATTTTGGTATTTTGTTTCGATTTGACGAAAGTTTGGATTTTGGACTGGATTCATCTGTGCAAATTATACATGAAATACATCGGATTGAAGTGGCGCGGGAGAAGCGTGTTTACGTCTGCAAATGTGTTTCTGTTTCTATCATTGAATGTTTGAAATCTTAACGTGGGAAAAATATGAAGTCTTTCAATTGCAGTTATCAAAAGACGCTATGGAATTTAATGCTTATTTCATTTTGAGTACAGTAAGGAGGATGCAGTTGCACTTATCGTCGAAATTACAGCAAAATTTCGAAATGTGTAATCCAGATTGAAAACCTATGACATAGCTCATGTAATTCTGATTTGCAGAATTAAGAAAAAACATCTTGAGGAAATTCAGGATGTAAAACTGTAAGTATATTTTATTTTGCCATTCTTATCGCCAGATAAAGAAGACAGTATATGCCTTGTCACTTGTATGTTATTTGTAAGGACCTAATCTTCCGTCTGTTATATAATGTATCTAGCCTAAATCCGTAACATTGTATCAATGCGGAATGTGCCAGAACAGCTGGGTTTTTTTTGCAGTCCACAAAACATGTTTTAGTTCATTCAGAAATAAATTTAAACAACCACAACGTAAAGAGCCTCTTACGCGAGTGTATATGATTTGTTTACAAATCAAAAGTGCTGGCGTCTGCGTCATTGTTTGTTTACAATAGAAAGTAGTTCCTTTATTCACGTGAATGCTATATGTGTATCGTCGCGCGCGTTCAGTATCGGGGAATACTGAACGATTCTGACAATGTAAAGTTAACGGGGAAAAAAAATGAGCATATAATAAACGGTAATATTGAATGAAACTTTGTCAGATAAAAGTCCGTTTGTTATCAGGCATTGCTTGTGAACTAGCTGTAGCAAACTGTAATTATCAGCCGTACAACTTCGCTAAAATGCATGGTGAACTAGTTGTAACCTCTATATATTTAAAAACAAAAATCGAATCAGCCTAATCAACAGATAGTGCAGATCTTCATGTTGCGTTGTAAATATTTTTTATAATATTTTTAAATATTTTTTATAATATTTTTAATTAATTAAATTTTTCTTACCGAATAAAATAGCTCAATGGAGCCCAGTGTTAAAGTTCTGGTAAATGTTTTAATAATGTATAGCTGATTTTACATTTGTTTGTATGGTGTTAATAATGCGGTCAGGTAAAAGTCTATCTTCTATGAATTAGTCGATTGTAATCTAAGTGAAAAAGGAATATATTAACTTTACAAATTCTTCAATGTCAACTGTCAATGATATAAATTTTGAAATATTAAACAGATTCTTTGTTTGATTGTTGTTTGTAACCGTGAGAACAGATTTGATTTCTGTGTGGTAAAAAGAGCTAATAATTTTATTTTTTTATTAAATTTGTATGAATCTTTTTATTCACTAAATGAAAAAGTTAACCAGCAGGGGTGCAGACATATAGTTCTGCGAAAGTATTTCAGGTATTGAGTTTTAAGTTTTTGTAGTCTCCTTTGGAGAGGTGTCCATAAGGATAACATGTTTTTTTGGAGAGGTGTCCATATGGATAACATGTTTCTTTGGGGAAGTGTCCATAAGGATAACATGTATATGTGCTTAGGTGGATGGTTCATCGTTAATGTAAAGCTTGAACTTCGCTCAGCTTCTACTTTGTTTATTACAGAATGATGAAGGCTCTGTGCATGAGACTAATTTTATAAGACATTTTAATACTACCGGTTTAGCAAATTAACAAACTGTTTCTAATTCTACCATGATGTACTCATTTCAGGATAGAAGACAGACGTGGAGACTAAAGCCAAACTAAATGTACTATTAAACATTCTATTATAAAAATAGTGATGGAACATGTGAGTGCTACAGACCTACATCTTACAAATGAAATACGAAAATTGGAATAAGAAATATTTTAATTTTTGATAAATTTCAAAGAGTACAGATTCGCCCACAGATCAAGAACAGATTGTTGGAATATTTACCCAACAAGAAGAAAGAGATATGTGAGGATATAAAAAGCTGTTGTAATCACAGCCGCAAAGATTTAATAGAACTCGAAAAAACAGAAGGTCGTAGGAAAAATATTATTGTGAAATATATATGCAACATGAATTAGATGCAGTTAAAATTATGAGCACAAAACTAGGTGGAAAGATGTTAAACATTAAAAAATATATAAAGAAGGACAAGACTTAAAGTCCCTCTTGGGGAAAGAAAAAAGCTCGTTCATAAAAATGGTGCAACAGTGGCTGATATAACTACACCAATAGCAATATCAACAGTTGCTGATATAACTACAGTAATAGCAATATCGACAGTGACTGATATAGCTACACTAATAGCAATATCAACAGTGGCTGATATAACTACACTAATAGCAATATCAACAGTGGCTGATATAACTACACTAATAGCAATATTGACAGTGGCCGATATAACTACAATAATATCAATATCAACAGTGGCCGATATAACTACACTAATACCATTATCAACAGTGGCTGATATAACTACACTAATAGTAATATCAACAGTGGCTGATATAACTACAGTAATAGCAATATCAACAGTGGCTGATATAACTACACTAATAGCAATATCAACAGTGGCTGATATAACTACACTGATAGCAATATTGACAGTGGCTGATATAACTACACTAATAGTAATATCAACAGTTGCTGATATAACTACACTAATAGCAATGTCGACAGTGGCCGATATAACTACAATAATATCACTATCAACAGTGGCCGATATAACTACACTAATACCATTATCAACAGCGGCCGATATAACTACACTAATAGCAATATCAACAGTGGCTGATATAACTACACTAATAGCAATATCGACAGTGGCTGATATAACTACACTAATAGCAATATCGACAGTGGCCGATATAGCTACAATAATATCAATATCAACAGTTGCCGATATAACTACATTAATACCATTATCAACAGTGGCTGATATAACTACACAAATAGCAATATTGACAGTGACTGATATAACTACACTAATAGCAATATAAACAGTTGCTGATATAACTACACTAATAGTAATATCGACAGTGGCTGATATAACTACACTAATATCAATATCAACAGTGGCTGATATAGCTACAGTAATAGCAATATCGAGAGTGGCTGATATGACTACACTAATAGCAATATCGACAGTGGCTGTTACAACTACACTAATAGCAATATCGACAGTAGTTGATATAACTACACGAATAGCAATATCGACAGTGGCTGATACAACTTCACTATTAGCAATATCGACAGTACCTGCTATAACTTAACTAATAGCAATATCAACAGTTGCTCTGACTATTGAGATCTTATTTTATGAGCATGCGTATGTAAGTATAGCGCAGTATGTGCTCATTCTCAATCTCATATTTCTAGAGAATAATATTTTGATACAAATTAGAAATGGCTTGGAAAAAAGTAAGTTTATTATTTGTTTAGTTTATCAAATCAAACATCATCACTATTGCCTGGTCTTTTGGTGGTGTTACGATTCTATCGCTTTAATCTTAGTAACAATAAGAGCGAAAACCAACCAGTTTTGTAAAATTCATAATATAATATATTTCCCTACAACACAAAGTGAAATATTAAAAATAATTTACAGTTTGATGAATGAAATCTTAAATAGTCCTAAATGTTCTATCACAAATCTAAAAGTATCAATTGATTCAAAATAGTTCCAGTGGTATTCTGAAAAAAGTGCACTCTATTGGGCTGATATACGAATAGCCTTGATGATTCACGATGATATAATCAAACATGTATTTAAATGAATTGACAGTAATTCCAAAACAGCTGTTAAACCAAAACGTCTGGGTACTTTATAATTTCAGTGTATAACAGAATTCAATAATAAATAATAATAATAATAAGGACTTGGTATAGCGCCTAATCTTTAGAAGCTCTAAGCGCTTTACAACATTAGACAACACCTATAACATAAAAACATATATAATGATATGATTACAAAAACAAACACCTTGAAATTAGAAAACATAAAAAACATGCTGAAAATATTTAAGGTAGGTTACATTATTAGGTCTTTAAGTTTGTTCTTGCAGTCGAAATAAGTGAGTTTTAAAGCACTCTTGAATGGGATCAATGTGTCTTTGTGTCTAAGTTCAGTGGGCAATTCATTCCATGTTGCTGGGCCCTGATATGCAAAAGAACGTTTCCCATATGATTTCGTTTTCATAGTTGGAATAATGAGTATACGATTGCAAAAAGAGAAACGTAAGTATCTTGCTGGTGTATACACTTGGGTGAGGTCGGATAGGTATGCTGGACTGGAGTCCGTCATTGAAACGTAGCACAGAGAACAAATTTTGTGTTTGATTCCAGATCGAATGGATAGCCAGTGTAAGGCACAGAACAGTGGGGAGGTGTGCTCTGATCGTGGTGCTCTAAGTATGATCCGAGCAGCTGTGTTTTGAACTGTTTGAAGTTTCTGGTGTAGATATTGAGATGAACCAGGCAGAATTGAATTACAATAGTCCAGTCTTGAGAGTACTAATGAACACACAAGTGTTTTAGTGGCATCAACTGCAAGATATTTGCGAATTGAGCTGATGCGTCTCAGTTCAATATATGCAGCCTTGCATATGTTCATGACATGTTGGTGCAATTTAAGAGTACTGTCCAGAGTAACACCTAGGTTTCGTACCGACTGTGTGAATAAAAATAGAATCGTTGTCAGCAATGCTCGGTCGCTGGTCTATTGATAAAATAAATGATATACGAAACGGTCAAAGGTTTCCAAAAATTACAGAGGAAACAAGGCAGTTAATACTTTGAATTTACTTTTATGGCATGTAGCATATTGTCTTAGAGTTCTATCAGGTACAAACACTTAACAAATATGTTGCATATCAAAAAGTTAAACGATGTACTGCTTTGCTTTCACGCCAGGTTTCCACGGCTGCACTTGCTTCACATTTCATTGGAAGCTTCAGGATATATTGCAAGCATAATGCTGTTTTGACGTTTGGTCTATACCTTAGAATATAGTCTCCACGCATTAGTGCACAAGCAGGCTGACTGGATTCTGCCTTTCCTTTAAAATAACAGATTCAGATAAAGCTAAAACGTTGGAATAATGAACCAGACTGTGTATGGCGGCTCAGATACACCTAATAATAATAATAATAATGAGGACTTGGTATAGCGCCTAATCTTTAGAAGCTCTAAGCGCTTTACAACATTACACAACACCTATACGATAAAAGCATATATAATGATATAATTACAAAAACAAACACCATGAAATTAGAAAACATAAAAACATGTTGAGAATATTTAAGGTAGGAAACATTATTAGATCTTTAAGTTTGTTCTTGCAGTCGAAATAAGTGAGTTTTGAGAGCACTCTTGAATGGGATCACTGTGTCTTTGTGTCTAAGTTCAATGGGCAATTCATTCCACGTTGCTGGGCCCTGGTATGCAAAATAACGCTGTCCATATGACTTTGTTTTCATAGTGGGAATAATGGATATACGATTGTCAGAAGAGGAGCATAAGTATCTTGCTGGTGTGTACACATGGGTGAGGTCGGATAGGTATGTTGGACTAGAGTCCGTCAGTGAAACGTAGCACAGAAAACAAATTTTGTGCTTGATTCTGGATCGAATGGATAGCCAGTGTAGGGTACAGAGCAGCGGGTAGGTGTACTCTGATCGTGGTACTCGAAGTATGATCCGAGCAGCAGTGTTTTGAACTGTTTGAAGTTTCTGGAGTAGATATTGAGATGAACCAGACATAATTGATTTACAATAGTCCAGTCTTGAAAGTACTAATGAACACAAGTGTTTTAGTGGCATTAACTGCAAGATATTTGCGAATGGAGCTGATGTGTCTCAACTCAAGATATGCAGCCTTGCATATGTTCATGACATGTTGGTGCAATGTAAGAGTACTGTCCAGAGTAACACCTAGGTTTCGTACTGACTGTGTGAATTTAATGTTGGTGTTGCTAATATTTATTGTTTGAGGTAAAGGATGTGAATGAGAAAGTCTTTGTGTTATGATAAGAATGGCCTCAGCTTTATCATCATTCATCTGCAAATTTTTGCATGTCATACATGATTTCACATCAGAAATGCATATCTCTACGCCATGGCTGGTAGCACCAACTTTAGTTGGCTGGCTAGATTTGTATAAAATAAAACCTCTCATGAGAACACAACTAAATGTCTACACTTTTTAAATAAAACCTCTCAGCCGAACACAACTAAATGTCTGCACTTCGACTGTTTCAAATGCTAGCTATTGCTAATTTTCTTCGGGTCATATCTTTTATAGCATTCTAAGACGCAATCACAAAACCAGAATGAGAATTAATTACTTATTTGCAGTGCAATGGAACTTGCAAGCGAGGTAAAGTACTTTCAAAACTAGACAATTAGGTCAGCCTGGTTTTTTTTTCTTTTTCAAGAACTCATGTTCTGAAGTCAAATCACATGATGTTTACTTGGATTAAAAGTACAGATTATAACTACTTACTATGTTTAAGAATGGTCACATCTTAAGGTACAGACTCGTGATCATAAAGAATAGTAGTATTTAATATATTAATGAGTACGACCCTTCTAATCAATAATCATGAAATTAACACACATAATATAGATATACATAACAGTGGTGTTATAAGTTGGTTGATTAGGAGTGACTGGAAAACTTATTTATTTTCTACATGAACATGGCATTTTACAGCATGTGTGTGAAGCACTTTCACGTCCACTTTATCTGAAATTTTTGTCATCGAAAAATCATGCAACGAAGCCATTCTTTAAATGAACATACATTATTTCATAACAGCAAACCAATAACCTGAAAAATATTGTTCATTTATATCATGATCTACATACCTTTTGTGGTTTTGGTGGTGACATTTCTAAATTATTAAGCACCTCTTCAGCGTCTTGTAATCGAATGCATTTCTGAGAACTGACTGTAAGAACATCATCCACCTCAAAATCCTTCTTTCAATATAATTTGTACCTGCTTTGTCTCATTTTTGTCGGCTATAAATTTGTATTGTACTGTCAAAGATTATTTATCAGTCTTTGGAATTCAGCTCTATGTTATAACAGTAATCATGTATGACTTTAACCTTGGTGTAAACGAATCATTGAATTTTTGTTGAAAATAATTTGTATCTCACGATGCTGCAGTGACGTTCAGCAACAAAAATATACCAAGACCAGATTACAATATCACTTTTCGAATCTATTATGTTTAATTGGAATTTTACCATGATGTTTTCAACTGTGTAAGAAACTTTCTGTAATGAAATTAACAGTTCCTGTAGCTTTCGTGATGGTATCTGGGACTGTCGAAACAGCGTGCGTAATAGATGCTCAGTTCTGCACATGTGCACGTGGCATATAAATCACACATGCTGCTTTGAACTTGTAACACCGTCATCTCTCAGACATATAGAAAGTAGTATGTCTAACAGACTGGCACATATTCTGGTTGCCAGATTAATAATTTCATCAACTGCGAATGTTCTCCAGTATTCAACATTTTATCTCACTATAACAAGTGGATGTGTAAATTCGGATAAACTGAGTTATGCCATCTATTCCTTTAAATGGAGCTGCAGAACATGGGTACGGTTCTTTACTTATTAGTTTATCCAAACGAAGTCCATTTGCTTTCAGTAAGGTGCTATCTTCGTTTAAAAAAATTGAGATGAAATTTTATCTTTAAATGAATTTGAAGGACCTTTAAATTTCCGCTTGCTTTTTATTAAGATCTGTTTGATCTTTTTTCTTTCAACCTTGTTCAAAACCTCGTGAAGCGGCTTGTGATCTTTCGCACAGTATTTGTTTTTCAGCCTTATTTGAGTTGCAGTTAAATTAAATATGATGATTTTTCTTTTGTGATGTCATTATTACCATAACTGGATATTGTATATGTCTTAGTGGCCTTATTACGCTTATCATAATTTTTCTTCTGTGATGTCATTATTACCATAACTGGATATTGTATGTGTCTTAATGACTTTATTACGCTCATCAAGCTTGTCAGGCTTAGCACGCTCGTCATCAATAGCATTTTGCTCTTTTTCTTTGATGTTTCTGAATACAATTTCTTTTCTTCTAGCGGCTTTTTCATATAAAAAATATAAGCATGATGTACAAGGTTTTACTCCTTCAGCTTCCATTGTTTTGTCAAACTGTTCTGAACAATCGATATCATTCAAAAACTCCTATTTCGTATAATCATTGATACTGCTATCAATACAGTATGGTCCATACATTTTTTTGTGGAATAATATTTTCGGCTGAACCCGCATGTCATACGTTGTGCCTTTCATTCTTCTAGTGTTCATAATCTTTTCAACCTCGTATATAACATCTTGTCTGTCGCATAGAGATAACGCTTGTTCGTACGACATATCCTCTCTATAATCTTCCTTTAGGTTTTCAAGCATGCAAACTGCCTGATCACCGACAAGTAATGCGCTAATTTCAAATATTTCATTGGTAAGGTCGGGAATGTAGACCCTAGAAAACTTATTTGATGTTTCTAAATTTGATGCTGTACTAAATTGTTTCAAGTAAAAAAAAATTCGTAGTCGAAGCAGAGTCAAGAAATTACAATGCGGTAAAGGACCTAGAGTGATGTTGCGGCAAAAAATATACATGACTAAACTCTAAAATATACCCCATGGATCTGGTAGGGTTTATTTTGGTTTAAAGAGATGAGTGGTCTAGAAATGTTCTGGTATGAGGATATGAGATTTGAAATGCAAAATTAAACTATTCAAATGTCCTAGATTTGTATATCAACAATTAATTATGTCGCTGGCATATTTTTTTTTCAAGTATCTGAAATGAAAATGATACAATATTGTATTTTTCAAACATTTCACATCAGTCTAGTATATTAAATCGTTTCATGTTTGATTCATTTTATTAGCATTTTTGTCTGCAGAGTAAACCGCGAGGAGTGTTGTTCATGCAAACGTCCAAGATATGCAGAAATCTAAATCTACCTATGGACTAGAATTTTAAAACAGAAAAAAAATAAAAATAGAATCGTTGTCAGCAATGATCGGTCGCTGGTCTATTGATAAAATAAATGATATACGAAACGGTCAAAGGTTTCTAAAAATTACAGAGGAAACAAGGTAGTTAATACTTTGAATTTACTTTTATGGCAAGTAGCATATTGTCTTAGAGTTCTATCAGGTACAAACACTGAACAAATATGTTGCATATCAAAATGTTAAACGATGTACTTCCTTGTTTTCACGCCAGATTTCCACGGCTGCACTTGCTTCACATTTCAGTGGAAGCTTCAGAAAATATTGCAAGCATAAGGCTGTTTTAACGTTTGGTCTCCTATACCTTAGTATATAGTCTCCACGCATTAGTACACAAGCAGGCTGACTGGATTCTGCCTTTCCTTTAAAATAACAGATTCAGATAAAGCTAAAACATAGAATAATGAACCAGACTGTGTATGGCGGCTCAGATGCACTTAATAATAATAATAATGAGGACTTTGTATAGCGCCTAATCTTTAGAAGCTCTAAGGGCTTTACAACATTAGACAACACCTATAAGATAAAAAAAACAACATATATAATGATATGAATACAAAAACAAACACCATGAAATTAGAAAACATAAAAAAAAACATGCTGAGAATATTTAAGGTAGGAAACCTTATTAGATCTTTAAGTTTGTTGTTGCAGTCGAAATAGGTGATCATTCATCTGCAGCTTGTTACATGTCATCTATGATTTCACATCAGAAATGCACCTCTCTACACCTTGGATGGTATCATCAACTTCAGTTGGGTGGCTAGATTTGTATATTTGGGTGTCATCAACGTATAGTTGGTGAGACATTGAATTATGATCTATGACACTTGAGAGAGGCTGAGTGTATAGAATAAAGAGAACAGGTCCAAGAACAGACCCATGTGGAACACCACAACATAGATCAACTGGGCTGCAGTGTATTCCATTTGCAGACACAATTTGTGTCCTGTTGACCAAGTAGCACTTGAACCACAGTAAGGCTGTATCATGAATGCCAAATACATGCTGGAGACAGTGAAGTAATATATCATGGTCTATTGTGTCAAATGCTGCAGACAAATCAAGGAGGGTGAGGATTGTGATCTTTCCGCTATCCAAAGTAGAGAGAATGTCATTAACTACTTTTAGAAGAGTAGTTTCAGTACTGTGGCAAGGGCGATATGCAGATTGTACATTGCCTAAAAGACTGTTTGAATTCAGATGAGATACAAGCTGGGATAGAACAACCTTTTCTAAGTTTATTTTATATGAATGGGAGATTAGAAACTGGGTGGTAGTTTTTTAAATCGTTATGGTCTAGTGTTGATTTCTTCAGCAGAGGCTTTACAATGGCAGTTTTGAAAAATGATGGAATTTCCCCTGATGAGAGAGAGGTATTAATAACATCAGTTATTAAATGTATGGCGGCTCAGATACACTTCACTGTAATGTCATCGGTATATTATGACATCATCAGTTCTATTTTATAAAATTTGTTATGTTGCTTTTTGACCCGGTCACTTCTAGTTAAGCTTTATGTGGTTGCGGGCTTCCTGCAAGATTTACTGACCTCCGAAACTGAAGCGCTTGACAAAGCCCAACCACTACGCACCTCCCAAACTGAAGATTTGAGTTTGGGCAATATTTCGTGTTGCAAAAGCATGTTACCACATTTTATAAATAACTATACCTATTACAAAGTACAATCAAAACATCTGTTGACTTTAGCTAGTCATCAAAATAAACCACCCAATGAGGCCAATTTTTAAGAAACTATTGTGTTAGACTCTAAGGTACATACGTGTTCCACCAGCTGGTCGGCGTATGGATAATATCCAAAACTGGATAGAAGATCGCCAGAAATCAGAGACGCTAACAAAGCGACAATGGTGCGGAGTTCTCTGTGATCCATCACAACCAGTAAAGAATTCCTTACTTTTTCATCTTACTTATTTAGCAAAATAATCCCATTCTGCACTAAAGTTATTGCAAGAAAACGTCACGGCAAATGCAATCAAAACTGAGTGTGTTGTAGTTATCAAAGACTACATCTTTCCAGTTTGCATTTATCACCAAATTGCCAGTTTAGTGCAGTGTCTGTAGAATTTATGAAGCCATGGGTGGTAACCCTCTGTGAGGATCATTATACCTGATCAGAATGATTAATGTCCCCTTCACTTAAGAGTTTTCAAACGTGTTTAACTTACCTGTGTGTGTGTGTGTGTGTGTGTGTGTGTGTGTGATTGACATTTTTAACATAGCTTTAATACCTTTATTCAGTTATATCGCTACGTGTCTGCAGTGTGGCAGTTTATCGTGATGTCTAGCACTGGGACATCATGTCGCAGACACGTAGCATCATGTCCCACCCAGTCACATTATCCTGACACTAACTTCTTAATCCTGAGCGCCAAGCGAGGCAGCTGTAAATACCATTAAAAAATTATCTGGTATGACTTGGCCAGGGTTCGAACCAGCGACCTCCCGCCTCGGACGCTCTAACCACTCAGGCCACCGGAGCGGTCATCTGAAGAATGAAGATAAAATAATATGTTAAATTCACGAGTCAAGGACTGGTGTGCAGATCTTTATAAGCGGGTGCTATAAAAATCATCCTTTGCTTGAATTGTAGCCAGACGTTTCCGGTGATCTAAAATCCACCAAACCCTTCTAGCTCCAGTTTTTACAATAAAAGTATAAATGTGATCGTTGGATTGGTGTATTTTAGGTCTTCTAAAACTGTACCGAAACAGATCACTGGAACTTAGACTTAAATTCAAGCCAAGAATGAGTTAAGTCCTCCCCATCCCATGTGCTTGACATGGCAAGCAGCGAGCAACAAAGGACTTATGTTCAAAGGATATACAAATTCCATTTGATGATTTGAAGGGAATAATTTAGATTTTAGGAAATAAGATTATAATTGCAATTTTAGAGAAAGAAAAACGTAATCTTAATAGACAGTATTGATAAACTTCTTTACAATGCCCAGGAGTACCTGTGAAAATCCGGTCAAATTGCCATTATCGCAAGACTCTATTAGTATACACTCATTTATACTGTGCATACTCAATTGTACTATTTACATATCTCTATCTATCTATCTATCTATCTATGTACATGCATGCATACATACATACATACATATATTCTTCCTCTTTTTCTTTATAGCCTGCTATAATATTAGTTGGGTCAAAGGAAGGTTTCATGAAATTGTTGCAGATTACAACTATTTTACTTTACATGTTTGCTGAGCGAGGGAGCATCAATGGCAAAAAAATAACAATGAGAAATACCCCATACGAGGGTGCAATGGCTTCAGGACATTTTACAAAGCTCAAAAATATTTACGTAATATGTATATTCAAATCAAAGTGAAAAGGTTGATGAATCTGGAAGAACCAATCCCAGAAACGTTAGCTAGATCAGGGATTATTGTAAATAAGAAAGAGGCATTGTTTTGATGTGAAACTTCAGGCATGCGATTATAAACTTCAGTCTTCCAAGAATATGTCCATAGTCGTTCTTCCAGCCGTCATTGCCCTCGCTTAGTCGTCCAGAAAGCGCATCATCGTCAGAACGCTCGTATACTCGTCATTGCACGAAGAAACATGATCGCAATAACGACAAAAACGTTGTTCATAATAAAATCGTTTTGTTGGAAATTTTGAGCCTGGTGATGGATGAAAATCTTACCCTGTGTGGTGAAGATATTCGCAACAACGTGTCAACACACCACACTTATGAAGTTGTTGATCTTCAACGTCTTACCCTGCAATTACATGATCTATGCCACTGGAAAAGTCTTTATTTCGGCCCCTGGATATGAGACATAGCCCGCCATGAAGATGTCTTTCAGAACATGCGCGAATGTACACACAATCATCACCAACGAATAGAAGAATTACCTCATAATGTAAAGACACACACACACCAAAAGAGAAGAGATCAAACAAACAAAAACAAGCCACCCCGTTCCCCGAAAAAGAATTGCGCGGTAACTTTTTGTTATGTCAATGTTTTCATTTGTTCTGTTAATCCAGTCAGCTGCGTTCGTAACATGTATGGACGTTTTGTCTGGTACGTTAAATCTCAGCATTTAAACTGTTTGTATCGATGACTGTCTCGCCGTTCTTTCTCAAAGGGATTGACAAAATATCGTCAAAGTTGGATACCCTTTTATCTTCTCCGTCTATTTGCTTATCGCTGGAATTCGTGAAATGTTCATTCAAACACAAACAATTTTTATTTGATAGTCCTTTGTAACGCACCGTGCCGTGTTGCGAAGACTGGCAATGTGCTTAACAGATACTCAGAAAAGACAAGGATAACAAATTAACGTAATTTCGTTTATGAGAATGGTGTTCAACGTCTTTAAAAGTTCTTTTCAAGTCACAAAGACACAAGAAACAACTGTTAGGACTTCATAACCTCATTAGGAAAACAAGAGCTCTTGAGAGTTTCTTGCAATGCTAATGACACCGTTTGTTGCTCCCATGTTAGGAACGATTGGGGGTACTCTTTGGTTGTTTTATTGTACTCTTAAAATGGGTCATTTATAATGTGCACTATTTCATTCATAATTCCAAGTTTCATTATTGAAGAATTTGAAATAAACTTCACTTTGTCCAAATAGGCCAAGAGTGACGCGAATGGAGGTCCTGCTTGTTTGTCAAAAGGATCTTGACCGACCTTTTGATTAACCCAGGGGTGTCCAAACTTTTTGCAAAGAGGGCCAGATTTGAATAAGTGAAGATGCCCGAGGGCCAATAGTTCCTTCTGATTTTTGTTTTAACCACAAAAGTTACATGCAAATATACAATGTTATAAAACAATAAATAAATAAAAAAAAACAAATAAACAATAAATAAATAAAACAATTTTCATTGTCACAATTATCTTTATTTTTCAAATGGCAATGTAACTAAATATAAGCCACTCAGGCAAACATGAACAACTCTAAAAACACAATTCTACCTTTCATTCATATCTTTAGAGTCAGATAACGTTGAATTGTATGTAATACCTTAAATTTCCATGAGTTAGATAAATATCTTTGCCTCATGGTTATTTTAAACAGGAGTTATAACCAATGCAAAGTTTTCTGTTATCATTAAAGTTTAAAAAAAAAGTGAATTTTGCTTTTGTCTTTTAAAAGATCTTTCAGAAAATAATAGTTTGTGCCACATATACAGGTACATAACACCAACAATTATAACCAAATCTTATTCAAGAGTTTAATAAAATAAGTGCCATAAGTCCAAGTGCATAAGTGTGCTTTTGGCTTTTCATTGTTAATAGTGACAGATGCTACCGTTCAAAACACTCAATTTCAGATTGATCAAGAAACGGATAACTTGCTGACACTAATGAGAAGGGTGATACTGAGATCTGCATTTCACTAAAGAAGCCAGGTCTGGTTTGAGGGCAGTGGTTGAGATGTGTAAAATGTCACGTAAGTGGGAGTCACTTAGTCTTGACCTCAGTCGGTTCTTGTTTAAGTTCATGACAGAGAACGTCTGCTCACACAAATATGTGAAGCCGAATAAGCTCAGCATTTTCTTAGCAAATGTTCGCATTGCTGGAAATCTGCCTTTATCCAGCTGCCCGTAAATGTCAACAAGAGAGTGCTGCTGGTGTTTGGCGCGCCACTCATCGTCACACTGCAGCTCAATGAGCTCCAGCTGCAGCTGTGGAGGAGCAACACCAGGGTCCACGGAGAAGGGAAAAGAGAAAAGCAACATGTCCTTTTCAATAACTGCAAAATCCTGAAAGCGTTTGTTGAATTCCACAGAAAGAGATGCGACAGCTGTTGCATAACTCTTCATTTGCACACCGATGTTGTCCTGTGGGAAACTGTTAATTACTTCTTCCAAAGCTGGGAAGTGCGCGGTGCAGGGCTCTTTTTGGGACAAGTGTCTTTGGAAAAGTTGCAGCTTCGTTCCAAAGGCCTTGACGTGAGCGTATAGCTGGCTCACCACTGCATCTCGTCCTTGAAGATTAACATTCAGCCCATTCAGATGCTTCGTTATGTTAACCAAAAAAGACAAATCTGCCAGGCATACAGGATCGGACAATTCTTCCATCGGTTGCAACTTTTCACACAAACAATGTCTTATTTTTTCTCTGAGAGAGAAAAATC
Source organism: Sinohyriopsis cumingii (assembly GCA_028554795.2). NCBI lineage: Eukaryota > Metazoa > Mollusca > Bivalvia > Unionida > Unionidae > Sinohyriopsis > Sinohyriopsis cumingii. The sequence continues at coordinate 74,548,020 of CM068839.1, forward strand.
GCTGCATTGCGGACCCCCGTCTTAGCCACCTCAAATCGTTGTGATATATCACGTCTCCGTATTCAGCTTGGATGTCAAGCAAGAACTCCTGAAATTGTCGGTGGTGTAGAGCTTTAGAGCGAATAGAATTGATTGCCTTTACCACTGGTTTCATAACATGATCAAACTTGAGATGTTTGGCGCAGAGAGCCTGCTGATGAATTATACAGTGTCGTTTAATAGCGTTACCTCCTTCTTCGCTGACGTTATTGCAGATCAGTGTGGACAATCCACTTCGCTCATCAGCCATGGTAGGCGCACTATCGGTAATGATCCCAGAAACTTTACTCCACGGTAGTTTCATATCATCAACAGCATCACAAACAAAAACGAATAAATTCGTTCCTCTGGTTTGGTCTTTAAGGCTTTGGAGGTCAAGCAGCTCCTCTATTACGTTCATGTTGTCGTCAACTCCTCTTAAAAAAATCAAGAGGTGTGCAGTGTCAGAAGCATCGGTGCTTTCATCGCAGGCTAATAAGAAATAATCAAAAGTCACTCCCCTGTCCCTCATTTGTCTCTGAATATCTGACGATATGTCCTCAACTCTCCGTGCCACAGTGTTACGTGCCAGGCAAACATTCATAAATTCTTGCTTCTTCTCGGGGCAAATGTTCTCCACCATTTTCATGACACAGTCTTTGATAAATGTACGTAAAACTAAAAACTTCAGGAATATATCTCCAGGTTTGCCATCATAATAAAAATTTATGTACATGTTATATTATTTGAAATGCTGTAACATAATATATATTCTGTCCAGTTTTGACAGTTTTAAATACACGAAAGCGAGATAATGTCGTCGTATACGTTTGTATTAAACACAACAAAAATATGCGAAAGTAGCATATGAAACTCCGATGTGTGAATACAGCTGATGTCTGACTCCGATGTTTGAATATTGCCGATGTCTGACTACGATGTGTGAATACAGCTGATATCTGACTCCAATGTTGGAATACAGCTGATGTCTGACTACGATGTGTGAGGGAGTCTCCATTTCCCCTGTATTGTGTTTGAGGCGAGAGGGGGAGGTCTTATGTTCCCATTTTATAAAATAGGAGCAAGAAACGAGTGTGTGTGTGTGTGTGTGTGTGTGTGTGTGTGTGTGTGTGATTTGGATTTTTAACGTAGATTTAACGATTTTTCAGTCATATCGCTACGATGTCTGCAGTGTGGCCGTTTATAGTGATGTCTAGCACTGGGGCATCATGCCACAGACATGTAGCATTATGTCCCACCCAGTCACATTATCCTGACACCAGGCTGACCAGTCCTAACACTAACTTCTTAATACTGAGCGCCAAGCAAGGCAGCTGTTAGTACTATTTTTGTAAGTCTTTGGTATGACTCGGCCGGGGATCGAACCCACCACCTCCTGCATCTGAGGCGGATGCTCTAACCACTAGGCCACCAGAGCGGTAAGAAACGATTATAGTTCCATGAGTATCTCATTACTTAATACAATATACAAAATATTTTCTAAAATTCTGGTAATAGACTTCAGACAGACAGACAGACGCACGCACGAACGCACACACGCACACACACGTACGTACGTACGTACGTCCATCCATCCATCCATCCATCCATCCATACATACATTCATACATACATACATGCATACATACATACATACATACATACATACATACATACATACATACATACGTACGTACGTACATACATACATACATGGGGCCCCGAGTGGCCGCTTGGTCTAAAGCGCTCACCGTTCCGGATCACTGCCATCTCACCTCTGTCTGCGTGGGTTCGAGCCCAAGGCTCGGCTTGCGTGGGTATGTGGGAAAGCCTGCCAGTAGCTTCTCGTGGGTCGGTGGTTCTTCCCTGGGTTTTCGAGGATTCTTCCTCCACCATTAATACAGGCCGCCATGTATAGCCTATCTTGTGCTGAAAAATGGCGTTAAACCCTAGAACAACAACATACATACATACATACATACATACATACATACATACATACATACATACATACTTTTCCAATGCCTTTGATTAACGTAAACAGGACATCTTACTATAAAGATGTGCATGGAAAACGTTTCGATTTTGTTATGGCAATGTTTGATAAATATTTATCACAAGTACGAATAGAAAAGGGCTTGGCCAATCTAAGTACTTGTAATATTAGAGAGGAGACAAGGGGACATAAGCAGCCTAATACTGCTTCCTGTTTGTTGATGAGTTATGTACCTTTTTTCTATAATACTGGCATGATTAAACCAAAAATATATCACTGGTTTGTTGAAATAGTGCTCCAATGCGAAAATAATGATAATATAATAATGGTGCACTTATTAAAGCTACTTTGGTTTTTAAATACACGTGTATTTTATTCACTGCAAAACTGTCATGTCGCCAGCTAAACTGAAAGTAAAAGGCAAAAGAAAAAAAATAACTTTCATCAAAAGCAATTCTAAAAAAAAAATAGAAAATGAAACATTTAAATCATTGTATTCTGTGAATGTGTTGATAGTATTGAACATTGCAGACTGACTTCTGTATGTACGTTCTGCTTGTCAACATATCGGCCATAAATAAGGAAGCATTTGCAGAGTGTAGTAGGTTGCCGTTTTGCGTTGATTATTATATAATATTTTGTAAAGTATTGATGTACACATTTGCAAGCGCAGCAAAATTGTCATCCGAAATAATGCAATTTTATTCTTAATTCACTTGAAGAAAGAGTGGATACAGAACATCGCAAGCTAAAAAAATATAGTGTTTAGGTTTGGCTGTGGTTATTTTTAGTGTTTCAAGAAGCTTGTGAAAACAACAATTTTATTAGGTATTTTCGTATGTGAGTATATGACAGTTGTGAGTAAGGGTCACTTGCTAATAGTGGTGAGTGGTATTATCAGCATACCGGTTTACTGCGGTATTTTCTTTTTCGGTGATACTTACCAAGGTACTTCTTCACTGTACTGGTACGTCGGTAGTTTCCGTCAGTATAGTTCTGTCAAATCTAAAACGGAATTTAACTGGCTTATGACCAAAATAGAACTATCAATAAGATAATTCCATATATTTATCACATTTTGAAAAAGAAGAGATAAGAAAGAAAAAATATTATAGAATGGTTATCCATGATTCAGATAACTGTTGAATACATGAAATTGTATTTTATATAAACAGAAATATTTTGCGTGCACTGTCTCATTACTTTTGTAGTTTAGATGTGTATTCTGGACCAGTGGTTTTACTTATTAATAAAGTATTTGAACTGAACTGAATCTAGTCTCGCTTAGTAGTGACTGTCTCTCAGAACTTGGTGTGTGTTCTTGTCATTTGAAAATACGCATATAGACAAATCACTGTGCCTCCACAATTTTGTCATTATAATTAGTATCTTGTCATTAAAATTAGCATCTTGTCATTATAATTAGTATCTTGCCATGATAAATAGTATCTTGTCATGATAATTAGCATCTAGTCATTATGATTAGTATCTTGTCATCATAATTAGCATCTTATCATCAAAATTAGTATCTTGTCATTATAATTAGCATCTTGTCATCAAAATTAGTATCTTGTCATTATAATTAACATCTTGCCACTATAATTAGCATCTTGTCATTATAATTAGCATCTTGTCATCATAATTAGTATCTTGTCATTATAATTAGTATCCTGTCATTATAATTAGTATCTTGTCATCATAATTAGTGTCTTGTCATTATAATTAGCATCTTGACACTATAATTAGCATCTTATCATCAAAATTAGTATCTTGTCATTATAATTAGCATCTTAGCATCAAAATTAGTATCTTGTAATTATAATTAGCATCTTGTCACTATAATTAGCATCTTGTCATTATAATTAGTATCTTGTCATTATGATTAGTATCTTGTCATTATAATTAGCATCCTGTCATTATAATTAGTATCTTGTCATTATAATTGGAAATTTGTCATCATTATTAGTATCTTGTCATTATAATTAGCATCTTGTAATCATAATTATTATCTTGTCAGTATAATTAGCATCTTGTCATTACAATTAGTATCTTGTCATTATAATTAGCATCTTGTCATTATAATTAGTATCTTGTCATTATAATTAGCATATTGTCATCATAATTAGTATCTTGTCATTATAATTAGCATGTTGTCATCATAATTAGTATCTTGTCATTATAATTAGCATGTTGTCATCATAATTAGTATCTTGTCATTATAATTAGCATCTTGTCATTATAATTAGTATCTTGTCTTCATAATTAGTATCTTGTCATTATAATTAGTATCTTGAGGCTTAATCTACATATTATTTCCATCATCTGCTCCTGCGATTTTTGCTCTTTTTGAATCTCAGGGAATGCATGACAATACTGTGAACGAAACTTGTCTCACAGTTTTCAGTGGATCCCTTTGAAACTTTGTACATGTTACGGTGATCATCTCAAGATATCGAGAAATCACTGTGCCCGAAATAGAGTTATTGCAAATTTTGCCTGTCAGCTGAATAAAATGCATGATAGAGTCTTGTGAACTCAGTGTGTGTCTCAGTTTTGTAAAACTTGGTACATATTGTGGTCATCATCCAAAACGCGCATTTTGAAAAATCACTCTGCTCCCGCAGTTATCGCTCTTTTAGGCATAATGTCAGGTTCAAAGCACTGCAGAATCTTGTAATATAACAACGGTAGATTTCAATGGATTACTGGTAAACTTGGCACATATTATGACCATCATCAGAAGATGATCACGATCAACAATCATTATCCTCTCATACTATTCGGATGAGTTACTCCACTTTATTTTCTTAAATTACGGGTGAATGAAATATATTAGAGCAGATCTTCTTAAATTGAGGTATGCGGACTACTGGTGGTTCGCGAGCTCCAATCAGGGCGGACTTCGGACAAGCGGCAATAGCTATTCTAACGGTACAATCAACATTAGGAAAGATCATTAAGAGGTCCGCCAAGACCGTCAACAATGTTCAAGTGGATCGCGAAAAAATGTTGTTCTTGTTGTTTTTGGCGTAACGCCATTATTGAGCACATGACAGGCTATACATTGCAGCCGGTATATCTGGGAAGAACTCGAAAAATCCCGGGAATAACCACCGACCCATGGGAAACTACTGGTAAGTCTTCTCACGTAACCACGCTGGCCGATCCGCGACTCGAACCCACGCAGACAGAGGTGAGATGTCGTTGATCTGTAAAGATGCGCCTTAGACGACTCGGCCCCTCACCCCACCCCCACCCCCAAAATGAAAACCACCGTATCAGAGAATTTAGTGAACTCAACGAATGTTGCAGGTATTGACGGCTATCTGTCATACTTGCTACATATAATAACTCGTATCTGACAATGTGCGTATTAACCAGTCTCTGTACTGCCGCCATCCTTGCAAGAGCTATTGTCATCTGATTTATGGATGGGTGCAATATGACACGATCTTTCGACTAAGTAATCTTGCAGCTGCTTATGGATTTTAGTAACGCTTGGTGCATATAACTGTCATTACATGAATATGTAAATATCGACCAATCATTGAGCTTTTATGTTTTCTGAAAAGGGTTATTGCTCTTTTTTTGTCCTACAGTAACCCACAGTCTGAAGCAACTGCAATCAGTTCATGTTGAAGGGAGCATTTTGAGCACTGCAGTCCTTCCCTGCCGACAGTCAAAGCATATGCCTGCCTAATGTTAAATTCCAGCAATCGCTCAATAACAGTATTCACAAAATCTGAATGAGATTTATTTGTCTATAAATATTGGCAATTATCCGCTCCACAGCGATTTGGAAGTATAAGTAATAGCTGGAGCTATTCCGGTAATTGGCTAACTGGCTCAGGGTGTTCAAACCCTGTTAAACGTGAACAAGAAACGAACCATCATTCATTGAAGGCTGGAGGAAATTCAGCATACTGGTATTTCTTCGATATGTTATGCCCATGAATTTTGGATTATTATTTTAAAAAATTTATCGGGGATATACTTCTAATGAAATTTCCCATTGTTCTATGAATATCAAAATAAAACAAAATAAGCAAAAACAACAGTGTATATACAATGAGAAGACCCATATATTTTTTTTTAAAACATGGCATAATCTTGAGGTTCTCACGATGTAAACTGCTGAAATTAAGAAGAAAGAAAAAATAAACAAACAAACAAATTAACTATACTTTAATTTGTTTTATAACGTAGATATACTATAGTTGATCCTCCCAAATTAAAGCATGTTGTCTGTATTCAAACTTTACAAGTATATACATGATATAAACATTCAACCTAATTGTAATAATTCAACCTAATTGTAATCATTCAACCTAATTGTAATCATATCGCTTTATGTCTTCCCATAGCAAGTTGTTACCTGAAGCAAAGAAAGGATGTGATTGGACTCATGTATTTCCTTCGTAAACTAACCATCTATGAACATAATATTAGAACGATTGACGAAACATCCGGTGTCCCCAGAAGATTTTTAGCCTAATATGTATATATATGTGTGTGTGTGTGTGTGTGTGTGTGTGTGTGTGATTTAGACTTTTAACGTAGTTTTAAAAAGAAGTAGTGATGCAGTGTGACAGTTTATAGTGATGTCTAACACTGGGGCATCATGCCGCAGACATGTAGAATCATGTCCAACCCAGTCACATTATTCTGACACCAGGCTGACCAGCCCTAACACTAACTTCTTAACGATGAGCGCCAAGCAAGGAAAAGGAAGCTGTTAGTACCATTTTTAATAAGTCTTTGGTTCGAACCCGCGTCGTCCCGCATACGAGGCGTACACTCTAACCACTAGGCCAAGGGAGCAGTCTTAGCCTAATGTAAGATCTTCACTTTAGTCATACTAAAACGGACCATATTCCTTAAACTTTTAGACAGTCTATTTTCATCCTAAATAAAATTGATCCAATCAGAGAGGAAGTGAGGGATTGTTGTAGTAGAAGTGAAAAATGTTTTTGAAATATTCGTTTGACACCATGGCATTTGCGCAGGCGGTTGCTGACTTCAGAATAACAATGAATAATGACATAATAATACTAGCTTGTATATTTTGATATCAATGAAGCCTTGGGCTAAGTGTTTTTCCTTTCTTTCTTCTTCATCTTCGCGGTAAGTATCCAATCAATAGCAGCGTTCGAATCTCGTTAGGCTGCAGGACAGGAGAGACAATGCAGAGGGAGGCATGGCTATTGTCAACAGTATCAATTACACGACGATGAACGTAGTGCAAGATTCTGCTGTATTGCACCTGGATTTGCGGGTGTAGATCTAAATCCAGAGAAACAGTGTTCGCTTGAAATTGTCACAACAAGATATCAGTAATAGATTTTTATTCGGAATATGGAGGGGTTTGCAAAGCTGGGTTAATTCATGAAAACTATGAACTGTATGTTAAAGGCAATTATCTTAAATCGGACAGTATTTACATGATCTATGCGCATGTATGTGTGTGTGTGTGTGATTTAGGTTTTTAACGTAGCTTTAACAATTTTTCAGTCATATCGCTACGATGTCTGCAGTGTGGCAGTTTATAGTGATGTCTAGCACTGGGGCATCATGCTGCAGACATGTAGCATCATGTCCCACCCAGTCACATTATCCTGACACCAGGCCGACCAGTTCTAATACTAACCTCTTAATGCTGAGCGTCAAGCGAGGCAGCTGTTAGTAGCATTTATGTAAGTCTTTGGTATGACTCGGCCGGGAATCGAACTCACGACCTATCGCATCCGAGGCGGACGCTCTAACCACTAGGCCACCGGAGCGGTCATAATCTATGCAACAAGACACACCTTTGGTTGTGTTTCCATGCAGGGACTTATTTTCTGAACGCTTAACACTGAAAAAAAATAATAAACGCAGCTCACATTGTTGTAGTTTATTTATTTATTTATTTATTTATTCGAAATATATTTTTCATCTATTGTATTTTATTTTCATTAACAATGTTTGCTCTTGACAGTTGAAAAAGCTCTCTGTTCCCTTGTTATGTAACTTTAATTGGATTAATTTTAGAACACAGTTGAACAATTTGAAATTGTTTTAAAAATGTAATCTTTCATTTTCGTACTGATTTGCTCGATATGAAAATGAAATTGTCGAACAAATAACCAAACGTGACATTTTTACCCCCACGTTCTCATTACGGCAGTGCTACTATTGGGGTATTTTAATGTACAATATATTTATGATTTGTCTTCATCCTTAATTTAATTTAATTTATATGCATTGTTTTAAGTAGTAGCAAAGTGCATGCAATTTACCTTGCTTCCTCGTAAACGATACTCATCAATCTGCGAACGTCTTAAGCAGTTGACAAGGTGACAGCAAGGGCACACTTGTAACATTTAAATCGGTATGATCTCTTTGAGTGGGTGTCACCCACGCACAATAAAGTACAAACAAAACAACCTATTAAATTGTAATTCCATCTCCTTCAATATACTAACTCACTAGTACAATTGGTGAGCTAGCCCCTAGTAGAACTTCTAGAATGAATAGTGTTGTTTACTGTACTGGTCGAACTATTGAAGTGATAGTGGTAACCAACAAATTAGCCGAATGACTGAGTTCAAAGTGATAAATAGCACATTAGTCGAATGTATATGCTCAAGAACAGAAACTGAGTTAGTCCACTTTTGATGTTTTGGACGGCCAAAGAAAAATTGATTTATTAGTCTTGCAATTTTTTCACTGTCTTTGTTTGATGTCGTTCCAATTAATTGTTTAAGTAACTTTTCTAAAAGAACTGTATGGGCGGATGGGAGAACAGACTTTCGTGCTTCATTGTAAATAGAGATGCTATTGTATGTTTTGGCTTGTTTTGCTTTGTTATCTTTTGTCTTTGTTTTCTGTTTTCCTGGATACCATAATAAGTATGTTGCTAAAATAATAAACGTTTATACCATACAACCTACATTTACTATTTATTAGCTAGTAAAAAGTGAATGCCTGGAATTGGCTAAATTCATTGCTTTGTGTGTAGTTTTTAACAAAACAATTTTACACTGGTTTTGGTATTTCATTAGTTTTAAAAGGACACACAAATTTACTTTGAGCAAATGAAGAAACAGTTTTAAACAGCTATACCGCCACCTATCCGACAATAGATCGTGATCTTATAAATATAACAGTTTGTATCATTTTTTGGGATGTTATGCTTTGCACATTGTTCTACGTTTTAAATTCCTCTTGTTCCTTTCTTAGAGTTCAACATTGTCCTTTTAAATTCATGTGTGACGTCTTCTGAACTTTCTACAGAGTTCGGCGCTACAAAGGTCTTTTGGCGTTTTTGATCTTATTTTCTCTGGTGATTTGCAATGTTAGATTTATCTTCCGTCTCAGTTACTCACTTTCCATTTATCGGTACTGAATTGTGAAAAACAAATAAGTACACTTCTGAATCTGAGCAAACTTTAACTGGAAATTGATTTTAAAGTTTATTCACTAATAGAAATGTAATTTTCTACATAAAAGAGATGGATTATCATAATCAAGTTTAACAGAACTAGTAGTTACTGTTAATCTTGCTAAAGACAAAACAAGGAATGTATTATAAGACAATAACGAGCACTTTAAAGAATACGATAAAATATGATATAAAGAACAAAAACGAATAAAATAAATAACGGAAAGATGAAAATTTAAAGCATATTGATGAATACATGATATTACAATGTGAGAAATAATCAGTTTCTGTATTTATATAATATAGAAGGTAGATAACTTAAACAAAAAAGCAAACAAAAACAAAGCAAAACCCAAGGTATCAGCGATGAATACCTTCATCTGAATTGTGTCGCATTATGTTTATCATTTGATGTGTATGATCACAAAATAGCAGGTAAAATGTTTCCATTGGATTTGTATGATCACAAACAGCGGGTAAGATGTTTCCACTGGGCCAATACTAGACATGTTAGTCTACGAAAACATAAAAGAGACGATACGATGCCTTAAGAGAGCAATATTAGAGAGCACAAGAAAAAAGGTTAAACCATTTAGTACGGCTAACGTCAACACTGAGTAAAACACGTAGTGTCTAATCTATTTTTACTCTAATATCTACTGAAGGATTAGAAGCTATACGTATACAAGTGATGACAAAGGCACAAATTAACCAGCAACAAAGCAGGCAGTGCACATTAATTTATCAAAACATTTACAACATTTTCAATTTCCTCTTAATTTCTGCTCGTATATTGAAAGTGGTATGTTTTTGAAGCGGTGCTACTGGGTGGTGTTGATTGGCGGATTGTACCTACTTACAAGTTGTCCGCTTTATTCGGTTCTCGTTATCTAGGAGATGATCGCTTTCGATGTTATTGCCTGGATCGAGTAAATATTAATATAAAGTGTGAAACTTATAGGTGGAATAAATAGAGATCTGAGCAGAGAGTGTATTGCATTATTCAATGCCCAATCAGTAGGACCACCGGAAAAGCGCACAGAAATAGTTAATTTTATCAACAATCAGAATATCGACGTCTTTTTCCAGAAAGAAACATGGCAAAAACATCAGGCGATGAACCCAAGTGCGCGGATCTAACACCCACCGGTTACTCCATCAAGTCGTTCCCCCGCCACTCTCGTGGAGGTGTAATTGTTGTCATCACAAAGAACTCCATGATCAAACGTTTTAACCACACCACAACTTTCAATTTCTACCACACATCGTTTGAACTAATCCAAACCATACTTACACTGGAACAAAGGTCAGTCCATTTTTTCTGCCTATACCACCCTCCTCCTAGTAGAAAAAACAAGCTGACTGACTCCCTCTTTTTGGAGCAGTTTCCGAATTACCTGGAGTATGGAAATTCGATAGGTGGCAACCTGATTATTCTTGGAGATTTCAACTTTCACTTTGACTGTCCCGGAAACCCAAACACATAAAAACTCCTAGATTCCATTAATGTTTTCAACCTCAAACAGTCAGTTAACCAACCCACCCATAAACATGGTCACATTTTAGATTGGATTCTTCATAGACCTGATGATAATATTATACGGTCCTCCCTGCTATCCCATGACCTTGCATCAGATCACCTCTGCATTATATGCCATCTTAACGTATCAGTCCCTAACCCTCCACCTTTATTTGCTTCTAAAAGAAACCACCATATGATAAATAGAACCAAACTAATGCATGACATCCAAGCAAACATAACAACGTGCCTACCTCCTACCGCAGAACAACTCGATAACTGCCCGCGTTCATTGCTCGACAAACATGCGCCAGCCACCAAAAACAGAGTATCAATTCAAAAAGTGTTCTCCATGGTATAGCAGTGTTAGAGACCAGCTTCGCACTGCTTTAGCTTTCCACCAGACTCACCTTTCATAAGCAAATCTATGAAGCCGCTAAGAAGAACTTCACAAACATAGCCCATGCAGCGAAATCAGCCCACTACAGTACTAAGATCATGTAAAGTTGCAGCTGCAACGAGCTCTTCGAGATTTCTAACAGCTAATGTCAAGGAACAAATGTGCACCACTTCCAAGTACCTTCTCTCTAGTCGACCTTCCGGACCTGTTTGCAAATTTCTTCCGTGACAAAGTACAAACCGTTAAAGATAAGCTTGACAACACAATTTCAATTGACCCGTCGTCACCATACAGTTGGGATACATAATTTCAGCGGCAACCATTAACAACATTTGAACCTGTCTCTATGGATTTAGTTCATACAATCGTGATGAAGAGTGGACCAAAGTCATGTGATCTTGATCCAATTCCAACATCACTGCTGCCTGAGTGCTTAGATCCAGTATTGCCTTCACTGATTGATGTTATGAATACCTCTCTCTCTCTCATCCTATGTATTCCCATCATTTTTCAAAACTGCTATTGTAAAGTCTCTGCTGAAGAAACCAACACTCCACCATAACGATTTAAAGAACTACCGCACAGTTTCTAATCTCCCATTCATATAAAAAATCTTAGAAAAGATTGTTCTCTACTAGCTTGTATCTCATCTGAATTCAAACAGCCTTTTTAGCAATGTACAGTCTGCATGTCGTCCTTGCCACAGTACTGAAACTACTCTTCTAAAAGTAGGTAATGACATTCTCTCTGCTTTGGATAGCGGAAAGATTACAGTCCACACCCTCCTTGATTTGCTTGCAGCATTTGACACAATAGACCATGATATATTACTTCACTGTCTCCAGCATGTATTTGGCATTCATGATACAGCCTTACTGTGGTTCAAGTGCTACTTGGTCAACAGGACACAAATTGTGTCTGCAAATGGAATACACTCCAGCCTAGGTAATCTATGTTGTGGTGTTGCACAGGGGTCTATTCTTGGACCTGTTCTCTTCATTCTATACACATAGCCGCTCTCAAGTGTCATAGATAATCATCCAGTGTCTCACCAATTGTACGCTGATGACACCCAAACATACAAATCTAGCCACCCAACTGAAGTTGATGATACCATGTAAGGTGTAGAGAGGTGCATTTCTGATGTGAAATCATGGATGACATGTAACAAGCTACAGATGAATGATGATAAAACTGAGCTATTCTGATCACAACACAAAGACTTTCTCATTCACATCCTTTACTTCAAACAATAAATATCAGCAACACCAACATTAAATTCACACAATCAGTACGAAACCTAGGTGTTACTCTGGACAGTACTCTCACATTGCTCCAACATGTCATGAACATATATGCAAGGCTGCATATCTTGAGCTGAGACGCATCAGCTCCATTCGCAAATATGTTCCAGACGATGCCACTAAAACACTTGTATGCATATTAGTACGTTTAAGACTGGACTATTGTAATTCAATTCTGTCTGGTTCATCTCAATATCTACTTCAAAAACTTCAAAAAATTCAAAACACAGCTGCTAGGATCATACTTAGAGTACCACGATCAGAGCACACCTCCCCGCTGCTCTGTATCTTACACTGGCTATCCATTCGATCCAAAATCAAACACAAAATTTGTTCTCTGTGCTACGTTTCACTGACGGACTCCAGTCCGACATACCTAACCGACTTCACTCATGTGTACACACCAGCAAGATACTTACGTTTCTCTTCTTGCAATCGTATACTCATTATTCCAACTATGAAAACGAAATCATATGGGAAACGTTCTTTTGCATATCAGGGCCCAGCAACGTGGAATGAATTGCCCATTGAACTTAGACATAAAAAAACATTGATTCCATTCAAGAGTGCTCTTAAAACTCACTTATGTCGACTGCGAGAACAAACTTAAAGACCTAGTAATGTTTCCTACCTTAAATATTTTCAGCATGTTTTTATGTTTTTTAATTTCAGTTTTTGTTGTTGTTGTAATAATATCATTATATTTTTTGTTTATGTTATAACTGTTGTCTAATGTTGTAAAGCGCTTAGAGCTTCTAAAGATTAGGCGCTATACAAAGTCCTCATTATTATTATTATTATTATTATTATTATTATTATTATTATTATTATTATATAGAACAGAATGACACAAGCCCCCGTACATGAAAAAAAACAACAATTTAATCAATTACATAAACAACTGTAATATTGCATTTCATTAGCAAGAGACACTTCTTTTTGAAATAAATGTTTCACCGAATTTCTAACAAATAAATTTATATAAATAGCCGATCTGTTTTAAATGATAGAACTGGTTCATCATAGAATCGAGTGAACAATCAAAGTCATTGCCTTGTAGAACTTCATAACCTACTTATTCCAGTCCACTCCAACTTCACTGTGGTGGTTCCTCTAGGTCGTTTCGCTTTTTCCCTTCTCCGACCTCCCTACTGTCTCGCCTCTGTTCGGCCCTAAAACTTTGTATGAGTAGGTGGATACCTAAGTACGTGCATACGAAGATACTTGGATAAGTAGGTACGTGTATACGTCAGTAAATACTTCATTGGATACATCAGTGGATACTTAAGCGGAGCTATTTCCCCTTTCAAAATAAACAGATAATCAACCTAAATCCTCTGTCAGTTGTCCTACTGGGAATATATCATTACTCCCTTCTCGTTATGTTAGATATCATTCTATCGGAATTCAAACATACCATAGGCTATCTGGTCAAGCTAAACATGGCAGGCCATAAACAAACATAGTTTCATAAGATTAATGTACTTCCTAATGGCTATTCCATCCTGACTCACATTAACTGTTCCGTTCTCGTCCCAATTGCACAAATTAATGAATGAAATTCAAATTCATTAAATAGCTTAACTACGTTATTTTCAGCGAATACGCACATCAGAGTCTTTAACATACATAAAATCATCTAAGATCGGTGAATTCAAACGGATTCTTGTAACTAGTATCAGCTAAAGTAATGCATGAAATTCTTAGATTCCTATAACAGTCAAGACGACAAATTCAAACAATTCGTCAAACTTATATAAAGAAGATCTTTGTACGAATTCATATACATGAACTCACCACAGTTACACTCATATCAAGATAATTGATCTACGGATTTAAACAAATAAATTCATGCAAATATAAACAATTATATTCAAGCAAATCATTATATTGGTATCAACGAATAACATGAGATTGACGCAAATACCTTGTGCTTTCAAGCTTTGTTCGCTTCTGCCGCCAGTGTTGTGTCCGTCGACTTTCCAGACATCCGGTCGCTTTGCGAGAGAATTTCTTCCCAAGTCAATCTCGGAGTCCCTTATATTCTCATTCTTATAGGAAAAATGCAGACTGACTAGATTTTTGGCGATGGGAACATATAAAACCTAAGAACCACGCCCTTTATTTAGCGTAACCAATCAAGACTAAATATATCTGCCGCCTTTTATAATCAGGCGCCAAAATTGCGGTCAGCCTGACCTCTAGATTTCCAAATAAGTGATTCTGGTCAATTTCAAATACGACAGTTCCGATATAAAATCGAAGTTAACCTTCCCTTTCTAGTGTGTCTGACGGCTAAATAAACGATGGCTTAATTAATAATCACTTCCTCTCCCGACACAGACATTATGAATCATTGCAGTATAGCGATTTAACAAGCACCTGTCCCCATAAATCTAATTAATTGCTCTCTGGCTCAAATTAACGCGCTCTTCATAGATCGACAGAAATTTACATCCTTACAGATAAGCCCCCCACCCGTAGAGTAACATCAGGGACTTTACACGTCCTCGGGTGTACCCTTCACCTTAGACGTCCCTAGTCTACTTAAGCAGTCAGCCGCTACATTCTCATTGCCCTAAATATACCGTGCTTTGACTTGGTACTGTTGTAGAAATAATGACCATCTCATTAATCGTCCATTCATAAACTTAGCGTGAGCTAAATAGGCGAGTTATTGGTGGTCAGATTCTAATATAAATTTTCGTCCTTACAGGTAACGTTGGAATTTAGATATCTAAAATATAATTGTCGATCATTCTTTCTCAGAAGCCGAAAATTGCGTTCTGCAGTTGACAGTTTCTTGCTAATGTATGCAACTTGGAATAAGTCTCCGTCATGCTCTTATAATAGCACTGCCCCTAAACCTCTATCACAAGAGTCAGTACGTAAGACAAAATCTCGTGTCACATGCGGAGTCAAGTCAGTCAATGGGCTAGCGATAGCGCTTAAGTTAGCAACATATCGATGATAATACCCTGACAGTCCCAAGAAAGATCGAACTTCCGTATTAGTGGTCGGTCGTACTGCGTTTCTAAGTTGGTCAGCCTTTGAACTATCTGGGCTTAACGTGTCTTCGCTTTAGGTATGACCTAGGTAGGATAGTTTCCTTAATCCAACATGGCACTTAGATGGTAGTCCGGTCAGTTCCGTTTGTCGAGGTCACTCTAAAACGTTTTTCAGTAAAATGATATGATCGCCCCAGGTAGCTGTCGCTAAGAGTAAATCGTCCATGAAGTTTGAAACTCAAATCCCCTTAACGGTTCAAGTAATTTTCGCATCATACGCGTGAAGACACCCGGCGCATTCTGGACCCCGAATGACATGACTACCCACTGGTAGGTCCCATATGGAGTTGCGAAGGAAAGTTTTGCTATGTCTTCATTTCGAACTAGAATTTTTCAGTATCGCTTTGACAGATCGATTTTCGAAAAATACGTCACGTTGTCACCCTGGCAAATATGGACTCAGGATCAGGTAACAGTTCTACCTGTGATTCCGTGGTCCTGTTCAACTTCCTGTAATCGACGCAAAATCTATGTGTACCGTCTTTCTTCTGTACAAACACAACAGGAGAGCTATACGCCGACTTAGTTGGTTCTATAACTCTCAAATATACCATAGCTTGAATCTCATTTCGGACAGTGTCTAATTTCGCATAGGGTAGTGGATATGGTTTTAACTTCACTGGCTTCTCATCCAGTAACTTCAGGGTGAACTCCTCCAACTCCGTCTTGCCAGGTCGGTCTTGCAGTAACGACTCCACTTCCTTACGTTGCTCTGACGTTATCGTCCCGACAAGGACAACTTCAACTTAGGTTTCTTCCCTCGTCAACGGACAGCTAGGGAGTACTTCCGCCTCTCCTCCGTTGTCGTCGGGTTCTTCAGTCACAACTGTAGCAACCACGAACTCTGTGGGTGCCTCTCTTTTATGGTAACGTTTCAGGAGATTTACTTGTTACAGCTTCTCCTCGTTTCCTACCCGGATACGGTAGTTCTGCTCACCATTTTTCTCCGTTACCACGAATTGTCCCCTCTATGAGACTTGAAGTTTGTTGTGCTGTAACGGCAGCAACAACACCTTTTCACCCACATTGAAGTGACGTTCCTTTGTCATCTTATTTTAATATTTGGCTTAACCCCCCTTGTGTCGCCGAGAGTCTCCTGAACCAATTTAAAAACCTCTTCCAGCTTGTTGCGGAGATCACCATGTTGTTCGCACTTTCTCGGATGCTTGTTCATCCGTCCATATCTGCCACGGGTCCTGTGACTGTCCTCCCATAGACTAATTAGAAAGACGAAAACCCCAAACTAGCCTGTGGTACTTCTCGATACGCAAAAAGTATCGCGGGAAGGTATCAATCCCAATCCCTAGAGCGACCTTCACAGAACTTCTTCACAGTCTGTTTCAGTGTTCCATTGAAACGCTCCACCAAACCATTGCACTGTGGGTGATACGGTGTAATTGTCAGGTGTCTAATGGACAGTAATATGTTTACCTCTTCTATCACCTGGCTCACAAACTGCGTCCCTTGGTCAGTTAGTATCTCCCCAGGGACACCAACTCTCGACCAAACTCCTAACAAGGCCCCAGCCACATTGACGAGTCAATGTTTTTCAAGGCCATGGCCTCCGGGTACCGGGTGGCGTAATCGACTATTGTTGCTATATAACGATTACTGCTTTCTGCCGCCCGACTTTATCTGACCTACTAGGTCCATCGCCACCTTCGAGGAAGGTTCGCCAATCAGTGGGTTAGTTTCTATTGGCACTGGGCGATGGGAGGTCTTAGATGCCACCCGTTGCCACTTGTCACACGACAAACAAAACCTCCGGACATCCCCGTACACACCTGGCCAGTAGAACGTCCTCACCAACCTATCTATGGTCTTCGCCACCCCCATGTGTCTTCCAAGTAGACCATCACGTGCCAGCCTAAACACTTCTACTCGCTTCGTTATGGGTACACCAACATGTTCAAACGTAGCGGTCCATACCGCGTTTCGTCGCGAACTTCACCTCGCCCTCTAGCAATTTCCATATGGACCCATCTGCTGCGTACCTGCGTACCTTGTTGAGATAAAAAAAAAGTTCCTCTTAAATTTTCCTCAACTCGCCAGGTAGCAAATTGTCTATATGCGAAGTCGCGGGTCTTAGTGGC
Organism: Sinohyriopsis cumingii; assembly: GCA_028554795.2. Taxonomy (NCBI): domain Eukaryota; kingdom Metazoa; phylum Mollusca; class Bivalvia; order Unionida; family Unionidae; genus Sinohyriopsis; species Sinohyriopsis cumingii. The sequence goes on from CM068839.1 coordinate 74,565,841, forward strand.
TTTGAACCTGACTTCCGCTTCATAACCCGCGTCGTAACGTACCCCACGTGTACAGGTACGCGTCATAGGGTTAGTCTGTGGCAATACATACATACACCCTAAATATTACCTCATGAGACATTCCCGACAAACACGCTGCTTGAATTCGTCCCTTTACGTACGGCGAATTAAGATCAATATTAACGATCGAGAGAGAATTTTTCGTTCGGTTGGCAAACTGGACTTCAACCGTATCACCTGTGTAATCTCCATGCTTGACATATCTACTATCTACCAAGGCTGGATAACTACAGCCGGTATCAAATAGGACGGATGCCATTTCATCATTAACCGTAGCTACCGCTGTATTAGTCAACTCCCCTGTTTTCTGTTTCTTAACATTATTCGGAGTTACCGTATCACCTGTGTAATCTCCATGCTTGACATATCTACTATCTACCAAGGCTGGATAACTACAGCCGGTATCAAATAGCACGGATGCCATTTCATCATTAACCGTAGCTACCGCTGTGTTAGTCAACTCCCCTGTTTTCTGTTTCTTAACATTATTCGGAGTTACCGAATTAATCGTTGTCGGTCGATACTTCTTACAGTCCTTAACGACATGGCCTGGTCTGTTGCAGCCGTAACACACCAGCTCACCTTTCGTCTCCGTGGTATCCTTTTCTGCCCCCTGAGTCTTCCCCGGCCCACGGAAATGCTCTCGGCTGCGATTTCTGGCCCCTGGCCTCCCACCACTCAGGCCATTCCGTCTTTGGGGTATCTCCTCAGTGGTCTTTTTAAGCTAGCCGATGCCAGGTCGGTCCCTGCCACCCTAGGTGGTTGGACGCGAGTGCGCGCTCTCATAGCGCTCGACCATCCGGCTTATATCATCCAAGGTTGAGAATTCACGGTCCGCTAAGAACACTATTAAGTCTTTACTGTATGTACTTAAGACGTGCTCTTTCTAAATTTCTGCGCGTATGCCTTCGTACGTTAGCGCGGTACCAGTATTTTCCTCCATTTATCAAAAATTACGCGTACGCGGCTATGAAATTGTCTAATTCTATTTAATATCGTTCAGTCTTTTGTTCGTTCATTCTTTAAACTGTCTAAATTTTCGATTGGAATACATTTGCTAATTAAGACGTTAAACTACATTTCAACTTATAGCAATGCTTTCGAAAGTCTAGCATCTATAGCACTTGCGAATATTTTATACTTTCTTCTTACTGTGTTTTCAATCTATCTTTTCTAAACATTTCCAATCATGTTGGTGCAGGTCATTTTTTTTAGTTTTTGTTCGGAATAGCTATTCTCTATTCCTGTTAGTTCCGTCAGTTAACTGAAACTGTTTATTCTTTGAAATATCTAAACTAACAATTCTTTGTCTATTTGTTTTTTTTTTCTCTTCCAATTCTGCGCTATTCAAATACTGAAAAAATGGTTAAGTGTGGAGATCCTTTTATAAAGATTTTAAAACGCATAAGGGTATTAATGATTCCAATAGATATTACGGAAGATATTCACTCACTACACTATGTTTAAACTAGATTTGGGTGAAATTTTTTTTGTTGTATAGCACGATAAGATCCATTTCTATTACTATGTCGCTAGGAAACAAATATATATATATATATATATATATATATATATATATATATATATATATATATATATATATATATATATATATATATATATATATATATATATATATATATATATATATATATATATATATATATATTCAACACCAACAACATACTTGTAAACCTATTTTAAATAGGTTAAATACTATTGAGATGTGGCCAGCCATAATGTCTTCATCTAAGCCGTAACCTTTCTGCTTTATAGCTCCATTACCGTTTTTTTTCAGTGTATATGAGTACGGAGACTGTCTAACAGACAATAGGTATTATACCTCTGCACCTAAAAGACCAATTAAATACTAATTTTGATTCAGTATAGATATTCCTCAAATATTGCTCATTAATTATGTAGAAGATAATATTTATATATCCAGCCTGTTGTCTCATCTTTATCTGCAAGAGGATTAATCATATCATCTGGTAACTGCATCAGAAAATACAACTTTAAAGGTCCACGCCTTTCTTGATTGCCAGTAACATTATTTTTTTCATAACCTTTTAATTATCCGTTGTTGGGTCAATGTAAGTCATCATCTAATAATTTTTATTTTCCCTACTTAGTATTTCTCCAGTCTTAGTTTGGTTGAATATTAAAATCGTAACGTATTACATGAAATCGTCTGATATATATTTTCATTATTAACAGAATTAAATGCCCGGTAACCTCACAAAGGTAAAATACTATCAGGTAACAGTTTTCCTATTAGAACGTCAACATGAAACCGTAAAGAGATTTTACTAATTCTAGCGTTATTTATTATGCTTTTTACCAATAGGATATCTTTCAACCACAGTTGCCATCAGTGCCATCCTGTGTAATTGATTATGCTAGAATATCATATCGCACAGTTCTCTGTATCTGTTCATAGATTCGTCAGTGTCAAAATTTATAGTGTAATTATAAAAGCTACTAATGGTTTGTGAGTCCTAATTTATTCTGTCTTTTCCATTATAAAATGCCTTGCCAATATTGAGATCAACGATACTGTCAAATACAACAGCTGGGCATGGTTAAGATGCAGTGTTCATCCATTTTTTAATCACAATCTATTTCAAGAGCTGTAACTGGTCTCACATATTGTAGCTGGTAACTGAACGGCAGGTTTTCTTGTTCCTACTGTAAAGGTTTTTCTTAGCACCGGCTTCAAAATCTTGCGAAAGCTCGCTAATATAATATTTTCCATAGACGTAAGCATTAAATATTGTTGTTTTTTCTCATTCCATTACATAAGACATCGTCATTTTCAGCAAATATTTTATTTAAATTCTTATCTGGACCAGCATTTGGTGCATTATATTAATATGAAATTAAATTCGAATTTTATAGGTGTTGTCGTTGACATATTAAACAAAATATGAAACTGATTTCTTTCTTGTGCACATGCATTCAGCCACTATTTACTGTTTGCTTCCCACATTTACATGTAATACTTAATTTTTTGCTTTATAATATGTCTATTACCTCCAATGTAATACCTGTTTAATCTGGTTTCTTTAGCAAAATCTTTGCATCACTTGAATCTTGTATTTTCTTTTTCTTGTTTGATCCAATCATTGTGCATCTTGCATGATTGTCCAGTTTATTTATTTAGCTTTGTTGTAACTATTACTACATGTAAAATGAAACTTCTCTGATACCTGTATCTTCAAAATCTTTATAAGGGTATTGATGATTCCAATAGATATTACACACGGTGAATGATGTACTGATTTTATGTCATCCAGATGGTGCCAAATATCCAGCCCCGATAAACAGATTTTGGTTTATTTTTCGGTAATTCTTTGTGTTTTTAAAAAAATATATATTACAATTGGGCGAGGTAAAACTTTTTCCAGGAAAAATGGATAGTTGATGAAGTATTCTTGTGATCCGCTGAGCATTCTTTGCATGACATTTTACGGATAACTGAATGTCCTCCTGATTCTAGTTTAGACCGATCCAGTAGCCTAAGAAAACCTACCTGGGGCGCGGGTGGGGAGGTCGCGGGTTCGAACCTTGGCCGAGTCATCCCTAAGATTTATATAAATGGTACAAACAGCTGCCTCGTTTGGCACTCAGCAATAAGAGGTTAGTTTCGGATTGGTCGGCCTGGTGTCAGAATAATGTCTGCGGCATGGTGCCCCAGTGCAAGAGATCACTATAAACTACCACACTGCAGAGATCGAAGCGATATGATTGAACAATTATTAAAACGAAGTTAAAAATCTGAATCACACGCACACATACACACACTAACAACGTTTATCTATTTTATTACACGATCTATTGTTTAACATCTCGTAGACCTGATTGCAATCTTTTACATCGAAATTGCTTCTCGATTTCTTTTCAAAAATGTGAAGAAGAAAAACACAGCTTCTTACACTTAAATGATATCTCTTTTTATTTCTGTAATGGTACGTGTTACCAAGCTAGGGCACATTATATAAGCTCATTATCATTTAGAAATGTTTTCGTACTATGTCATACTACTTTCCGTGCACTCTTCTTTAGTCGGATCTAATGCTTGTAAATTTATTACACTGTGTCATCTTCTTTCCGGTGTTACTGTTTATACGCGACTGGATTTACTGAAATGTCGTAGCTGATTTTTAATATTTTTTCGGTAAAGATAGAAAGATTGCCATTTTCAAGAATCGTTTAGTATTTCGAAATTTTAATTCGTTCATTGATATTTAATTTAGGCGTTCCAACTGTATCATTTCTTAGATGGCCGAATAAATAGATCTATACTTTTAATCTCTTTTTGCTTTGCTTGCTTCAACTACAGTCATAGTTATTAATGTGTGTTGAGTTTTATTATATCTTTCAATTCAACCTTTCCAAGCTTAAGTATCCAGAGTTCACTTAGGCGAAAGCTCGTACCATCCATTTGATCAGAAACTTGGGGTGGTCAGAACTCTACATCAAAGAGCCAAATTCGTTACATCTGACCCAAACGATTTAAAATAAGAACTAGACCATGTCAATGCTGCCCTCAAGAGGTCTCATTATCCGGAATGGCGATTAGGAAAGTTTCAAACAGGCGCGACGCTAATCCTAATGACAATACCGGGGAAAACAGACCAACTGGGAAAACTGTTTCGAAAAGTAACATCATCCTAACATATGCAAAAGGGACTTCCGAATGCCTGAAGCGCGTTTCCCAACGACACAAAATTAATGTATATTTCAAACCGTATCGGACCCTAAAACAGATCTTAGTTCGCCATAAGGAGAAGTCTGATAAGAGAGATATGTGTGGACCTATCTATAACATTAAGTATGAAGAACATGGTGAAAGTCGGTGCCATCACGACTATATTGGGGAAACGGAAAGGACATTGAAAGTGAGATTTCATGAACATAGAAGACCACATTCAAGCTCGTCTGAAGTATCATGGCACATCCACAATGTTTGCCCTGGCCATACTATAACCTGGAACTCCTAGATCGAGAACAAGCCTGGTTTTCGAGTTCTTAAAGAATCGATTTACATCCGTGCGCACAAGCCGATGCTGAACAGGGACGGGGACCGTTAAAACCTGCCGCATATCTGGGACAATCTGTTAACATCGCTCACCATTCTACTGAGCGATGTTAGCAGTCAGTAGAGATTAAATCAGTCTGCTGATGAAGTCCTTAGCGAGAGGACGAAAGCTTGAAAATTTAAAAACACTGCCAAATATCTCCAGAGTTCAGTTAAAGCTTATAAGTGCAGATGAGTTTTTGTCTGAGTAAATTAAAAAGTAATATTTTTTCTTTCTAATAAATCCTTAAATTTACTGCTGCGCAATTCTTTTTAATCATCCAGTCGTTGCTATCCAGGCTATCGCTCTTTGAAGATTTATTTCAAAAGAATCGTATATGTCCTTTCCCTTCTCCGGACCAAGTGTATCTTGCGAAGTCTATATATATATATATATATATATATATATATATATATATATATATATATATATATATATATATATATATATATATATATATATATATATATATATATATATATATCGTTGTATTGTGTGTATGTTTACAGGAAAGCAAAACCTGCATGCCACTGATCATCCACGTTACTTGCATAGACCTCTATTAGGAACATCTCTTTCTGGATTGCTTCATAATGTGTAGGTCGATTGTTCGGTTAACCATTCTTTTATTTCTGCATATTTTACTTTCCTTTTGTCCAGTAAGATTTGTTATGATAATTGACTGATGTTTGTACATGCAATCTAAATTATATGATCGTAGTAAAAATAGTTGTGATGTTTTTTCTTGCCAGTGTTTTCGACAGAGTTATATTATTTAAAATGCATAATACATCCGGAGACTATTTTGTTCCTGATAAAGTGTATTGTGGTGTTACGAACACTCTAACAAAACATCCATGTGAAACTGATGCTTTCGTTTTCCACAGTTTATAACGTTTCTTCTATCCTTTCAAACGTGTGAAAGACTAAAATGTTTTGCGGAATTTGGCTAATCGAATAGCTGGCTCCACTACATTTAAGTCATATAATCTGTCTCAATGGACCGTTTTAAAACGAACTCTGCTCTCGTTAAATTCTATTTCTGTTTTGTCGAATCTTTGTAGATTGGACATTGTTCAAATTTATTAGAACTTCAATTTGTGCTGTACATTTAGCCAAATGTAAATTAGTGTATTTACCAACATCAAATACATAATTTATTCATTTGCCATACTATTCAATTTAACCTGATTGCTATTAGGATTGATCATACTTATCTAAATTATATCATCATTAAATGTAATATGTAAATCTTCATATTTGCTTAAAATATTGTATGATCTATCTTTGGATGCTTGAATCTGACAAAAATATTTTGCTTCTTTTGTATATTATTTTATAACACAACTAACTTTGGCGACAGCATTATCCCACCCAAATACATACACATAAATGTTGCCCATTGATACCGAGGCTAATGCTATTGTGTTAAACTGACGCAACATTAATATCCCCGCTCTAAAAACCGTGGAAATGATCACAGTGTAGCTTTACATCAATATTTATGCTGAATAAATATAATAATAATTTTAAAAAATCAATTCATTTTGTGTTTGTTGCTATTGCTCTCCGCTCAGTGCCGATCAGTTATATTAGAGTAGACGGGTTCGACCAGTGTATTCTTACTAAAATAACAATTCAGTAGTAAACAAGTGTGCTAGTTAACATTATGTATTAAATAGTGGACTCACCAGCTGTGCTGGAATAGTCAGATTTCTGAGACAAATAAGAACTTATCAGAGTGATATTTTACTTTTAATTTCTTGTGCACAGGAGAATGCTATGCAGAACAGATTGTTCTAATTCTAAGTTGTACATCTTTTTTTAGCACAGTCGACCCACTAGCCACAGCTTTATACCCAGATCTGCTGTAATAATGCCTCCAAATTCAGGATGTACACAGTTCCTACTAGTGGCCTGGAAAGCATAAAACTTCCGAGATTGAGTTTGAGCTTAAGATTTGTAGTCAGCCAACCAATGAGAACGTTACACTAGAAACGTCATTTTTATTGGCTGAAAATGAAAACTGAATCTCAGAGTCATACTCGGAATTTTATGATTACCGAGCCTAGTGACTTCCAGCAAATAGTACAGACCCTGATCTATTGATGCAATATAGGCTTGTGCTATTTTTACTTGTTTTATACGGACAAATACGGCGCTTGTTGGCTTTAGATGACGGACAAATATGGCGCTTATTGGCTTTTGATGACGGACAAATATGGCGCTTGCTGGATATTGATTATATGGTAAATGCCTAGTATAAATAATAATAAGTGAAAGGGAAATGAACCTAAATCATGCGAGTAACGTATGATCCAAAATTTTGTTTTTAAATCAGAATCGGAACTATTGAAAACAAAATCATTGCAGCTGAATATAGAATGCAGAATGTGATTGCACCAACATAAATATGGGATGATAATAATCAGTGCCGGCCTTAGACCGATTGGACCGATTTGACACAATCGGGCTCCGTGCTCACAGGGGCCACTCGATTTAGTAATTTTTAAAAATATATCTACAGAGAGAAAGTAATTTTAAAGCGATGCAAGAAAATTTAAAGCTAAGTATTATATAAAACTTGACTGCAATTTATTTCCGAATGCCGTGCGCACAGGGGGCCCCGCGCATAAATCCAGGGGTCCCGCCAGACTGATCCAAATTGGGCCTTACGTTTGCTAAGGCCGTACCTGATTATAATCGCAGTAAGTTTTTGCTTACACGTTGACGATGGGTGATGGATTTATATAACAGCTTTCCGGACTCTTATTATCATGATATTTTCATTAACACCTAATGAATGACAGCAACAAATGGTGCAAGGCAACTATGTGTTTGTATTGATACCCCCTGTGGACGTCTAGAAACGTGACCATTTGTAGTTTTATTACTTTAACATGCGTCAAAGAGAAAGTCGAATCATTCCACCGAATATTTTGTATGTTTATGGAACCATTGCGTGATCAATACAAACTCAAACAAAGAAAATGAGATTTCGCTAAATTAAATTAGACATTCTTTGGTCGAAAATGCAAATTTCATTATGGGCACGAAACGATCAGTTGGACATACCTGAATCAAATGTTGAATACTACCATGAAAGTGGTACCTGATTTTATATTTGTTAGGCAATACTATGCAGACCCTAGCCTCAGAGAAAACATACTAAGTTCCCGCACAAGAACCAAAACATGTGTTGTGTTTTCTGCAAAGCAGATGTGATACTCATCGCAGCGTTCAGATCCGTTGTTATACAGACTATGCCGAAAACAGTCGAGACAGTCCTGCAAAACTTTCGTCTCAGTAGTATTCTGTCCTTTCGAGAGTATTACTTTGTTATATGTGCAAATGTATAACGTCAAAAGAAGGTTTATGGACGACCCACCTTATCTTGAGGAAATGAGACGTACTACGTAGGTCCTAATCGGTAATTTTATTGGATTGCCACACAAATACAATGCACACAACAGTCTTTTCAAGTGCACTGATGCTGACCCCCCACCCACCTCCAGGTGGCTGAATCATCTAATTCGGTCACCTTTACAGATCTCTGACATCTTGCCTCTGTCCGCGTGGGTTCGAGTCGTAGGGCTCGGCCAACATCGGTTTGTCAGAAAGCTTGCCATTAGCTTTTCCGTGTATAGGTGGTTCTTGCTTGGGTTTACCCGGGTTCTTCCTCCATCACATGTACTGGCCACCACGTAGAGCCTATCATCTACTGAAAAATCGCGTTAAACCCACACTAACAACAAGTACACTGGTTCGAGCTAGGGACCGGGTGTATAAAAGACTGATTAAGAAATATACAACAAGCTGACTAAAAGCGGTGCAAAACTCGTTTTTAACTAACTAAAATCTTATTCAGCTTTGTCAATGGCAAACACAAAACAGAGACAAGACAAACAGCAAACACAATACAGACAAAACAAATAGCAAACAAAGCAGACAAGACAAACAGCAAACACAAAACAGACAAGACAAACAGCAAACACAAAACAGAGACAAGACAAACAGCAAACACAAAACAGACAAGACAAACAGCAAACACAAAACAGACAAGACAAACAGCAAACACAAATGAAAGTGTTGAAATTAAAAACGTCTACATGACTATGTCTGATGGAAGTATTGTTTAACAATGTTCGATGTAACGCCTAATAAATAATGGCTACCCAGCTGGTAATGGCCTACAAAAAGAGGAAAAAATAGCACCATCTCTTTTATCATCAATAGTAAAGTGAAATCGCTTAAGTTCATATGGTTACTTTGTGAATGTGCCCGATTTTAACTGGCACACTTGATTCTTCTTAGTATTGGTTTGTTTATTAACTCTTATTTGATTATTTTCATATGCATTTGTTTATCTTATCTGCTTTACTTTAAATTTTAATTTTATTTATCTTGCATGTCAGCTTGTTGAGGCCTACATAAAGTTAGTACGACATGATTTCAGTTGATTGTTCTCACACTATTATGTTTAATCACTTAGAAAAATAAATCGTAGAATTGTGCTCTTTATCAAACACACACACACACACACACACGCGCGCGCGCGCGCGCGCACTTTAAGTGCATTTATTTACTCGTTGCTGGCCTTCTAGTCAATGCATGATACCGGTATGTTTGTTTCTTATACGTCGGGGGGGGGGGGGGGGGGGGGGCTAGAACGATAGACTTGAATATAATTGTGTAGAGAGGAGGGTGATCTTGCTGATTTCAATATTACATGCTTGAACTGAGCACAGATGTCAATCATTTCCAAATCTCATCTATTATGCCATAAAATTAACTGGCCATGTGTTTAACCGCAGCATTAATAAACAAATACTTCTTGAGACATTCATCTACCAATAATGGTTATAAATCCATATGTCGTTAGGAAAACTTTCCTTTTAATTCAAAATTCGTGAATCAAAGTTTCATTTTAATCTGCATATAAAGTCTCGTGCAAGTCGAGAGTGTCTCGTTATGAAACATAAAGTCCCGTGCAAATCGACTGTCCGATTACAGGAACCTAATGAAATCTCGCGCAAGTCGAAACTGTCCGATTACATGAACAAAATAAAGTCTCGTGCAAATCGAGAGTGTCTGATTACATGAAATTAATAAATAAAGCTTAGTAGCAAAGCCGAAGTCTGCGAATTCGTTTTTTTTTAAATGATGCTTTCAAACTTCAAATGATATCGTATGCAATGAATTTAAGGCCAAATTTTGCACTACTATGATTCCTCCACTTTACGGGCCATGAACTTATGATTTTTGTTATTTATGACAATCGCTTGTCAATTAATTTCCTTGTCATTGGTACACATGCATTCTTGTATCGAATAAAATTGGATCCGGTCGTCACACGCTGGTTGTGGAACATTTCAAGCCTTTAATGATGAAACACGGACTGACCCAACCCCCACATTTCACCATTAGAGATCCCCATGATATGAGCGTTCTTAAAATATTCACACAATTTATTAAATTGCTCCCGTGATCTTGGAATAAGTTAGACGTCCGGCAACGCATTCTTAATTACATCTCTTGCTTTTTAATCTACATTAAACCAATTCAGAAGTAAGTAGATAGCTATTCTGACATAAATGAAAAATTACCTTGTCGCAGGGGAAATTAAATTAATAGATTTTGGGAATTTATCAAAGCTGATAACCCATGCGTAGTGCTTTTGGTCACGATTCCAACAGTTCTGGCATTGTTTAATTAGCGAACATACGTCACATGTAATTACACAAAATTTAACTACTTCATTGGCATTTCCGACTCCATCAAGTAATAGAAACCCCTCCTTCACAAAGTTTTGATGTCATATAAGTTATAACAGAAACAGCAAATATAAAAGAAAAAAGACAATTTTAAACAATTTCATAAATTATTCCTGAACACACGTACAGACCCTATTTTGTTATGTAATGGAATTTTTTTAAATAAAAATTGTTTAAAAAAATTTCATAGTACCAATTCCGCTTTTATTTCTACAGAGATATTTTGATAGGTATAAAGATATTTGAATAATATCATTGTATTTGCTGCTTCTTGTGTCACACTCTCTTAGATAGTTGCTATTAAAAACAATTATACCTCACAGTTGATATATAACGGGGTGCGGTTAAAAAACCCAGGAAAATTGAAAGTATACTTCAAGTTATACCCAAGGCTTATAAAAATAGTATTTGCAGCTCTTTTTCTTGGTCGCTTGGAGTGCTAAACATCTATATATATATATATATATATATATATATATATATATATATATATATATATATATATATATATATATATATATATATATATATATATATATAAGGCATAAGAAATTAAAACATGTCACAACTAATTTCAACGCCTAGAAGTGGACACTTAATTGACACTTTGCACCTGATCATCTGCAACAAAAATATTGAAATGTTGTCTGGTCTAATTAGCCGTAATATAAAAGATGCCCCATGTTTAATGTGAATTTTTAGTGGCTTTACAAATGCTAATTTGTAATATGGTATTCATGGTAACCCTGCAAAAACAAAAAAAAAATTAGTACACTTTCTAACTTGACTATACAGATGCAATCAGAGAACATCAAAAAGAAAACAGAAAGTAATAATACCGTAAATATATATACAAAGAGTAAAAATGCTTTTTATTGCCAATTTCGGACAACATAAGAGTATTAGATATTACAGTGATACAGGATAAGAAATAATTACCTTCTCTACCGGCATTAGTATGGAAACAAAATAACGAGAATATATATATATATATATATATATATATATATATATATATATATATATATATATATATATATATATATATATATATATATATATATATATATATATAAACAGTACTGTGTAATTTATTTGACAAGATGATGATAACAAGATGATAACAGTTGGCTCAGTTTGAGTGGAGCAAACTACTTTTGTCATATGACTGAACATCGAATGAAATTTGATAATACTTATTTCCTCTTCCTTCAATCACAGTCACAACTATATTTAGGCTTCACGGGCCTTCACCACAGGTTTCCCTTTTCAGTCTCATAAGTGCAACTAGTTTCAGACCCGAATATAGGCTAATCACTCAAGGATATGGTTTCCTCTTTTAGATAAATATCCGTCATTTTTCCAAATGGTGATATGATCATGCCAGATGATAAAATACACACACACACTAACACATACACACGCACACACATAGGATTCTTCTGATCATATACCTATATGATTATCATAGTGATTATTTGTGTTTTAAAGGTTATTATAGTGTGTATATGGCTATATCAGTCTGATTAAAATCAGATTTCCATCGTCCTACGCGAAGATCTGCTTAGGGGTCATGTTCTGGAAATTTTTATGTTAGCAAATGGAAATGATACTTTCAAAATCTAAAAATGAATCATTTCGTTTGGCACATATTTATGCTCTTCAGTCACACTGCTCAGTCTCCCAAACGCAAAGATATAAGACTTCATTTAATTGGCCGATGAAACTTGAGATTATGACAGTCCAATCAGATTGGTTTGTATGTGTGTATATGTGTATAAGTGTATGAACAAGTAACTGCATTGATGTTTTTCAATAGAAAATTGTTTACATCGTGCAATTGTCCATAATATATAAATTACATAAGCATATAATTAACAGGCTGGGAATTAACTATTTTATGCCATATATAATTTGTTGCTAGTTATAGTTCTAAATTGTCTAACATGGTAAATACAACCAGTAAGAGTTTTATTTACGTGACCAGTATTCATAATCATGCATGCAACAGTGTCAACCAAAGAGTAAAAATGCTTTTTATTGCCAATTTCGGACAACATAAAAGTGTCTACCGCCAAAACAAAGTTCTATATAGGAAATCCCTAAATTTCACCCGGGGGATATTTAATCACTTGCACGTGAAATGTAGGTCCTTGTGATCTACATGTGCTGGTAGTGAGAAATATTTCAGATGTTGACATCCACGCATAGATACAAACAGATGCTAAAATCAACGTACACACAACCGTTTCCGCTTGACCCAGACCCCAGACTTTAGACGCCACTCCAGACTTGACTCCTAGACTCCACTCTGTATTTTTGCACTGTGCTTGAGTGTGGTACGAGGATATGCAAAACCCGTAAAAGCTGTTAAAACCAAGGCAGTAGGTGAAGTTTCTCCACAAATAGTCCAATCCTGGTTATCAGAAAGGGTGAGTACTGGAATTGTATGCCCCCTTATTGAATAGTTTTTTCTACACTTTTAATCTCTTTGGCAGCTTTCTGTCTGAACTTCCTAAACAAAGTCACAACCAATTAGTGCGAATATGAACGTTGGGATGAACGGGGAGTTGGAGACATTTTGGCTCTTTAGAAACGGTTCAAGTTCGTTTTCCTTGTGCCTTCATGGGTCATAAGTCGAAACATTTGTCTGGAGGGAGGAATAAGCATGGGATGTGTTAAACTTGGTTGACGCCGTTGGCATTCGTTATCCCTGAAGGCAAAGAGATGTTTCTATATAGTGTTAACTGATTAATCAACTTCAAACGCCGTATCGATTACTATCACGACAGTAGCATCGTCAGATAAATGAGATATGAAAAATATCATCGAAGATATATGCCAGAATAATAGCTAATGTAATCGAGGAGTCCTGTCCTGTTTTCCCACGAAACCCAGGATATTTCTTCGGAAGTCCTGAATCACCTCAAAAGGATTTTGTCCACTCGGGCCTTAACCAATCACTTTTATAAGACAGTATCAAGTCTCAAGTGATACAGTATTACTGAATTTGGTGGTCTGATTATTCGCAAGAGTTTTGTTGTCTGAATAATAATAATAATAATAATAATAATAATAATAATTATTATTATTATTATTATTATTATTATTATTATTATTGTAACGTCGCCCTCTTATTAAGAGGGGTGGTTAATTGATTTTGGCTGACGTTATCCAGAGAATGACCTCCTTCGATATTATAGCCCGGCGGGAGTGAAAGAAGAATGGAATTTCAACAAAAAATTGAACGAGAATACTGGGAAGAAATAAACAATACGAGCCCCTTTTTGACAAGAAAATAACACATTTAATCAGAACAAATTAAAACGGCAATTCCGCTTCAAGTTAGATTATCTAAGTAGAATTTAACTGGTGTGTCCAATTTTGGATTTATTACATCATCATAACGAGAGGTGAAAAGAGCATTGCGTCCACGATCGATTGTATCACCTTTGTTTACTTGACCGTATATCAACGCTTCCTAGTTCATCCTTCCTAAACTCTAGGTTCTGCCCCTTCATGGACTTCCTGGTTCTTTATTCTCGTCTCGTCTTCCTTTCAGAAACTGTTCCTTGTCGCTGTTTCTTTCAGGAATTGTGCGTCCTAGCACTAAAATGCTTTCTTTTTACACGACGACCACCTGGTCCCTTCCTTGTTTCACGAGGAAAGCACTAACCACTTTTATACTTTCACCGTAGTCGAGACTAAGTTTCCTCTTCTAGGAAATGTTCAGACTAAAGAATTTCGACTAGGGTCGTCACTTTAAAGTCAGATTGCTCTAAAGTGTACGCCCTTATTTATTCTACCCAATCGTTGGCCGTGATCCATAATCTTTCTCAAAGAAATGATTCCTTTCATCAGATTTAGACAGCTCAGAATCTGTGTACGACAGTGCGTGACAATTTCCCTTTGAAAATATGATAAGTGGACATAGGTTCCTAACAAGCGGTATGGGTTGGTAGCTCAAATGTTTATTTTCTAAGGATCGTGTTAAGATACCCCGGTCAATTTTACTGCGTCGGAATTCTGTTCCTTTGAAGTTTACATTGACATGGGGGGGGGGGGAGGGGGATTAACGAAGAAAGGTCGAAGTGCCTGTTCACAAAGACTTTCTGGTTTAAATGAGATAAGACTTTAATTGCTCAATGCATTTAACTTTAAAATTTTCTGTAATTCAAATTTCGACACTTCACAATTTTCGTCATAGTCGTCGTCGTTGTTGTTGTCGCTGTTGCTGCTGTTGTAAGAAACCTTGGGTATTAAGCTATTTTGCATTTACATCTCCGTTTATAGGTGTTTTTTTTTTAGATCACAGCGATTATTTGTTTGATTGTTGGTGTTGGGAAGATATTTCTCAAACCGAATAATTAGCCATTTACAAATAGCGGAAGTCATTATAGATAGATCTCTAATGTGATGTACGTAATACCTATTTTACACTATTAGTCAAGGGCGGACTAAGGACAGGTCTTCTATGGCTTTGTCCTATGTCACTATTATTATTTTTGTTCTCGAAATTGCAAGTTTTAAAATTCCAAACACAATCAAAATGTGATGCAAAATGTATTATAATTTTATCTTTGCTAATCCCATTAAACTCAGCAAGTAGTGTCTGACGAGATGTGCGGATTTCTATCATAAAACAATATTATTTTATTATTGTCGCTGTATCGTTGTTTACACAAACGGATGGTGGAATTAATATAACGGGGTGTAGATGTGCTTTATTCGTTTCTGTTATTGATTACTGCAGAAAAAGGATCGGTTGTTTGATGCTTAGCGTGCTGTACTCGCGACCAAAAGGGTGCGGGTTAGCGTGATGTACTCGCGATCGAAAGGTGCGGATTAGAATTCTACTATCGGATTAGTTGGCTACGGTGAAATGTCAGCGCAGCGCTTGGCTAGTTATGAGGTAAAAAAAAAAAAAGAAGCCAGTTCTGACAAAAATGAATACACGTTGTCTTTAATTTAGACTTTTGCTTGTTTGTTTTATTAGTTTGGTATGGTGTTTAACAGCACATCAACAGTAGTAAGTCTTTACTGCAAATGAAATTAGAGTGAAAAATTGTGCACAAAGGCTCACCGTGGAGGCCGACTCGGGCTGATCCGTGGATAGGATTTGAACCCACTCCCTTTCAGTCGTAAATCCAGCTAACTAATCAGTTTCTCCTGGCTCAGTTAGTTTCGATGCGTATCTAAAAGGTAAATTTGTAATAGCGGCAAACAAAGTGGTCTTATTGACCTACTAAATTTTCCAATCATTTGATCTACCCTGAATAAATAAAAGTAATAAAAGTAAGCATTAATTTGAGAATGGATTATTGATTACGTTGCATACATGCATCAAATACAGATTACATATTGCGTCCTGTAATTTAAATGACATTGAAACTGGCTGTCGATCTTATTACTGTAGGTTTTTAATATTTTTTTCTACCCTGTATGTGTTTTTGTGTGTGTAATGCAGCTGGGCTAATTTGTCAACGAGTAATTAGGCATTTCTTGCCTTTCCACTTGATTGTTATTGATCTCCTGATTGAGTTTGCCATAACAAGCGGCTATATACCGCTGGAAGGCTAAGGGGCACACTTAATCATTCAAGTTTTCACCCAGATGTCTAATTTTACTCTCCCAGATAGGGGATTCTGTGCCTTGTCAAACTTAGCCTCATCGATAATTTATCAGGATTTGATACGGAGAGAGAGAGAGAGAGAGAGAGAGAGAGAGATCACTGAATTAAATATATTTTTTTACTTATGTCTGGAAACATTTGTAGTCCTGGACCCGACTCCTGACACACAAACTACTTGATGGCTAACATAACCAACCGATTGTAGTTGAGCAATGGAATGAAGGTAACACACACACACACACACACACACACACACACACACACACACACTGCTTCGAGGTTTTAGTCCTTCACATTCATACGGGCCTAGTATAGTTGACTACGAATGTTTCGAAGACGATAACTGTATATCCAACTCATCTTCAGATTCAGTTCAGTCCTCAGTATTTATTGAATTGGGTTAAATAAATATATAAGAAAAAAACAACAGAAACGCCGAAAATTCTGTGCAACTAGTTTCTCATTTAATGTATGCTTCTTCAGGCACAAGATGTTTTTTAAAGAACGGATGAAGTATTTTTATTTTACGATAACAGTTACGTCATTGCGTAACGTCATAAATGATATGCATTCTCAGAACGATTATATATATATATATATATATATATATATATATATATATATATATATATATATATATATATATATATATATATATATATATATATATATATATATATATATATATAGTAAAATAATAAATTAAAATAGACAAAATTGTAATAGATTGTAATATTCTGATTGACAGAGTAAATACTGTAACTTACGATTATTTACAATGGATCGGTTGAAACAAATGAAGTCTTTAAAATCAATTAAATACCAAACAAAACAGAGACATAATTGTAACACTGGACAGTAATGGAACGCACAGGAATATTGTTCTTCATGTTGTACTTTATGGGCCTCTGCGGGCCCTTAGCGTGCTTATGATTAATTTCATTGCGTAGCAAAAGCATCGGTTGTCAGAAATTCTGACGTTGATACGCCGTTTTATCACAATCGGGCTACTGTATATAAGAGCCATCTTTTAATGGGATATTCAATATTAATGTACACACCTCATTTGGACTGAAAACCTATTTAGTACTGTCTGTGATATTTTATTCACATTGAGCAAGCACAAGCAACATAGATTCTACTAATTAGTCATATAAAAAAACTTCGTGCACGCAGATTTGCCGGCGCACTTTTAAAGTAAATAAAGTGGCACTATTTAATCATAATGATACATTTTTCTGATTGACAGCAAAAATACTGTAACTTGAGATTATTTACAATGAATCAATTGAAACAAATGAAGTCTTTCAAATCAATTACATACTAATATCACACATACTAGATGTACCTGGTAGGGATGTGTGCTGGACTGGCATACGACAAACTAAAACTCTAAATGACCAGATGGCTAACATAATCGATAATGTTAAAAGCACAGTCAAATCTGGAAATGACAGAAATATATGTGAAACTTGTGCAAAATGTTAGCCTTCTTAGAAACACTGACTATAAAGTAAACAAGTACGTATTTCACCACACATTCAGATAATAACAAGTTAGATTACGGTATTCTATCACCATTAAGATATTAACTAGTTAGAGTACGGTTTTCCATCACCATTCAGATATCAGTAAGTTAGAGTAGTGTATTATATCACCATTAAGATATTAACTAGTTAGAGTACGGTTTTCCATCACCATTCAGATATTAACGAGTTCGAGTAGTGCATTATATCACCAATAAGATGTTAACTAGCTAGAATACGGTTTTCCATCACCATTCAGATATTAACGAGTTCGAGTAGTGTATTATATCACCATTAAGATATTAACTAGTTAGAGTACGGTTTTCCATCGCCATCCAGATATCAATAAGTTAGAGCACAGTATTATATCACCATTAAGATGTTAACTAGCTAGAATACGGTTTTCCATCACCATTCAGATATTAAAAAGTTAGAATAGTGTATTCCATCGTCATCCAGATATCAACAAGTTAGAGTACGGTATTCCATCACCATTCAGATATTAACAAGTTAGAGTAAGGTATTCCATCACCATCCAGATATTAATAAGTTAGAGTACAGTATTCTATCACCATTAAGATATTAACTAGCTAGAATACGGTTTTCCATTACCATTCAGATATTAACGAGTTCGAGTAGTGTATTATATCACCAATAAGATGTTAACTAGCTAGAATACGGTTTTCCATCACCATTCAGATATTAACAAGTTAGAGTAAGGTATTCCATCACCATCCAGATATTAATAAGTTAGAGTACAGTATTCTATCACCATTAAGATATTAACTAGCTAGAATACGGTTTTCCATCACCATTCAGATATTAACGAGTTCGAGTAGTGTATTATATCACCATTAAGATATTAACTAGTTAGAGTACGGTTTTCCATCACCATTCAGATATTAACGAGTTCGAGTAGTGCATTATATCACCAATAAGATGTTAACTAGCTAGAATACGGTTTTCCATCACCATTCAGATATTAACGAGTTCGAGTAGTGTATTATATCACCATTAAGATATTAACTAGTTAGAGTACGGTATTCCATCGCCATCCAGATATCAATAAGTTAGAGCACAGTATTATATCACCATTAAGATGTTAACAAGCTAGAATACGGTTTTCCATCACCATTCAGATATTAACAAGTTAGAGTAGTGTATTCCATCGTCATCCAGATATCAACAAGTTAGAGTACGATATTCCATCACCATTCAGATATTAACAAGTTAGAGTACGGTATTCCATCACCATCCAGATATTAATAAGTTAGAGTACAGTATTCTATCACCATTAAGATATTAACTAGCTAGAATACGGTTTTCCATTACCATTCAGATATTAACGAGTTAGAGTACGGTATTCCATCACCATCCAGATATTAATAAGTTAGAGTACAGTATTCTATCACCATTAAGATATTAACTAGCTAGAATACGGTTTTCCATTACCATTCAGATATTAACGAGTTAGAGTAGTGTATTCCATCGCCATCCAGATATCAACAAGTTAGAGTACGGTATTCCATCACCATTCAGATATTAACAAGTTAGAGTACGGTATTCCATCACCATCCAGATATTAACGAGTTCGAGTAGTGTATTATATCACCAATAAGATGTTAACTAGCTAGAATACGGTTTTCCATTACCATTCAGATATTAACAAGTTAGAGTACGGTATTCCATCACCATCCAGATATTAATAAGTTAGAGTACAGTATTCTATCACCATTAAGATATTAACTAGCTAGAATACGGTTTTCCATTACCATTCAGATATTAACGAGTTAGAGTACGGTATTCCATCACCATCCAGATATTAATAAGTTAGAGTACAGTATTCTATCACCATTAAGATATTAACTAGCTAGAATACGGTTTTCCATTACCATTCAGATATTAACGAGTTAGAGTAGTGTATTCCATCGCCATCCAGATATCAACAAGTTAGAGTACGGTATTCCATCACCATTCAGATATTAACAAGTTAGAGTACGGTATTCCATCACCATCCAGATATTAACGAGTTCGAGTAGTGTATTATATCACCAATAAGATGTTAACTAGCTAGAATACGGTTTTCCATTACCATTCAGATATTAACAAGTTAGAGTAGTGTATTCCATCGCCATCCAGATATTAACAAGTCAGACATTCAAAAAGGAAATAGTTTAAAATAAATCATGTCACACCTCTTGAAAAAAAAATAACAAGCCACGATGGAGCTCTAGTTATCGAAATAGTTTCGCATCCTGAAGGAGTTCTAAGTGCCAAACGAGTTCAATATTTAGGGACAAAGCACATATAACTTGGACGGAAAGGATTAAGAAATTTGTGCAGAGAAATCATCTTACACCATCGGAGGTGTACCATTTATTACGTGCATATATACCAACAATGCAAAAAAAAAACCCCAGCTCATATTATACTCATGCAAATATCATACTCAATGAAATTGTAATTTTAGAGCTGGGTCAATCCCCGCAACCCTACCCCCCTCCCCCTTTACATTACAAATAAACCTGAGACAACCAAAATCATACTCATGCATATTGTGATTGCTACGAGTATTCCATCTCAACAAGAAACCATTAAGAATCGGTAGCGGTCATCGTCCCAACACTGTTTTTCTTGTTGGTTGCTTTTGGTAGTAGCATCAAGTATTGGTCTTGTTTATGTGATTTTCTTCTTTTTTTCAAACTGACAAATGAAGTCAATACTTTTCGGAAATACGGATTTGGTACGTCACCTTAAAATTCAATTTACACTAAGGCATTAGTTTTGTTATGTTTTCAAACTCCTTTTTGTTATTATCATTTTTTTTATTCATCTACTTTAACACCCAACTCATGGCCCGTTATGCCCATTTCATCGTTCAATTCAGTTGTTTAAAATGTCTCTCCTTCTATCCATAATGTTGGTTTTAACTGCGTCAGTACTGCCACTTAATGCAAGAGTATTTTGTTCAGTGTGAAAATGTAATGTATGTGTTGCCGTTGTAAACTTTATTTTATACAGCAATTAAAATATTTCGTATTCCTTTTCATTTTTTAAATCTATTTTGTTAATACTACTTTGTACCACGCGCATATTATTATTAATCACTTCTCCATCAACATATTCTTTCGTATGTTTTTTTTTTTTTTAAATTTGTTTTTCATTCTCGTAACGTTTATATCTATAACAGGTCAACCGGACCGTTCCAGTGGCCTAGTAGTTTAAAAGTCCGCCTCGGAAGCGGGAGGTCGCGGGTTCGAACGCCGGACAAGTCATACCAAACACCTATAAAAATGTTACTAATGTTACTAACAGCTGCCTCGCTGGCCGCTCAGCATTAAGATGTTACTGTTAGAAATGGTCGGCCTGGTGTCAGGGTAATGTGACTGGGTGGGAAAACATGCAACATGGCTGCCGCATGATGCCCCAGTGCTAGACATCACTAAACTCTGTCATCCTGCAGACATCGTAGCGATATGACTGAAAAATTGTGAAAGCTGTTAAAAATCCGAAACACATACACACACACACACAAACACACGCACGCGCACACACACACACACACACACACACACACACACACACACACACATACACGTGTCAACCGGAACTTGTTGAAATAGTTTTTTTCGTGCTTTCGTAAATTTCTTCTTCATCCTTTACACTTTTGTTTAATTTTGTTTAATCTTCATTTTCTGAAGCGCAGACACATTATTAGTGTCAACTGTTATCTTGTGGTCCCAAGTCAGACATTTTGTGCCAAAAGCATCCGTTCGCTGTTTAATCTCTTGATCAGTTGGCTGGATTTCAGTCTTCATAGATCTCTATACCTATTCTAGTTTAGATTAAACAATATTACAGTCTTGAAGACAAGCCTGTATCTTCTCCATTCACACAATCTATTTGCTATTTACCTTCTGCATTGCTGACTAACTATTGCTGAATACGTGGTATCCCATCCGATCTTTCTCTTGCTTTTTGAAAGGTTTGATTAGCATTATGCAACGTATTGAATTGTTGTTTTAATCAATCCTGTGAATGTAAAATCTTTTTTTCTGTTCTCGCCAATCTGTTATTCCAGCTCTGAGATTTTATTTGCTATTTCAGTACAGCTCTCTTCAACACCTGCTGGCGTATTGTCAGCATATACCCTCCATGTCTGGATAACTTTCAAATTACTGCTTATTCCGTATTAGATTTTCAACACATCATTGTACACACTGTCATCTTTATTGCGTGTTCAACGTCCTTACGTCTGCTGTGTTCGTTTATGATTAAAATAAAGTCTTCCTCATTCATGTTATCATCAATAATAGCCTTGAATACGAAATCACCAGTACTGTTTTACATGCTCATTATGGACGAATTGACCGCTCCAGTGACCTAATGGTTTGAGCGGGATGCAGGAGGTCGCGGGTTTGAACCCCGGCCGAGTCATACCAAAGACTTTTTAAAATGGTACTAGCAGCTGCCTCGCTTGGCGGTCAGCATTAAGAGGTTAATATTAGGACTAGTCGGCCTATGTGTCAGGATAATGTGACTGAGTGGGATAGGATGCTACATGTCTGCGGCATCACTATAAACTGCCACAATGCAGACATCGTAGCGATATGACTGAAAAATTGTTAACGCTACGTTAAAAATCCATCACACACACACACACGCGCGCGAGTGCGCGCGCGCGAATTATTGCATCATGCTATGATGGTTTATTGTATATTAAGTTTATCCTTGGCAACTTAGCAACAGTACCTATCGGTGTCACACTAATATTGGTAATGTATGTGTGTGTGTGTGTGTGTGTGTGTGTGTGATTTAGTTTTTTTAACGTAGCTTTAACAATTTTCCAGTCATATCGCTATGATGTATGCAGTGTGGCAGTTTTAAAGTGATATCTAGCACTGGGGCATCATGCCGCAGACATGCAGCTTGATGTCCCACCCAGTTACATTATCCTGAGACCAATCCTAACACTAGCCTCTTAGTGCTGAGCGCCTAACGAGGCAGCTGTTAGTACCATTTGAGAAGTCTTTGGTATGACTCGGCCGGGGTTCGAACCCCCTACCTCACGCATCCGGGACGCTCTAACCACTAGTCCACTGGAGCGGTCAATATTCGTAATGGGTCAATAACTATTTCAATTAACAGAAACAATTTGCATTAACAGCTATTTCCACTATTGCCTCCATTCAGCTCAATACTTTGTTTGCTATTGTATAATTCTTTCCAACACCGCAATATTGCTCTCTCTGACGAAATCAAGTTTAGTCTCGTTAATGTATTATGCTTGAAAATTTTACCAAAGTACTAACTTAACTATCTATCCGAAATAAAAGGGGAATACTTACTTCCTCGTCAGTCTTTTATAAATAGGACAGTGACAATTTACACAGCCTATATATGTTGTGCCGTGCACTACATGTGTGCTTGAACCATTTTTAAGATGTATTCATGTCTATAACACCAGACACACATTGCCTTCGGCATTAGTTCAGATTTGTACATTTTTCAATGACCTTCTTCTTAAAACCAGAAATGCACTATTCATTTCTCCGGGTTTATTCAAAGTCATGCCTATTATGAACTGGCTATAAGAAGAAATGATCAGATTCACGCGCTTGAGATTATATCAATTGCAAACGTCGACAGTTTGTCCAAATGCATGTTGCCGACACCAGTAAGAGCACAGTTTAACGTTGCAAGATATACTGTGTAAATATTTCCGTCGACATTTGAATATGGGTGAAACAAAGCTACCGACCTATTGCACTTGCTAATTATCATGCTTAATTATTTATCAATGGAACTTTTATTTCACGCTTGCCTATTAAGTGTTAACAAACTTTTCA
Organism: Sinohyriopsis cumingii; assembly: GCA_028554795.2. Classification (NCBI taxonomy): domain Eukaryota; kingdom Metazoa; phylum Mollusca; class Bivalvia; order Unionida; family Unionidae; genus Sinohyriopsis; species Sinohyriopsis cumingii. The sequence goes on from CM068839.1 coordinate 74,589,763, forward strand.
TGTAAAAATCAATGTATTATCAGATAGTCAGTTGCAAATTCTTTCATAAAGCACTCAACACAATGAGGTACGACAAAAAGAGAGTATAATAAAGACTATGATGATAAGTTCATAAAAAGAAAGTGGAGAGACTAAAAAAGATTTAAAAAAATGAATTCAGGAAACAAAGATACGATAGTGATGAAAATTAAGAAATAATTCGCCTTTAATGAAGTGGAGTTTTATAAGCATTAAGATAAACAATTAATTCAGGCACAACTTGACAACATTCGGCGCCCCGTCGAAGGAGTCGTTGATGATAACCTTTATATTGATCATTTTAGTTAATGTTAATCATTTGATCGAATGAAATCTTTCCCTTATTCAAACACGAAATACATGACTTCCATTGAAACATAAAAAAATAATAGAAAGCCATCTGAAGATGAAATAACAAATCATATGAAAACCGTTGAACCATTCATCATGGCTAGTTTCATTATTACGATGTTTAAAAATATTATTAAATTTATTTTTCCCGTGAGACTGCATTGCGTGATAAGCATCCACTCGTGTAATGACAACAATTATAGCAAGTGTGGTCAAATTAATAAAGCAACCCGTACACATTCGTGTAGCATTTTGTCCATCCTTTTTTGTTTGTTTCCTTGCTGTGCGTTAGCTTTTTCAAATTAATATGTTTGAATATTACTGAACTTGACCTCAGTAAGATAGAAGTAATCCTAACGTAAATAATACAAATCCAGTAAAGCATCTATGTACATGTAAAGTTACCCAGTGATCTTTCAGTTCATTTTCCAAACTGTTTAAGTTGTCGATTGGAATATATTTACTAATCAGTGATGCTACATGATACATTGCACATCCTGACAATGCTGTCAGCATAATAGCACTTCAGGCATTGCCAACTATTTTTGTTTTTCTTCTAATTAGTTTCGCACTAATTTTTGTAACTCGTTCTCATTTTAATTTTTACTGTTCACACTTTGTAAATTAAATTTGAAAGAATTATGTTTAATTCCTTTATATTTTCCTCTGTTTCTGTTATTGGCTCATTCAAACAATGTGAAACATCATTTTGGGTCACAATAGCATTACTCTTGCGTGCAGTGATTGGTTCAGCAGGTTTTTATGCGTGCAGTGATTGGTTCAGCAGGTTTTTATGCATGCAATGATTGGTTTAGCAGGTTTTTATGCATACTGGTGGGAAACAAGTAAATCTTCGCACATTTAGCAACAAATAATATAGATAATAAAGGATTGTCTCGTGTGACTTGCTACAAGGTGTTTGGTCTAAATGCTATTGTAAACTGTTGTAAATAATTCAGCAGTGTATTTTTCTGTAAAACAATGCAGACTGGATTAGCTCAATAACTCAGCTTATTGCTGGGTCTTCGACTCTTTTCAAATCAGAGACATCCCAAACATATGTAACTGATGCTTTAAATTTGTTATGTTGACATACTTCTATATCGACCATCCATATATCTCTATTCCCATTATTTACGTATCAGTTAGTAAAATTCTTACCTTTATCTTCCCACTATGGGCACTATTTGAATATTGCCTATTGACCTTTCTAACTGTTGTATAATGATGTTGTACATCAGTAACAAGGTTTTTACAATTTTTATGTAAATTATTTCTTTTAATTTTCTCTTGCTATTTTGGGGTGGGGTGGGGTGGGGGTGATTGCGGTTATAGTCCAATGCATTGATTTTATACACGAAATCAGGCAACGTTATATCCAGCTGAAATACGAGTAACTTTCGGGTCATTTGATCGAATAACGCAGCCAAAAACCAATTATTGCTGAGACTCGTTTATCATAATAAAAATCAAATTTCTTTCCTCTTAATCTTCTTTGAAAGCGAATACAAACCAAGTTTAATTAAATAATTTATCTTTTCTTCATTGCATGATAAGCTATCGCATATGCCTCAGACAGAAGTTACTTTTTCCTTAACATAATTTACATTACTGGTCATTGTGTGGTCAATTTAAAACTCATCTGGTTTGACATTACCTAGCAAATAAAAGTGTTCTAGATATATTTTATTGAAAATGTCAGCAGCAATCAAAATATTAATTTACAAATGATTTATATAATGGACATTAGTTCCATAACAGTCAATGGCATAAGTCTGTAAATCCATGGAAGTAAAACAGTGAACTGGCACTCTGGCAACTTAATCGGGCTTTGAAGACAAGGAGCTTTCTTTACATGAGAAGGATTATGTGCACAAGGTCATCATCGTCATCGTCGTCGTCGTCATCGTCATCGTCATCATCACCATCATCACCATCATCATCATCATCATCATCATCATCATGATGCCATATTTATTTTCAAATCTCCTACATGGTAATCCTGGCAATGAAAAGGGCAAAACTGGTGCGGAAACGAATTTTGACGAAAACGTCTCTTTCCGATTTTCCTTAATTCTCATTTTATTCTTTGGCATTATTAGATCATATATCCGTTCTGTTGTAGGTTTTGCAGACTTTGATTGAAATGAAACTTACTGATAGGCACAATGGCGACATCAGTTCGATGCGTTTTGAAATGATATTCATCTCGTCTGAATTCTTTTCAAGTACAGTTCAAACTGGTCAAGTGGACACGTTATCCAATTTTTATCTGATAAATATTTAATCAAATTATAATTAACGTGCCAATTTACTTTTGTCTTTATATATTCAAATGATATTCAGTTTTTGTTTTCAAGTATACCATCACTTCCGATTGACATAGCAAATAGTGCCTTTTCCGAACGTAGAATTGTCAACTTTAGACGATTCCCGCAGCGTAATTGTTGATCACAGTTGGTTTCAGAGAGAGCGTGATCCTCAATATCCACGAGAGGTCAAAACTAGTGATAGTACCCATATTAAAAATAAATGAAGAGTCCGCATGTACGTACATAGGTGTTATCTTCAGTATCCACAACAGGTCAAAATAAGTGATAGTACCTATATTAAAAACAAATGAAGAGTCCGAATGTACGTTCAGAGGTGTTGCCATCAGTATCCACAAGTCAAAATAAGTGATAGTACCTTTATTAAAAATAAACGAGAAGTCCGCATGTAAGTACAAAGTTGTTATCCATCGTATCCACGAAAGGTCAAAATAAGTGATAGTACCTTTATTAAATATAAATGAGTCCGCATATATATATATATATATATATATATATATATATATATATATATATATATATATATATATATATATATATATATATATATATATATATATATATATACCACTGCGTGGGAACATGCTCGCTGCTTTTATGAGACGTTACAATATCATACAGACCACCCTTTCAATACAATTCTTCTTTCTTAGTTAGTTTCTGAAATAGGTTACAGAGCATGAGCGACCTGTCGCTGCTTTCTGAAGATATTTCTTTCTTCTATCTGTGTTGAGGCCGAGTGCAAAGGCTAAGTTTTGACTATTCGCAAATTGGAACCATCGACGCAAAATGTAACTACTTGTCACAAATAGTAACCCAACGCAACTTGTACCCAGTTACATTTTGTGTCATGGTACATTACTCGGCTCATTGTTACACTGCAAAATGTAACATAACGAAAAATATAACCATTGCGTAATCTCCGAAATTCATGGTAAGTAGTTACATATTGCGTTGATGGTTAAAATTTTGCATTTGGATTACATTTTCCAGTTCAACAAAATTGACGTAAATTATAATCCGCTACATTCTGCGTTTATGGTTATAATATAAGGTAACGCATAATGCAACCTTTTCCATGCTTCGTCTGAGGTCATTTTCCAGCTATAGATCGTCGCAGAGAAACACGCTACCGTCAGTCAGTGTTAATTTACAATCGACGATGGCGAACGGAACAGAAATTCCTGTATAAATAAAGGTTATTGAACTTGGTCCAAAATTAAGATAAAGCCCTGATGTAAAGACAGTCTGATGTAACTCATAACCACAATGCTATACCATAAAGTACATACAATAAAATTAATGGAGCCGAGGACGGCCGCCGAGTGGTCTAAAGGACGCACGGTACTAATGGTATGGAAAAACGGGAAGCAACCTGGAAATGGGTGAACCTAAAATAGAGTATATATGGGTTAGGCTGACCAGGATTGGTTAATAATCTGAACTATGTTGTAGGAAATAGAATCTTTTGAGAGCTTATCCTAGTTGTAAGTGAAAAAAAAAACAGATTTTGCTTTATTGATGGAATTTCAGTCCTTTAACAGTCTTGAGTTTGGAACACTCATTGCTAAAATTAGCACCTGACTCTTTGGTGCGGAATTGAAAGCACATGTTTCAAACACATGCATGTCCAGAAAATGCCGCGGCTCATATCCTTTCCTCTACACAGAAGCTGACATCCAGTGATAAATATAGGTTTGATCATGAGCACTCAAAAATTTGAAGTCACTGAATTTTTAATATCATGGGGTTTGCATAGGTTTACTATGGGAAATGAATTAGTACCGTGAGTCCTAAAGCGCCTTTACCGATCACTGCCATCTCACCTCTGTCAGAGCTGGTTCGAGTCTAGGGCTTGAAAGTGGGTATGTGAGAAAGTTTGCTAGTACTTTCCAGTAAGTCGGTGCTTCTTAGTTATTTTATGTATAAGGATACATTCATTGTTTTTGTTTCAAAATATCAGAAAAATGTACCTACTTGAGCTTTTTAAAATTATTCGTCAGACAAGTTTAGCTTCATGTCCCAGTAAAAGAAAACCACTAAAAAAACTTCTTTCCATTTCTCACGAGTAGTCTTATTTTACGTTAATACATTCGTTTAATAACTTTTGAATATATAACACGTGTAATAACAAATCATGACGTCATGAATTGTGTCAAAACGTCGATTAAAAGAAAGGTTAAAAACAGAGGCATCCGAATATTTTTCGAAGTCATTTCACCACACTAATGTGCGGTTTGGTCAAATAAAATCACTATTAACGTCATGTGATAAAAAGACTCTTTCAGTTGTGCTCATTTAATCCTTTTGCCCTCCAAGGTTTGCAAAAAAGATTGTTTATTCAATTCGTTTCAGAAATTTAATTTGAAATCAGCACTCGCGTAAGATCCTACATAAAGGAGTTATAGCTTCCTGCATCCATTTCTTCCCTGTCTAATATCGCCTGTCATAATTTTGGATATTATTTTGCTTTGATAATGTCAGAAATTGTATGTGACACTATGAAGAGGTCATCTGAGAATATCTTACAGAAATTCGAAATCTCTTTGAGATTTTTAATAATTTTCTCAATCAATTGCTCTACTTTCCAAGCCTAGTTACAAGGAAGTGATTTTGCTTTTGGTAGCAAAAGCAAATGCACTGTCTGAGGTCACATTCGCCTTGAAATTAGTCTTGCCTCTAAACAATCTTGTTTGACAAAGTGTAATTAATTATTTAGACAAATATCCGGCAAAGTAATAAAGTGTTTCAATTTTAACATAACACGGGTTTAAGCTAAAATTACGTAAACATATGGATGAATCCAATTGTTTCATGCTTATTATTCATGTCTGTGTCAGTCTTATTAATTTGAATTTCAGTTTGAATGTCATCATTCTTACCTGGTTATTTTAAATGAGTTTGTCAGTGATTTATACATTCCTGTTTACAAAAGTATGCAATAAGATATTTAAGTCATTTTGGGGTCAGTTTGTCATTAGGAAAGAGGAACCACTGTCACAGAGATATTTCAGGTAAGTGGGGGAAAAAAAGCTTTTTGAAAATATGAGGAAGCTGATAGTTTAAATTGTTTGTTTACCTTATACATAAACGGCAGGAAAGACACACATTTTCACAATACAAACATTGATGAAAGGTTTGTATGTTAAACTTTTTCGAACCGTTATGAGGAAGAAGCAACCGAAGAAACTTTAAAAACACGGTAAACAATGTAATTATGTAATTAAAGCAGAAAACAGTACGACTGGTCAAAATGGTAGGTTGTACGTATGATGTAAAAATGGTACATTAGATAGGTTGCAAAAGATGACATATAATATTAACTTAGTTATGTTATAATGTTACTGTTGCATTATTTCTTTCTTATATCTGACAAATTAGATCAAGTATAGATCAGTGACTAAGGCTAATTAGTTCTGAAACAACGATTAGCCTGCGTGAAAAATCGTAATGTCGTTAGATAGTCAATAAGACAAACAGACTGCTATCCGGATCTCTAGTACACGGACAAATATTGATCGAAAAAATAGAACACGTTTCCCCAGAACTAAACTGAAGAATATGAATTTTTTAGTACATGAAACGCTTTCTTGAGATGCCTGGGTGTGTGTGTATTTTGGATTTTTAACGTAGCTTTAATAATTTTTCAGTCATATCGCTACTATATCTGCAGTGTGACAGTTTATATAAAGCTATGTCCCACCCAGTCACATTATCCTGACATCAGGCCGATCAATCCTGTCACTAACCTCTTAATGTTGAACGCTAAGCGAGACAGCTGTTAGTACCATTTTGGTATGACTCGGTCGGGGTTTGAACTCGCGACCTCCCGTATCCGAGGCGGACGATTTAACCACAAGGCCACGGGAGCGGTCTTTCTTGAGATAGAACTGTCAGAAATCAGAGGTATATTTTGCAACTACTTTATCATCTGAGACACGGAGAGTTGGGAGGGGTGGGGTTAAGAATAAAAACAAGTTGGCTTTAACGTGAAGCCCTTTTTGTTTATATTTTACTGGCTATGCTATAGATGTATTTTACATTTTCTCAGTCAAAGCGAGTTTCCTGTTAAAGGGCAAAATATTTCCAAGACTCTGTAAACCACGATATGTACATTGAAGATCACGAAACTTTAATCAAACATTAACAAAGAAAATAAGTTCAAAAGAAACACACATCGTTAGATTTGTCAAAGTTTGATTTTACAGTCCTCATAAAGCGATCAGTATGGAAGAGGAATACATATCGGGACTGCTTCTTTATGAAACTGAGAGAAAATCCCCCAGAAATCAAGTAAATTGTTTCCCTATCAATACTGATTACATTAAGAGTGTGAACATCTTAATTACTAGAAATTGTTTTAGAACTGTTCAACATCTTCTTGCCAGTGTCCACTGCAATTTAATCTGAAAAGCCAGCACTCCTGCCATATAGGCACACATTATTCTTTCAAATCTGAATTAGATAAATGCAATAATCTTCATGTGAGGAAAGACCTTTCACCTCTATAAATTGGACTAAATGTACAATTATATTGGCATGGTCTGTAAGTAAATTATAAAACCCAACAAGATCTGATTATGCACGTCACAAACAAGTTAAACGATTATCTTCGAAATGGGATACGATTAATGTTTCATATCTGGGTATTTATTATGTCGGTTTGACAAATCAGCCTGCACCAGTCAACTATACCTGCCTGCAACGTATCAAACTCCCACTCAATTAGAAGATTGTCAAGCGTCCGTTTGGAATCAGCTAATTACAGCCAAAGAGCTGTCAATGAATCCTCCAATTTGCATAATTTATTCCTTTTTTTTTAACTTCAAGGCAGCGCAGATGGCATTTCTTGAAAACATCAGATCCATGTGTCATTTGTGCACGGTAGAGTAATGGAAAAGCTATGGAAACAGTTTTCAGTGCTATATCAATGCTTCCATCGAACTTTAAAGCGACGGATTTGGGATTACGATAATCCTGAACGGTTTAAAATATTAAACAGAAATATTGAGGAATATTTGGGAAAAATGCCTTCTTATATAGATCGACGTAGTTTTTGTGTGGTCAGCATTTTCAAGAATATATTTCGTGTTGGTAGATATTATCAAAATGTAAAGTTAGAGGTTTAAACTGACGGGGAGCAAGTTCAATTATATTTAAAAACATGCATCATCATAAATCAGATTTGACGAATGGACTGTCGTATCCTTCCTGCATGAAAATGAACAAGTTAGTCATGGTTTTGGAATTATGCGCTCACATAGATTTTGCACAGAAATATGCAGTAGTACAAATTCAAAACTGTATACTATACACACTAAATGTTATATGTACCGGTGTCTTACATAAAATTAACTAAAGGAATAAATAAATGAAATTGTTATATGTACCGGTGTCTTACATAAAATTAACTAAAGGAATAAATAAATGAAATGTATTATGTACTTTTTTCGTTTTAGGTCGTCAACAAACCTAAATCAGCAAAATACTGGTAAACTGAAAATACATACCCTGCTTCCCAAATGTTAAACCGATAAATCTGTCACGATGGTGATATTTTTTGATCGACAATCCAAAACGATATATGGGTCTAATACCTATCTATCAATCAAAACGATATATGGGTCTAATACCTACCTATCAATCAAATCGATATATGGGTCTAATACCTATCTATCAATCAAATCGATATATGGGTCTAATACCTATCTATCAATCAAATCGATATATGGGTCTAATACCTATCTATCAATCAAATGAAGTGCATGCAGAAAGTTCGTTGTTGCCAATCGGTTGAAACGTAAGTCACTTGGAATGATGATTTCGGTTTCATTCCATAACTTTTGACTTTGAAAAGAATTTTCTGAATGAATGAAAATGATATTAACAAATAATCCGTTCTTCTAAGCGTAAAATATTACCTGACTAATTTCTCTTTTGATAATTATCAATGTATTGAGGAGAAGAAAAAAATGTCTTCTCTAAGAAATATTCTCATTACATGTGGAAAAAGTGATTTAATTCAGTTACATTTATTCCTAACTCGCATATTAATAAACGATTTTCTGGATGGTTATATTTTCTCCAATTCCATGTAAATTATGTTCTTTTTCTGATTACAAGATTATCATTGTGATTTAAACGGCAGCGGGTCTCCTCCAAACAATACACGACGATCATTTTAAAGGTAGATTTTGCTGTCTGAAATATTGGAATAAAACTAGTTATATATCCATTTATGTTACTAATCTGATGCTTACCAAACAAAAGATACAAAAAGAGATTATGCAAAAAGTTCCAGCTCTAAGCTCATCATTCATGCCAAACCGGTACCACTCTATTCAATTCCATAGGGCGCAGAATGGCCTCTGGAATTAAGTACCACTGCACAAACTCCGTTACCGAGCTCGCTTCGATCGATTATCGACTATTCGGCGGTCATCCGGATCGGATGTAACGCTTTAAAATCCCCGAACCTGGAAACTTGAATGATTGCTATTGTCGGAGTGGACCCCTGCTCCTCTGCTGTGTTTTATGTTTTTGTTCTGGATTTATTAAGCAGTCTGTGATTGTTTTCCTTGACTATTTGGATTAGAGATACACGACATACATTGGAGTTAACAAAGGTACAGAAGTTTTCTTTTTCTTTCTTTGATCTAAATCTTTAAATTTTGTTTCTCACTTTTTCTTATTATTATTTTATAGAGAAAGACATGCAGATTCTTGTACAAATGACGTTTGTCACGGGGATTGTTGTAGAATATATAAATAATGCAACGAATATGACAACGGTGATCCTTTATTATTATTATTATTATTATTATTATTATTATTATATTAGTAGTAGTAGTAGTAGTAGTAGTATTGTTGGTATTGTTATTGTTGTTGGCATCATCAACATTATCATTTTTCATATGATTGTCATTATACTACTACTACTACTAATAATAATAATAATAACAATAACAGCAACAATATAATTTCCAAACTGATTTTATTAACTTGCCTAATACCGTTTCTCGTGAAATTTTTCAAAAACAAGGATAATGTGACTGGGTGGGACATCATGTTACATTTATGCTGCATTATGTCCCAGTGCTAGACATCACTATAAACGGCCACACTGCAGACATCGTAGCGATGTGACTGAAAAATTGTCACAGCTACGTTAAAAATCCAAAATATCTCTGTCTGTTTGTCTGTCTCACACACACTTGCTATATTTCAAGGTGATGAAGTATGAATCTCTCTTATTTATAAAGAATCTTATGACTTACATGACTGCCCTTCGTCATGCGTTGTTATTTTTAAACTGCCTATTTTTCATGCCTGCCTTTTATGATATCCTGTCATAAATTGCACAAGTTTCAAGAATCCCTAATGATGGCCGGTTGGTTATTTTTAATGACACTTACTATAGCAATCATGGCTACAAAACGGGAACAATGTCTTTCCAATGCTAATTGTCGTTACACGTAGCTTTGCTGCAGAGCCGAAACTGTCTGCTACGATATACAGTCAGACCTGTCCTAACGGTCACCTGAGCTCAGCGGTCACATGGTCACAACGGTCATTCGAATTTCTACCACTGCCAAATTTCCTATATAAATTATAAATGTAATCAGGGGTCATCTGTCTCCCGCGGTCAGCGGCGAGTACCTGGTCAAATTCCATCAATGCTGTAGTTTCGTCACGTATGTCGGCGGATTAAAGACATAACAATTAAAAAACTCGCAATTTCTCAGAAAATAAATATTTTTCCAATCGATTTCATGCAGCTAAGAATCAATGTAACTTCGTTTAAGTTTGCCAGGCCCTCTGTTAAGCCGCTACCCTATGCTGCCACCGCACGGTGACGGCGAATTTCAGCTTTTCGATAAGCTTGACCCTACACCTCATCTTTGATCTCGGCGAGTTTGAGCAACTGCTTAGTAAATAGATCGATTGCCCAAAGTGTGAACACTTGTTTTCATGCACGATTATACAAAACTGCCCTAACAAATAGTCAGTCATGTGTTTCAGTATTACATGTAAGCTGTCAATTAGTAATATTTTGGAGCCGTTTCTACTGATAATAATATAAAGGTGTTTGCCTGTGTGCGTGCGTGCGTGCGTGCGAATGTGTGTGTGAGAGAGAGATGTATATATGAGTGCATGCACACAGTTGTACTATTCTTGATTTAATGGGAGTGTATTCAAGTTATCAGATCGGTTTTACGTGATATTAAATGACAAACAGAGGCGGTTCTGATAAATGCCGACTGTTATTTCTCTACAGGAGAGAAGATAACACCTCCTGTTACCAACATGTAGTACCCACCCAAAAAAAAACAAAAAAAAAAAGCTAGTAAGGACTTGTATAGAACGTTATTTTATTAAATGGTGTTATTTTTCTAATTGCTATATGGCTTAAACTAAATACATGGAGCTTGGTAGCATACTATTACTGCTAATAATAATAATACACTTGAAATAATAAGGATACTACTACTGCTACTACTACCAGTAGTAGTATTGCTAATGATAAAACTATTCGGTTCATAGTACATAGATATGTCACGAACGAAGTTTGGGAGCTAAACCTGTCTTCCTTGCCTCCAGAGGTTACAGAGTCCAATTTTGGCCTTTTCCCATGAGTAACTGCTGTAGACAGATTGACTGAACTTGCGACTGGACTCAAAGAAAGAAGAGATGAAAGTCGGAAAGCCTCGGTGGCTGAGTAGTTAGTGTGCTGGACTCACGACCAGAAAGGTGTTGGTTCAAATCCTAACCAGACTATGCAGTGTCGGCCTGTATGGTGTGTAGTCTAAGTCTTACTCACATAGTCACGGCCCGATGTAACATTGATATTTTCACATATTGCCAAAACCTAACAAATTAAAGTAGTGAAGGGGGGCACTTTACGGACAATGGGAATTAGCATTAAAAACACCCTTGGGGCACTTTACGGACAATGGAAAATTAACATGGAGAAAAATCGTGGGGCACTTTACGGACAAGGGGATTTAACATGGGAATAAATCGTGGGTCACTTTACGGACAAGGGGATTTAACATGGGAATAAATCGTGGGTCACTCTACGGACAAGGGGAATTTAACATGGGATTTTTTTTTTAAAAAAAATTTTAAAAAAAATTTTTAAAATTTAAATTTAAATTTAGGCAATTCAAAGACTATCTCTTTTCGAGATATATGGCTGGCCCTGAAAAGGGCCTTTGGGTTTTATGTTAATGTATTCATTAACATAAATGGCACCGCATTGGTCTTCTTCTTGTCCTTAGGCTGCGTCTTACTGTTGGTCCGTACATCAGCACTCTTTTCAGGCATCCTTGTCTTTCGACGTAGATCCTACGTATCCACAGGCTGGTGTTTGTCCTGTGGACAACGGTCCACTTGGCTCGGACATACATGAGCATGTCCGTCCGGAACATCATGGAAGACACAAGGGTGGATGACTCAACTGTGGTCCACATCTTGAAGCGACGAGAACAGGTGAATCAATGCAGTGAACGGAGCTTATTTATAGGCGGAGGAAGGATTGAAACGGATTGAGTTCATTTACCAATCCTAACACGCGTTACAGAATTCAGTCAGCTCGTATCCAATCCGAAGAGAGCAGTCTGTGACGTCACGTAGTCAATATAGATTCGCTAGCGCTTGTGTGCAGTCAATCTATGCGACAGTGATTCAACATGACGGAAACTCAGAAAACGATTCAGTGGGGTGCACCAGCAGGGGAGACTGCCCAAGGGAACCCGGACTTACTTTCAGAAGAGGTGAATTGGGATTTTGTGGATTTTCTCTCCTCGCAAGAATTTGTTCCGGAACCTTCGTTACTTTCTTCATTACCGCAAGTGGAGAATTTTAGACAGAGACAGAAAGAAGAATTGGAGAAATTTATACAACGACAAAAGGAAGCGGAACAGACTTTTCTCCTACAGCAACAGCAACAAGAAGAAGAGGTAAGAAAAAAACAACAGCAACAACAGCAAGAAGAAGTAGCAGCAAAGAAACAAGAGGGTGAAAATCAAACGGTCACGGTACTGTTGGACATTTTAGCGGAGTTAAGAAGTCTGAAACAAATGTATCAGACTTCTTTATCACGACCGAAGAGAATACGACCTTCCCGAGCCAAACATGTCAACCCTGTGACTAAGCCTACCATACCACCCTTAGTGATTTCAACCCAATCATTATCATCATCAACATTACGCAGTCCAGAAGTAGGCCTTGGCCGTGGCAAAGGCTTAAGGCAGTTAAAATTGATTGCTTAAACTCACCCCTACACCATGAAGAGAAAAGGCCCTTTTCAGGGCCACCCACATTTCTCGAAAAGAAATACAATTTCAATTTGCCAATAACTCAAAAAAACTCACCCATGTTACCCTTATAGTACGTGTCTGTGTATGAGTGTGTGAGTGTAGCTTCTTATTTTAAAATCACAACTCAAAGACACTTACCTTATATCATTCATTTATTCTTTTCTCCATTTTTTACAATCCAATTCACAATTTATAACACAACACTTTAATAATAAGTTCATTAATTTCTTCTTTTCTCCTTGTTTAGTCTCTCTGTTTTTTGAATTTCTTCACCGTCACACTCTTTTCCTCTTCTTCCTCCTCGCTTTCTTCCCTTCTTCTTTTTTTCTCCTGTTTCTTTTTCTTCACCTGTCTTCTTTCTTCCTCAGAAGAATCCCTCTCTTCCTCTGAAGAATCCCTCTCTTCTTCTGAAGAATTCCTCTTTTCTTCTGACTCCTCTTGTTTCTTTTTGGGGCAATCTGGAGACCAATGTCCTTTTTCTTGACAATAATAACAGGTATCTTCACTTTTGTCTCTTTTAGTTCCTGTTTTTTTTCTTTTTTGACGGTCTGGACACTCTGAAGACCAATGCCCTTTCTTCTGACAGATATAGCAAGTATCTTGACTTTTATCTCTAAAGGAAGGAGAGTAGTCCGTAGGCTGGTCTGAAGAGAATTTTCTAATGACCCCTCGCAAAGCTCTGACGAAACGTTCCATCTGGTCAGTCTCTTCCATCGTTGTGCTCGGCTTGAGAGTGAAATGAATAGTGAAAGGACAAGACACACACCCTTTTATATACGCTGGTCTGCCAGGACTATAAAGTAGTTTATGGTGTTTGAACTTGAGTCATTTGACTTTTTGCTTTCAAGATGAAACGATCCCATTCATTCGAGAAGAAAGAAGAAGAAGAAGAAAGTAAGAGGCAGAAACGTGATCTATCGCCTCGTACCAGGGCTGAAATCTTGGCACAAATTCATGCCAGTGATTTTGAAGAGGACATGAGTGAACCAGAATCCAAACCCTCTAAACCAAGTTCACCACCCTTTGTCAACCCTGAAAAGTACTATTCCATTCGAGAGACGGAAAAGCGCTCCTCTAGAAAATTTAGAACCACGGCTTACAAATACACGGTGAAGTTTAAAGATTTCAAGTCCGAAGTACCGTTAGAGAAAGCAGAAGTGTTCATCACTGAGGTGTGGGATTCTTTGCTCACTGCACTCAAGCGACAATGTCAACCCAAAGAAGACGATCGCTTGAGACTTTCCATACAACACGACGGTTTGAAATCCCCTGTTTGGATCGAGTTTAGCACCCCTGCAGAATTAACTGCTTCCAAAGTCATGGACAAGATTCAACACGTACAACAATCTAATGATCAGTTTGACATCACCGATGGTAAAGCCACACTGGACATGACCCACGTCTCTCCTCCTCAAGGGACAGGACGCAAAAAGATGTTATTGGTGGACGACCTTCGCAACACCAAAAAGAGTCTCGTCCGAATTAGCAACCCTCATGACCAGATGTGTTTAGCCCGTGCCATCGTGGTGGGACGAACCTATGCCAACAAGAACGACACGGTAGAATGGAAAAGAACCTGGGACACTATTCAACGTTCCCATCGAGCCAAACAAGGAAACGAAGCAGAACTCCTGTTGCAACAAGCTGGCCTGTCCAAAGACACACCCTGTGGCATTCCTGAGATGCAAAAATTGCAAGATGTCCTAGCTCCACGATACACCTTGAAAGTGCACCCTCAAGAAGTGCGCGGACCTCTATTGTTTCGAGGGCAAGACTTTAAGGACGGAAAATACATTCATGTCTATTATCACGATGAACATTTCGATACCATTACCAGTATCAACGGATTCCTGAAATACAGTTATTACTGTGAGAAATGTGACCATGGTTATAACAATCGAGAGCAACACAAGCATTGTGGATCGAAATGCACAGGATGTTTGGCCTCTTCACCCTGTCTGAGCGAAGAACCAGTGCCTTGTTCCACTTGTCTGCGCACGTTTGTCAGCCCTACCTGTTACCAACAACATCTGAAAACGCAAGGTTCACAGAAGAAATGCGCTTGTCAACTGCTGAGATTGTGCTCTACGTGTGAACAAGTCATACGTACCAATAATACCAAGGCACACGTATGTCGAGGAAAGAAAAAATGTCACATTTGTCACCACATCGTGGACTTGGAACACCAATGTTACGTGCAAAAATACCAACCCCCACCAGAGAAAGAGGACGGTCACAAGAAGAAAGGCAATTTCATCTTTTTCGATTTCGAATGCATGCAAGAAACTGGCATTCACATTCCTAATTTCTGCGTGGCTCATCGAGCGTGCGAGAAGTGCATTCAAGAACCTATCTTCAGTCATTGCCCTCACTGCAGCAAGATACCCGGAGGGCGTGAAAAAATCTTTCGGGGACCGAACACGTTAGCCGATTTTGCCCAATGGGTCTTAGACCCCATCGACAAGACGTGGAGCCAAGAGGACATCGAACGTTACGGAGATTGTCATCGTCATGCCACAGTGATGGCTCACAATTTCTCCGGATACGATGGACAGTTTCTTTTGAGGTACTATACGGAACAAGGCACCGAGCGTCCTAAAGTGACTTTGAACGGAGCCAAAATCATTTTCATGCAAGTGGGACAAGTGCAGTTTAAAGATTCGATGAGTTACTTGGCCATGCCTTTGAGTCGAATGCCTAAAACGTTTGGAATGACAGAAATGGCTAAAGGGTACTTTCCACACTTTTTCAATACGGAAGCCAATCAACACGCCGTTCTACCCCATTTGCCTGAGGCTCACTATTACGACCCCGACAACATGCGTACCGAACAACGAGAAGCTTTCTACGCTTGGTACCAGGCTCACGCCTCGGACCCTTTCGACTTTCAGGAAGAAATGCTAAAGTATTGTCGTTCCGACGTGGACATTTTACGGCGTTGCTGTGGAAAATTTCGAGAACTGTTCATGGAACACGGAGGGGTCGATCCTTTGAAAGAAGCTTGCACCATTGCCAAAGCGTGTTCCTTAGTGTATCGACAACGATTCATGCCTGAAAAGACCGTGGCTGTCATCAGTCCTCAAACGACCCACTTTGTCAAACGTCAATACTCGGTCAAAGCCCTACGCTGGTTACATTACTTGTGCGACAAGGAAGACAAGTGGATTCAGCATGCCCGCAACGGAGGAGGCGAAAAGACCATCGGAACGTATTCGGTCGATGGCTGGGACTTAGAAAACCCCAAGATCGTGTACGAGTTTAACGGTTGCTTATTTCACGGATGTCCCGTCTGTTACCCTGACCGTGGCACTAAAAATCAGTTTTTGCAACGAACCATGGAAGACTTGTACCAGGACACTTGTCAGCGACGCCTAAAGTTAGAACAGGAAGGATACCAAGTGGTGGAAATGTGGGAACACGAGTACGATCACCGTATGAAAACCGATCCCGAGTTTAAACGCCTCGTGGAAAGTTACCAGTTCGTGGACCCGCTGAACCCGAGGGATAGTTTGTACGGAGGAAGGACCAATGCCACCTGTTTGCTGTACCAAGCCGACGAAGAGAAAGGAGAAGAAATCAAATACTTGGACGTGTGTTCGCTGTATCCCTACGTGTGCAAATATTGTCGCTTTCCCGTAGGGCACCCGCAATTGCTGACGGAACACATCGACCTGAAAAACATTCGACAATACGAAGGCTTGATCAAGTGCAAAGTTTTGCCTCCCACGAACCTATACCATCCCGTCTTACCTCACCATTGTCAAGGCAAACTGATGTTTCCCTTGTGCCGTACTTGTGCCGAAACGTGCAACCAAGACCAGCCTTGTCAGCACAGCCAGGAAGAACGGGCCTTGACGGGAACCTGGGTCAGCGTGGAATTGTTCAAAGCTCTGGACATGGGATACCAACTGTTAGAAGTGTACGAAATTTGCCACTTTCCCAAGACACAACAATACCACAAGGGTGATCCCAGTCAGAAAGGCATTTTCGCAGACTACGTGGATGCCTTTTTGAAACTGAAACAAGAAGCCAGCGGCTATCCTTCCTGGTGTCACACTCCCCAAGACCAAATAAAATTCAAAGAGAAATATTACGAACAAGAAGGTATCACTTTGGACCACATCGAGAAAAACGAAGGCAGGCGATCGTTTGCCAAAGTGATGTTAAATTGCTTGTGGGGTAAAATGGCACAACGACCGTGTTTACCCAAGACGGAATATTTGACAGAACCTTCCCGCTACTTCCAGATGATTCACGACAAAACCAAATACATGAAACACGTGGACGTCGTTCGAGAGAATTTGATCTTGGTCAATTACGAAGAAGATCTGGACTTTGTACAAGACGACCCTTTTGGAAATGTCATCATTGCGGCTTACGTGACAGCCCATGCTCGCTTAAAATTGTACGAAGCTTTAGAACTGTTAGAAGAACGCGTCCTGTACTTTGACACGGACAGTTGCATTTACATCCATCACCCGATTCAACATCACCCTAACATCGAAGGAGACCGTTTAGGAGCCTGGACAGACGAGCATCCCGACGACAAGATTCTAAGTTTCGTCAGTGGCGGTCCCAAAAATTACGGCTACGAATACCGGGACAAACAAGGAGAAGTGCACACGACGTGCAAAGTGAAAGGACTGACTCTGAATTATCGTACCAGTCGAGTGGTCAACTTTGGGGTATTGAAAGAAGCCTTGCAATCGGGAGAGGATGGAAACTTTAAAGTGACCACTCACCAACCGAACAAGATTGTACGTTTACCCACTCACCACATCGTCAGTCGGCCCTTGGAAAAAGTCTATCAAATCGTGTACCAGAAGCGAGTTCGACTTCCCAATCATTTCACCTTACCGTATGGACACGTTGGTATAAAACATTGGTTGTAAGAGGATAGTTACCCCACCAGAAAGATGACTTCGCCACAGCAAGAATCGAGTGAGAAACCCGATGAGAACTCCAAGTTCAAACCCTACCATTTTCCAGTCTTCTTACCTGACTATTGTGATTGTGCCCGTCGATTGGACACGTTTCAGAAATGGCCTACGGATAGGGAAGGATTACCTTCTTCGCATGTTTTAGCTAGAACAGGATTTGTCTACTTGGGACCTAAGTCAGGATTGGGATACGAGGTACAGTGTTTCGCTTGCGGACTGAAGTTACGAATGGATCTATGTATCTATAAAGATTCAGCTATTCTGGAGCATACTCGATGGTCTCCGCACTGCCCTTACCTTTCTATGGCCTTTCCACCCATTACACTACGGTACAATGTTGACGGTACCTTAGAGACGGTACCTTCCAGAACAGGACATAAAAAACTTAAAAAAGGAAAGATGTACAAGTTGGAGACTGCATTGAGACTAGTATAAAAAAGGGGCTATGGTCAAGATCGATAGTTCATTGTGACTACCAAGACCGAGCGAACAAGATGAATACTGTGAAAAAGACATCGTTTCAGTTTGGGGATTGTAAAAAAGTTGTATCTTCCTCTAGTGTGACTAATACTGGATGGATAAGACCCATGCATTGCGACGGAAAATGTCCGGAAGGAAACTGCGATTGTCCATGTGGTTACCATTGTAATTGCGTAACGGAGTTTGCAGACGAGTGCGATTGTGAGCCTTGCGATGGGACCGATGCTGTACGTTGTGACCTGAGCGATGCCGTAAAGCATCATGGGAACTTTAGTGCTCCTACCCCTGTCATGGAAAGTGATGCTGTGCGTGTCAGACCTGTGGGATGCGAAAGTGATGCTGCTCGTCCTCTTGGACATTTTACTGGGTTTCGTTTTAAAGGGGAATGTCCACCTTCACGTCTACCCCCTTACGGATGTCATCCAGCCCTGAGCAAACTCCTGTTCCTGTCACCCAACCCTCATCGAAACGAACCTGTGAAAGACGAATATTCGTTCCCTGTGCGTTTGTCGGAATACTGCGACTTTGAAAATCGTCTTCAATCGTTCAAAGGAAAATGGCCAAAGTATCTGGGAGGACCGACCCCCGAAGAATTAGCCAGAGCTGGATTTTTCTACTTGGGCGAAGGAGATAAAGTCAAGTGCTTCAGTTGCGGTGTGTCACTTCACCACTGGGAACCGCAAGATTCGGCCTACGTAGAACATGCTCGATGGTCACCGAATTGTCATTACTTACCTTTAGTGGGACCGAGACATTGAAGTAACTTCTTACCATAATCATTTGTTCATGGATACTTTACAAGAGAACATTCGTGCTTTGCCTGTGGAGTTGAGAGAACGCATTTACCGAGAGCTGGTCAAAATACAAGTGAAACGTAAAGAACAATTGCATCCGATACGTCACCGGTGTTTGAACCACTGGTACCTGAAGGCTATACAAGGACTGATTCAATTGAAAGTGTTCCATTGGACAGACATTGATCAACGAACTTCTGGTTATAAAAAGGAATGGTTTGGTATGGACGATTGTAGTTACTACATTGTAAACGTATTGCATCGAATTCCAGAGGAAGAGTTAACGAATTACAAACTTTTTGAACACAATGTCAACTTGGTGAAAGAGGAAACTTCTGAACGAATTGTCATGTGTAGATTAGTGACTCAACGATTTAAATTTGACACTGAAGTGAAACCATGTTTGTGCAAAGAGTACATTTCTTGTGTCAGACCAAAGAGGATTTAGTATGACCTATTCATGGATACTTTGCTAGAGAACATTCGTGCTTTGCCTGAGGAGTTGAGAGAAAGGATTTACCGAGAGCTGGTGAAAATACAAGTGAAACGTAAAGAACAATTGCATCCGATACGTCACCAGATCTTTAACCACTGGTACCTGAATGGTATAAGAGAACTGATTCGTCAGAAATTCTTTCAATGGTCAGACATTGTTCAACACTTTGAGGTCGCTAATGATCGACATGTTCATAATTATGGTTACTTCGAGATTCACCTAGTACAACGCATTGAGGAAGACAAGTTAAAGGATTACCAACATTTGTTACGTGGAATCTACTTAGAGGAAGAGGAAACACCTAAACGAACTCTGACGTTTCGGTTACAGTATGCAAGATTTAGATTCCCTACTGGAGAACGAACATCACTGGCTAGAAAGTACGTCTATTGCATCCGAAAAAAAGAGAATATAAAAAGAGGCTGCCATGCCACGGTTTATGTCACATGTCATCCAACAGATTCCGTGGAAGGAACTCAATGACCATATTCAAACCGTGGATCATTACCATCAATTATTACAAGAACTGTATCCATTCAATTTTGGACGACAAGTGGTGTGTGTCTTAGTGACTTGTTTTCTGGGATTTCGTTTACCAGTCGATTCTTTGTGGACTCTTTACGATCAGTACTTACCACCTCCATGGCCTTAAATGGTCACGAAAAACTCCTCTTGCTCAAAGCCTTGCGTTTTCATCTGGATACTTCTCGACCTCTACGGGAAAAAAAGATTCGTCAACTTTTAGCGACCCAAGACGTGTATGACGATGTGTGTGTAGCTTGTGACTTACATCCCCATTGGACAGATGTCCGTGCCTGGAAAGAATGGGATTTTGAGGCTTGGACCCAAGAAGTGGCCCAGTATGCACGAGAGTTGTTCAAGGAAAAAAGTTACTTTTCAACCCGTGTTAGTGACGGTGCCAGAAGAACCCGTCACCCAGGACAGGACTGTCGTGGACAGACCTGAAAGACCCTTTCGGGAGGACACTTGTGTGACCTTACCCCCTGTTGAACTGGTTAGAACATTACCCAAAAGATGTGATTGTTGTACAGACACTTGTGTTTATTCCACGTTCATCGTTATCATGTGCCTTTTATCCTTGTACTTAAGCCTTTGGCTTTTATGTATTTTTGTCTTTCGTATTCATGTTTGAAAAAAAAAAACATTCAATAAACGTGTTCTGAAAAAGTATATAAACTCTTGTCTTGTTTGTTTTCGTGTCACAAGTGACATTTCTCACACCATGGCTACCTCTGCTGTCTCTGCTCCCTCTTCCTCTACTGTCAAAGTCATCGACGAACACTTAGATCGTGCCAGTTGGGAGGCTTTGTATCTTCGCCATCCCTTTAACATGCTCATTGCTGGACCTAGCGGTTCAGGCAAAACCGAATTCGTCAAACGTTTGATCGAACATAAACATCATTTGATCGATCGGCCCCCTCAACGGATCGTGTGGTGTTACAAAGAGTGGCAATCGGCGTACAGCCTCTTGCGTGAAAGTCAAGGCGATTCCATCGTGTTTGTGGAAGGCATTCCTAAAGAAGACGATGGCATCGTCTCTGACTCCCGTCTAACCCATTTGGTCATTTTCGACGACATGTTAGGAGAAGACGAAGAAGAAATTAAATTGTGGTTTACGCGCAAAGGGCATCACCGTAATGCCAGTGTCGTTTACATCACCCAAAATTTGTTTCAACAAAGTAAAGCCCATCGCACCATCAGTCTCAATGCGCATTACGTAGTCTTGTTTAAAAGCCCTCGAGATAAATCGCAAGTGCAAGTCTTAGCCAAACAGTTAGGAACGCCTTGGCTGACTCAGGCGTACGACGATGCCACTCAAACGCCACACGCCTATTTACTCGTCGATTTGAAACCTACGACCCCCGAGGATTTGCGATTTCGTACCCACTTGTTTCACCACTGGTGCCAAGACGGAGGGCCTGTCCTGTACACGTCTCCGTCCTCGACTTCATTTCACTCCTCCCATGAAAAAAATCTATAAAAACCTCAGACCCTTTTTCGTCTGTCTCACACAGTGTGAACATGACGTCCCTTCAGTCGCATCTTCCCGTCAAATTGATTCGTGCCTTGTATGGCATCAGTCGAGAAAAAGATCCACAAACACGAGCCCGTGTCTTAGAAGCTAGTCTCAAAGAAGTCTTACGATGGTTCACGGTGACGGCACGTCAATTACTCCAAGGAATCATTCAGATTCCTCATCAAACCCAACGCTTTTTCGATCGAAACAAAGTCGCTTTGGTCCAACTGGCCGATCCCCGCATCGACACTCAAACCAAAAAACAAATCATTTTGAAACCTGGAGGGAGCGGTACTCTAGGAGGGGTCATCATTCGCTCACTCTTAAGATGGGATCCTAATGCCCCCAAAGTTATCCCCAAGACAAAAGTCCAACGAAGCCCCAAGAAGAAAAAGAAAAAGACCAAGTCCCCAAGAAGAACTTCTCCAGTGGCAGGACCCTCCTCTTACCAGACACCACCACCATCACCCCGGAAAAAGAAAAGAAGCCCCCAGAAAAAGAAACAGAGAAAAAGTCCCCAGAAAAAGAAAAGTCCACAGAAGAAAACTAGTCGCAAGAGAGGCACTTCGGCCAGGACGCAACCTTACACTCGCAAGCCACGACCTGCCACAGCGGTGACTGCGTCTCCGGCAGCCTCACGTTTGTCCACTTCTCCGTTGATGTCACCAGGAACTGAAGAGTACTTGGAGACGTTGATTACACCAAGAACTTCTCCGTTGATGACCCCCAAAAGAACTTCCCCAGTGGCAGGACCCTCCAATTTAGCGGCAGTGGCTGCTGCTCACAAAGTACCTTCTCCCAAAATCAAAGTCCATGAAAGATCAGGCATGTTACAAAGTTTACTGGATTTGTCCAAGCAAGAACTGGCTCGATTTAGTCCGTTACGTACCCCTGCACGACGTGTCATGCCTGTCCTCAAACTGATAAAACGTAAAGACAATCAGTGGCGACGAGTTCCAGTATAAAAAGACCTGTGATCAAGTCGGGGGTATCAGTGAACTTGTAAAAGATGTCACCTCCAAGAAGCCACAAAAGAAAGAGACAAAGGCAGACGCGTCATCCGACAAAGCGCTTAGCCAAGCATCGACGTTACCCTAAAAAAAGACACAGTCGTTCCAAGAAAAAGAGGCGTCAACAAAGGGGAGGATTCCTTGGCGATTTTCGGAAAAACATTGTCACCTTTATGACAAAGCGATAGTCCTAGAAAAAAAGATAAAAGGGTGTGCGTTAAGTCATCGACGTTAGTGTCTGTTCGGTGAATGTCCCGGAACCCACAAGCAAAATATGTCACCCTCCAGAAAACCCCAAGGAAAAAAAAGGAAAGGACTGCCACCACGTTTAGCTAAACATGGGGACCTGTTATCTGTCCTGTCCAAAGCTTCTCCACCCCTACGAAAAAAACTCATTCAAACGGCTTCCAAAGAGGTCATCGATACCGTGTGCGAATGTTGTTTGAACGTTTTGAAAGGCACGATCCCTTTGTCCAAACACCAGAAACAATGCTTAGGCAAACATCGTCACGTTCTTCGAAAAATGGTTCAAAAGAAAATTCCCATTCGTCAAAAAAAGAAGATGTTGGTCCAACGTGGAGGCATTTTACCTCTCTTGTTAGGCCCCATACTAAAAGGAGTCTTGGGAACCATGTTGGGAGGACTGATGGGAGCAAGATAAAAAGGCCTTCGGAAGTCCCAAGATCTCAGAATTCATCCCTGACAACCCCATGGAAGGACGAAAACTAGCTTTAGTGCCTTACAAACGATGGATGGAATACCATCGGTGGCAAGAACAACGCACCCCGCATTTACCTCCCAATCCCAATTTGAGCGAGATGTCCCAGTTACAACACGAATTGCAATCCTTGATGGATCGCCAAGATTTGTCCGAAACAGAAAAATCGCAAAAGTATGGTCAACTCTTGCAACGACTGCAACTCTTTCACCAGAAAGCTTTAGACGAAACAGCTTTACCCACTCTAAAAGATTTCAAGACCTTGATGAAAAGTCCAGCACCATCATTACCACCACCACCACCACCACTACCATCCCCAAGGGTTACCAGAGATGCTACCCCACAAAGACCTGAGGAAGAAGAGATGCGCGAAGTGTTTCAAACACCGTCAGCAGCTCCCATTTCGAGTAAGATTGCAGGATCCTTGTTGACCCCGTCCCCCACACCCCAACGAGAAGAAATGAAAGCTTGGGTTAAAAAGATGATGTCCACGCCTTCTTCGACAGAAGTGAAAAAGAAAGAAGGGAAACCAGAAGTGAAAAAAGAAAAGAAAACCAAAGTCATTCCATTGCCACCTCCACCTCCACCTTCGACTTCTACTCCCGTAGCCCATCGGACACGTAAATCCGTTTCCAAACCACCCTTTCGTCCCACCCAAAGTAGCATCACCGAAGAGTGGGTGACTTATTAACACACAAAATAAAAAAATGGAAAAAGTCTTAGCCAGCATTTACTACGATCCCTCGCATCCTGCAGGTTACGCAGGAGTTCAAAAATTGTATCGTGCTGCCAAAACGCGGCTGAAAAGTCTCCGTTTACCTCAAGTACAACGATGGTTACAAGAACAAGCTACCTACACTTTACACAAACCCATTCGACGCAAGTTTGCCAGAAGTCGCACCCGAGTGGAAGGCATCGATCATCAATGGCAAGCCGATTTAGCCGATGTCTCTCACTTGGCCAGCTACAATCGTGGTTACAAATATTTGTTTTGTGTCATCGACGTCTTTTCCAAATTTGCCTGGGTCGTACCCTTGACTTCCAAATCCAGCAGTGAGTTAGTGCGAGCCCTGCAACGAGTGCTGAAACAAAGCGGTCGTCACCCTCTTCGATGGCAAACGGACAAAGGCACCGAATTTCTGAACCAAGCTTTCCAAAAAGAATTAAAGAAACGTGACATTCATTTTTTTACCACCGAGAATCCCGAAACCAAAGCCAGCATCGTGGAACGTTTTCAACGCACTTTGAAAGAACGCATGTGGAAATATTTTACGCATCACCACACTCTGAAGTACATCGACATCTTACCACACCTGGTGCAAGCGTACAACCAATCTTACCATCGAAGCATCGGACGTGCCCCGCAAGACGTGACTCCCGACAACGAAGTGCTGGTGTTCGAGCGCCTGTTCGGTACGTCCCCGACGAGGGCTGTTCCCAAGAAAAGTGGAGAGTTGACCGTGGGAGATTGGGTGCGCATTGGCAAAACCAAACGCACTTTCGACAAAGGTTACTTACCTAACTGGACGACCGAACTGTTTCGCGTCACTGGACGAGTACATGGCCGTCATCCTGCCGTCTATAAATTGGAAGACATGAACGGAGAAGTACTCAAAGGAACGTTTTATTTGCCCGAGTTACAACGTGTCACCAAAAAAGAAGACGACGTGTACGACATCGAAAGCATTCTCGAACGCAGAACCCGTAAAGTGGGCAAACGACGTGTCAAAGAAGTCAAAGTACGTTGGAAAGGATATCCACCCAGTTTCGATTCTTGGATCGACGCTTCGCAAGTTATCGACTATAAAAAGAAGAAGTGACCATCATGCCCTTTCACACAGCAGCAGACGCAGCTACGTCGACCAGTCCTTCTTCCCCTAGTTCTTCTGTGCAAGATTTACAAAAACAACCCTTGTGGGTGTGGTGTGGAGAACGTGTGCCTAAAACGCAAATCGTCTTTTTCTGCCAAATCTTCGTGGTGTATTGTGTCATCGGGGCAGCCATCGCCAATTTGAGTTTGCAACAAGGAGACAAACAATTGTGGACCATTTTATTGAGCAGTTGCATCGGTTACCTGCTTCCCAATCCCTCCCTGAAATTCTCCTCGAACGGGAACGTTGTGTCCAGTGCCAGTGCCAGTCACCACTCCAACAACCACAACCAGAACCCCATTTTGGGCGGAGACACGCCTCTGACATCCACTAATATTCCCTCGGACAGCCACAGAACTCTGGAATTATGAGTCACCAAAACCAATTTTACTTAACCTTACCCAGTGACAGTTCCATGGAGGTGTTTCCCCACAACACGTTGTGCTGTTACACGGCCAAATTACCTCAAGCCATCCCCTTAGATCACGAAGCCCATTGGGAAGTGGCTTTAGTGGAAATCATTCACCCAACCCAAGTCCTCAATGTCCTTCCCAATCAAAATTTTTTTCATGTGGAAGTTCATGACGAGCCATTGCAACAGGAGTTGAATAAGAAAGTCATATATGACAATAAAACCTATAATGAGAAAACTCAAAAGTGGACCTACCACTTTTTCATTTCCCCAGGCTATTATTTTAGTGGTCAACATTTGGTCAGCACCATAGCCTCCAGGTTTAATGCCGTGTTTGGGAAAGCTTTGGAGCATGTTAACAAAAGTGTCACCATGGAGTACCACAAAACAGCTCGTCGCTTCTCGATGAAATTTGAGCGGAGTAAAATCATGTCCATTTTATTTTGTCCTGAATTGTTTGACATGTTGGGCGGAGACATGAACCTGAGAATGAGCATACTCAAGAACAACGAATTACCCATCGTTTACGACAACGAGTCTTTTAGCAAGTTATTTCGTACCCCAGTAGAACTGAACCAAGGACTGAATTTGATGTTCGTGTACTCCGATGTGGTGGAATACAACGTGGTGGGACACACCTCCGTGCCGTTACTGCGTGTCATTCCTTTCAAAGTGGATTCTGCCGCAAACGCTGACGAGGAAGGTGGAAACACTTACCACGTTCACCGCGAATTTGTCCATCCTCATTATTTGCCGGTCAGCAAGTCGTATTTGGACACGGTCAACATTACTATAAAAGGAGATTTGGGACAAAATATTCCATTCACCAAAGGAAAAGTCACGGTGAAACTCCATTTTCGAAAACGGTTCTCTCACGATTCGTAAGCAAGTCATGTATCCAGTGTACCAAGGGGTTGCACGACAGCGAGGACACGGTTTAGGAGACATGTTAAAATCGGCCTTTCGTTCGGTGGCCCCGGTGTTGAAACCGATGGTGACACGCGGATTGCACGCCTTGAAAGATGCGGCACTGACGCAAGGCAAAGAATTTCTCCAAAATGTCATCATCGACAAACAAAACCCTAAAGAAGCCTTCATGAGGGCAGGCAAAAATGTCCTGCTGCAAACGGGTAAAGACATTTTAGGCCGACGAGACACACCTATAAATGCCCTGCACGCTACCGAGTCAGGCATTCAGCAAGGACAAGGCAGAAAGAGACGACGAAGAAAACACCCTTTCACCAGACTTCAAGCTAGAAAAGCCAAGAAAAGAAGAACCGTTCGAGACTTAGACGTTTTCGATTATTGAGACACAGCAACAAAAAATGATGCACCGAGAGTCATGTGCTTGTTCCAAGACGGAACTGGATATGTTTGCCATGCCCCCCACCATGATGACGATGCAAGAATCCCAGTGGGTGGAATTTCATCCCGTCTCCTCTTTGACGGATTCCGCTCCCATCGAGTTCGAAATCAAAGGACAACCCGAAGATTACATCGATCTGAATAGCAGTTACCTGTATTTGAAAGTCAAAGTGATCAAAACTGACAACACCAATCCTGGAGCCAATGATAGGGTAGCGCCCGTCAACAATTTCATGCATTCCTTGTTCAGCGAAGTGGACTTGTACTTGAATAACAAACTGGTCAGCAGCAGCATGGATACTTACCCATATCGTGCCTACTTGGAAAATCTCTTGACGTACGGAAAAGAAGCCAAGAATACTCATCTGGATGCTTGCGTGGTATGGAAACCTGACACGGCAGGTGCAGGCACGTTTAGCGACACAGCCCTGACAGAAGATGACAATCCTCACAATGTGGGGTTTAACACACGTAGAACTAAAATTTTGCAAGGACGTAGTTTAGAACTGATGGATCGTTTGCATTTGGACATGTGGTTACAAGAAAAGTATTTACTGAACGGAGTTGATATTCGCCTGAGACTGAATCGTAGCACTGCCGCTTTCCATTTGATGGCCCATGCCAACGAATACAAAACTGTTATCCAAGAAGCCAGACTTTACGTACGTCGTGTGGAAGTGTTACCTAAAGTGGGAAACGACATCAGTCAGACGTTGAGCAGAACGACCGCCAAGTATCCCATACGAAGAGTGGAAGTGAAAACGTTCACCATTCCTGTTGGACAGCGATCCATGATCGAAGATCATCTGTTCCAAGGACAGTTACCCAAGCGTTTGATCGTTGGTATCGTCAGGAATTCAGCTTTCAATGGACTTCATAACGAAAATCCTTTTGAGTTTAGACACTCTAGCGTGTCCAAAATCGAAGTCAGTCGTGACGGCAAGACCTTGTGTACACGACCCTTTGAGCCTAACTTTGCCCAGAACAATTACTTGAGATCGTACTTGTCCCTGTACGAAGCCACCGGACAGTTAGGAACCAATACCAGTCACGGTATTACGTACGAAGATTATGCAGGAGGCTATGCTTTGTGGGCCTTTGATTTCACTCCAGACCAAGGCAGCGACGAGGGACATTTCCACCCTATAAAATCTGGCCAGATTCGTGTGGAAATTCAGTTTGCAAATCGAGACCCTGCTGATCCAACGTTGAACGTGATCCTGTATGCAGAATTTGACAATACGATAGAAATCAACAGTTTGAGAGAAGTCATTCTAGATTACTAGAAGCCATGGAAGACTGTTATCCCTCTTTACCTAGTGAAGAAACTTTGGACATGAAATGTGAGGAGACCGTGGAAGGAGAATCCCAAGACAAAGACGAAGAAATTGTCATGATGAAGTCGAGATGGCCAGAACAAGAAGCCCATTTAGTCTCCTGTTTTGCCAAACACTTGGTCGACAAAATGACGGAATTGATCAAGAAAAATTGTTATGGATGTCAAAACGATCATCCCAGTCAAATTCAACACGATAAATGCCTGATGTTGAGTCAAGAAGAAAAATTGGACGAGTATCTGGACGAAGCTTGGAGTCTCATCTCAAACAAAGACGTGTTGCACCAGTGGTATAAAGACTTGCGTGAACATTCTTGTCCACCATTAACCACTCAAGAGATCCATCGTATCGAAGCTCTCCTGAATCAGAGTGAGGAAACAGAACGAATAACCGTTTATTCGTCAGACATTTTCAAGCAAAAAGTCAGGATCGAATTGACGACTTATTATTACCTGTGAAGAAGAAAAAAAAACACAAATCAATGGATACCTGGGAACTTTATTACCTTTTGAACCATAGTTCGTATACGGCTTCTTGGAATCCTGTCGTCTGTGCTAAAGATGAACTCCCTCATCGCAAACCTAAAGACCATCAAGCTTACGTGATCAACACGGACGAAAGTCATCTCCCAGGAACCCACTGGGTAGCCGTCTACTTTCCTCAAGAAGGATGTGTGGAATATTTCGATTCGTACGGATTGCCCCCTTTGGAAGACGATATCATCGACTTTATGAGAAGAAATGCTCAAACCACCCGATTCAATAACGTGAAATTACAAGGCACAGATTCCTTGGTGTGTGGACAGTACTGTGTGTATTTTCTGCATCATCGCAGCCTGGGCTATTCCTTAGAACATTTAGTGACTCATTTCGATCCTCGTTCTTCTGCTAGAAATGATGTGAAAGTAGATCGATGGTTTTGTGACCATTATGCTTATCTTTTGTCTCAAGCTAGGAAACGTAGTGTCCATCAATGGCCTAATGATTTCCAACAGTGGAAATCACAATTTCATTCACAACGTTGTCAGCCTTGTTCAAAGTAGTTAGTATTTGAAGAAAAAAAATGTTTCTGATTTGAAAAAAATTGTTTGATGTTATAGTGTTGGATTATTGTTAAAAATGTTAGAAATGTTGTTGTTTAGTGTTAAGTGATTTTTGAATAAAAAATGTTGTGTTTTGAAAAAAATGCCTTTGTGGTTTGTTTAGCTATAAGAATATTGGATTGATGCTCTTTCATTTCTTACTATCCCTCTCATGAACGTTGCGGCTCGAAAACCGTGTGGGGAATGTTTTCCTTCACGTCCGCGCTTTCACTTTAAGAACTGGGTTGTTCCCAGTCTAACCATCCATTGTCGACTCATCCTCCTAAAAAGATGTGCTCCAAACTAGCTAAGCTCAACGAAGCCTACGTGAATTTGCATAGGGTCAGACACAGTCTGATACCGAAGCCAGAAGAAATAGAGAATGTGAGAATGTTAAAAATCACTGAAGACCTGATAGAAGAGCTCTTCAGAGAAGAAATGAACAAGGAGAAAGAAGAATGGACAGAGAAGTACAGACTTCAGAGACAGCAGCAACAGCAGCAACAACAACAGCAGCAGCAACAACCTGAAGCTGACAGAGGCTTTGTCGATTGTCGTATCGACACCAAAGAATTCTTCTTTTCTTTCCGAAGAAGCAGACCTATTGCCAGAAAGTCTATCCTCAGAGGACATCGCATTCTTAGAAACTAAAAAGAATGCCATAGCAAACAAAAAACAGCCCTTTTCAGGGCTACCCAATACTCTAGAAAAGAAATAACGATCGATTTGCCAATGTGTGTAGGTAGAGTAGTGTGAAAATAAACACTAACTCTTTTTAAAAATGTGAGGGTATGTGTTGGTGTGTTTGTAAGAGCTCAAGTAAGTTGGTGGGGATAGTAGATTAAACTGATATCTTTTCTTAGTGTTTGAGGTGTATATTTGGAGTTAGATTGAATTGCTTTGCGTATGTGGATAGTCTATTGAAGTGATGGGTAGCATAAAAAAGTGAGCGAGTGTTTCTTTCAGGTCCGCGCGTTGTTGATGTTTTTTGGTCATGATCTAGGTAAGATGAATTTTATGTTTTTTAGGGGATGTTTTCCTTCACGTACGCGCTTTAAGTATAAATTGAAACTCGTTCGGCAGTCCAGCTACCCTTGTTGATTGATCAACACAGCCAGAAGAATGAACACGAGACTTGAGAAACTGTTGGAGCTTCATGTGCATCTGGAATATGCCAGGCGCATATTAAATGAACTGGCCGCGGAAGCCATTGTAGAGGAGGGAAGGGTAAGAGAGGAGGAAAGAAGAAAGAAAGAAGAGGAGGAGAGAAGATATAAAGAAGAAGAAGAAAGAAGATATAAAGAGGAAAGAAGAAACAAAGAAGAGGAGGAGGAAAAGGAAAGAAGAAATTTCAAAATCCCAGAGAGCGAAAATTGGGATTCTGAAGCGACATATCCTGCCTCTGCTCTCTGCCCCCAAAAGGTAAAAAGTAACTGGGGGATAAGATGTGTATGTGGCGCCAGGCCTGGAAGGTGCCACCATTAACCAGGTGTCCATGAAGTTCCAAACAAAAACAGCCCTTTTCAGGGCTACCCAATACTCTAGAAAAGAAATAACTATTAAATTGCCAATGTGTAGGTAGAGTAGTGAGTATATAAACACTAACTCTTATTTTAGATAGTGTGAGGGTATGAGTTTGTGTGTTTGTGTGTTTGTGTTTGTAAGAGCTCAGGTATGTTAGTGTGAATAGTAGATTATGGGTTTGTTAGCGTATGTGAAGAGTATAGTTAGGGTTTCATTATATGAAATGAGAAAGTAGGGGGATGTTTTCCTTCACGTACGCGCGATGTTGGGTCATGATCTAGGTAAGATCCATTTTATGTTTTAGAGGGATGTTTTCCTTCACGTTCGCGCTTTTCGTATAAGAACCCACAGTGCTCGTTGTTCAAACCATTCTGCAAAGAATACAAAGAAGATGGCTTCTAACCAAATGGACAAAATGGAAAAATTGCAAAACGTCCTCGACAATTTAGGAATGATAGAGCAAATGTTGGTTAACCTAAACGAGGATCACTATTCATATAGTCCCCATCGAGTGAAGATGGAGATAAACAATTTACGAAAAATGAAGGTAATCATCAGTGATCTGTTGAAAGAAATAAAGGAGGAGAAGGAGGATGAAGAGGAAAAGATAAGAATAAGAACATGGAACGAAAAAATTGAAAAAGAAGAGGAAAATGAGAAGAGGAAGAAAGAAGAAGAGGAGGAAGAGAAGAAAGAAGAGAAGGAGAAAAAAAAGAAGAGAAAGAGTGTTGGAGATAAAATAAGAACTTGGTGGAGGAAAAGAAGAAATTAGAAGAAGAAAACCCAAAGGCCCTTTTCAGGGCCAGCCATATATCTCGAAAAGAGATAGTCTTTGAATTGCCTAAATTTAAATTTAAATTTTAAAAATTTTTTTTAAAATTTTTTTTAAAAAAAAAATCCCATGTTAAATTCCCCTTGTCCGTAGAGTGACCCACGATTTATTCCCATGTTAAATCCCCTTGTCCGTAAAGTGACCCACGATTTATTCCCATGTTAAATCCCCTTGTCCGTAAAGTGCCCCACGATTTTTCTCCATGTTAATTTTCCATTGTCCGTAAAGTGCCCCAAGGGTGTTTTTAATGCTAATTCCCATTGTCCGTAAAGTGCCCCCCTTCACTACTAATTAATCAATCAATCAATCATTGTCGCGATAAAAACTTGATTCTGCTCTAGAAGATTTTGTGCATTACAGCATGATTTTAAAACCCCCAAAACAAAACAAAAATAAAATCGGTTTGGGTTTAAGTAGAATCAGTCACAAACAAGGGTGACTTTCGTTATCACAATGTATAATCGTTCGACTTCTCTTTCTGTTGTACGGATGGTTTGGTACTGGATTAAAGTACATTACACACACACACCTATATATATATATATCTATATACTTTTTTATTTATGAGGTTGTTAAATGTACTGCAGGAACCCAACTTACCATGAATAACGGTGTTTTCACACAACGATTTAGGAGATATTAAACAGTATTTTAGGAAAGAATATCGGAATGTCAGCAAATGACAGACTGCCCTGCAAGTGGAAGAGCATTTTAAGCATTGACATAAAGAGCCAAATTTTCAGTTCCTTCACCAAAATGTACATACCATACACTTGGGACAGGTATCCTAATGGACGAAACAGACAGATCGAATTTCATGTTGAGGAAATTCGAGAAAAATATTCAGCTTTGTCAGCCTTTGTCTGCCAAGATGTGGATTTGTTTGCGTGATCATAGTGAGATATATATTCCATTTGGTTTTGTGCCCATTTTAAATTTTGTTGTGTCATATTTGTTGTTTTCTCTCCGTCTTTACGTACGTCTCAAGCTTATTAGTATGAAAAGAGAAATGAAAAATCGCTGGACGAATAAAATGCGCTTGGATATTACCCGATTCAATAGTCAAAATCATGCCGTAACATCTGTAATATGCACTTTTCTTTGTGGCTGGACTTTTTGGGCGAATATTCCTCAGCAGGATTGCATCAAATTAGCCGGACGTATACATGTGCTGAATTATGATTTAGTAATTTCGAGATGTGATGTGTGTATTTGTGTTTGTTTCTTTGTGCGTGTCTCTGGCGGTGGCTTGCCAGTACAGGCAAATGGTGTGTGTGTGTGTTGGATTTTTAGCGTAGCTTCAACAATTTTTCAGTCATATCGCTACGATGTCTGCAGTGTGACAGTATATAGTGATGTCTAGCACTGGGTCATCATACTGCAGACATGTAGCGATATGACTGAAAAATTGTTAAAGCTACGCTAAAAATCCAACACACACACACACACACGCACATTATCCTGACACCAGGCCGATTAGTCCTAACACTAGGCGCCAAGCGAGTCAGCTGCTAGTACAACGCGTCCTTGGTATGACTTGGCCTGGGTTCGAACCGGCTCCGCGGACGCTCTAACCACTGGGCCACCGAGCGGTTTACAGCCAACTAGAAAAATACTGTATTTGTACGCGCAAATGTTTGCCCATACTTGCTTTTTTATGTGTGCTGGAAGTTATGCTTTTATGATAGAATTTATGGTAAAATTAAGTTATTCTTGGATGATTTAAATCGATTAATTATTCCCTGTGTGATTTCGGTAACGCGGCTATTGTTATGACTTGTCTTTAACAATGTACGTGAATTGTTAGTGTAGAGAAACCCATAATTCCATGGTGCATCCTTGTGTGCACTGTTTCAACAGCACATGTACTGTATGAACCATACCTGTTTTATATCAAATATTTGACAGATCTTCTTGAGAAACGTAAAATTGGAACTTAGCAAATCTTTCTTTCCTTTTAGAGGAAACAAATTGCGTACATTTTGCAGGAACCAAGTTCGGATTCCAGTTATAAAATTAGAGAAAGAAATTTATTCACACGGAGATTATTTTCTAAAATCTACTCCTGCTTGACTTATTTATTTTGTCGGTCACAACAAATTTGGAATCAAATTTGGAGGTTGTTCCCGGAGGTAATTTTTTTTTACCTGTATAAGGAAATGTGAAGACTGGTTCATCCAAGAAGCATATAACTGTATGCACACAGAATAACTCCGTTACGAAGCACGCAGACGAACTCCGTTACCAAGGACATAGAAAAACTCCGTTACCAAGCTCACAGAAGAACTCCGTTATCAAGCACATAAAAACTTCGTTACCAAGCACATACAGGGCCGGCGCCAGACTATCTGGCGCCCTAGGCAAGGTTGGATTTGCCCCCCTCCCCGAAAATATAAATTTCAAAATTTATAAACAATAAAATTTTTAATTTTTTTTTTCTCTCAACATTTTAAAGTTTCGTGTACGCGCGATTTTCACTCACTCATTTTGCTTGTTCCGGTCAGCCTTGTGCTTCGGTCAGACTGAATTTACCCGATTATTTGTCCCTGTATGAAAAAAAACAGGATAAAAAAACGACCCTCAATAAAACTGAAATTTATTTATTTCTTTTTCAAAACTGTTGTTGATTTAGAGAAATGCGCCCCCCCCCCCCCGAAATCAGCGCCCTAGGCGGCTGCCTAGTTTGCCTAAATGGTAGCGTCGGCCCTGAGCACACATAAGAACTGCGTTACCAAGCACATGGAAAACTCCGAACTCCGTTACCAAGCACATAAAAAGAACTCTGTTACCAAGCACAAAGAAGAACTCCGTTACCAAGCACACAGAAGAACTCCGTTACCAAGCACATAGAAAAACTCTGTTACCAAGCACACATAAGAACTTTTTTATCAAGCGCAAAGAAGACACCCGTTACAAAGCACTCATAAGAACAAAATTAAAAGCTACTGTTTTGTATTCTGTAATGAAGAATATCCGACATAAAAATCCATTATATAACAGTCGTAGATTCATTGTTTTGCAACATATCGAGTTAAAATTAAAGCCATATTTCAGTGAAACGTTTACTCTGCCTAGTTAAAATTAAAGTCACATTTCACTGAAAAGTTTACTCTGCCTAGTAAAGATTAAAGTCATATTTCAGTGAAAGGTTTACTCTGCCTAGTTAAAACTAAAGTCATATTTCAGTGAAAGGTTTACTCTGCCTAGTTAAAACTAAAGTCATATTTCAGTGAAAGTTTATTCGGCCTAGTTAAAATGAAAGCCATATTTCAGTGAAAAGTTTACTCTGCCTAGTAAAAATTAAAATCATATTTCAGTGAAAAGTTTACTCTGCCTAGTTAAAATTAAAATCATATTTCAGTGAAAAGTTTACTCTGCCTAGTTAAAATGAAAGCCATATTTCAGTGAAAAGTTTACTCTGCCTAGTTAAAACTAAAATCATATTTCAGTGAAAAGTTTACTCTGCCTAGTTAAAACTAAAGTCATATTGCAGTGAAAGGTTTACTTAGCCTAGTTAAAATTAAAATCATATTTCATTGAAAAGTTGACTGCCTAGTTAAACTAGACAGTACAGACTTCATTCTAATTAAAGTCCTTCAGATTCAATTTCGATATAAAAAATTCTAGCTAGTATGGTGTGAAAAAGTATATAATATTAATGAAAATATTGAAATAGCATATCTGACAGTCTCGATGAAAGTTTTACTAAATACTGTATATATGTGCGTGACTTGAACTGTTAACGAAGCTATAACAATTTTTCAGTCATATCGTTACGATGTCTGCAGTATGGAAGTTTATAGTGATGTCTAGCTCTGGGGCATAATGCCTCAGTCACATTATCCTGACACCAGGCCGACCAGTCCTACTAATAACCTCATTATGTTGAGAGCCAAGCGAGGCAGCTGCTAGTACCATTTCTATAAGTCTTTAGTAAAACTTAGCCGGGATTCGAACCAGCGACCTCCCGCATCCCAGACGGACTTTCTAACCACTTAGGTCAGCGGAGCTGTCACTAAATACTGTCAGATAATAAAGTTAGAATATCGAGGGAAACAGTCGTTTTTTTTTAAAAAAATGTGAACATGAAGAGAAGTAACAAAAGCGTAATCTACGTCAGTTAACCCACGATATTCAAAACATGTACTTGATTCTTGTGTTATCTCTTTCAGTACTGTTTAAACTTCCATAGAAAACTTTCTTATGCTGTTTGTCACGTATTACCATTCTTTTCGATGTCAGGGACGGCGGACGACTCTAAACTGACATCATTTAAAATTCGACAGGTAGATTGAGGCAGCGTTGTAGTTACACACATATAATGCATGTAAACAAAGTTTAACATTAATGAATTATAAAGGTTCCTCAAAATCCTATCATTCACTTTGCAATACAAACTATCATACAGACCAAAATGAAGTTTTCATAAGCTCTTTGCAAAACATGCATGTGTACATTTGATTCACACACGTAATTTAGTTCCTCACATATCTTTAAATATAATTGCAAATTAGTGTTGCGTTTGTTTATCACAACTTTCCAGGGTAATGTTTGGAAGTCTTAAAATGTTTGGCTCCGCAAAAGAAAACAGGAAATTTAATTTCAGACTAGACGACATTCTAGTGGCGTATTTAGGTATAAACACAGATGCATGTGCGTGTTTCAAATGTTTAGAAATCTCCACTTTCACGATAGCACTTAGTACTCCGCCGTACCGGCTTCCTGGTCCCCTATCCAGCATTCCATTGCTGAGGGTACTGTTCCGGAATTCATAGATGTATAGATATCACTAGTCCTATCGGTGTGTGTTAATTTTACAATGAGCTGATCTCAAGTCATATTTTCACGCTACCGCGATCTTTTTCCAATGTTCTTCTCTCCACTCCACAAATAACCAGTCTTTGAAACTAATCTTACACTAAGTTTGACCCTAAATCTGTATTAAAACAGCAATCGTCTTCACGCCCCGAAAACCTGCTATTTCATCGCAGTGTGTGGTTCTTCAAAAAGCCTCGCTTGCAACGGTGCGTCGGTAAATTATTTTCTTTGATAAAGCCAAATAAAAAAAATTGTCGTTCTGGTTACGTTGCAACGAAAAAAGGTAGGTAGGTCGGTACAAACTGGTTTTTCTGGGGGCGGACGGATTTAAATAAAGAGTAGACTAGAAATTAAGACTCTCTCGCATCCAGAATTTGACTTAGATCGTAGTTACATCCATTCATTAATTTTTTTCTTGGAATTTTGTTTCCGCAAAAATGTAGGGTCAGCAGGATATTTCTTTAGGGTTGATCGGGTAACCACACATTTCTTTCTCTCACTTGGTCTAATACACGTTAGTAAGAGAGTTGTCTGTGTGTGTGTGTGTGTGTGTGTGTGTGTGATGATCAGTAAAGCAAAACTGCATTTGCTGTTTCGCAGGTAAATTATATTAATTCCGATCAATCAGTTTTGAGTACATCAAATTTAAAATTGCTATGAGGCTTGATTAAACTTGACACAACAAATAATAACCACGACAGTGTAAACAATTACACCAATACTTACGAATCTGTATAATAATATTTTCGGTCGTCTGCATTATCAGTTTAGGTTTTTTCGGTCCTTTACATCAATGGTGTAGGTATTTGCGGTTGTTCGCATTGTCAGTGTAGGTATTTGCGGTCGTTGCATTACCAGTGTAGGTGAAGATCAATATCAAAGTAATGACATTTTCAAGTACAACCCCAACCCCCAGTATGTCCTAAAATGAGCAATGCATACGAGTTGTACATAAAACTGAAAGCGATAAGGTTGCAATGCATACGAGTTGTACATAAAACTGAAAGCGATACGGTTGCAATGCATACAAGTTGTACATAAAACTGAAAGCGATAAGGTTGCAATGCATACGAGTTGTACATAAAACTGAAAGCGATAAGGTTGCAATGCATACGCTGCATTTGGCATTTTGGGAAGCATACATTAAGCTCCGATTCTCAGCCTTTGCTGCGTTGAACTCATTATCATTAAGCTACATGCACTCTCTCTGCATCTTTCTCTTTTTTTCTCTCTCTCTTTGACGCAAGTTACGCCTGCATTTATTGTCTGACACCAGGTAATTTTTGTTTCATTCGTTGTTAAAAATATATTACCTAGACTGACAGTCATGACTTTTGTTTTTTTAAAGTTTTAAAATGTTGACATGAAGTCTTTTGTGTAAAACATCACATTTTCACAAAGCATGAAACGTCATGCGACACGCGTGAAGAGCAGATAGTTATGAATCTTTTGTTACCCGAACTGACACTGAGCCTGTGAAGGTTGGACACTTTAGTATAACAAAATGGCTCGTCAGAAAATGCGTATTCTCTGATACTGTTTCAAAACAGTAAATTTTGTGCTATTTCTTCAGGGTTTTTTGTTTGTTTCTAAAGCTGAAGTGACATTTTCCCGTCCTTAAAGTATATTTTGTTGTGTTAGACATTAGATGTTTTCGCATTTAATATTTACTATGTAAACTTCTAAATATATTTGATTTTAGTCGGGGATGACAGCTTCTCTAATGTCAATACGAAATTATTGTATTTTGTATGTTTAAGAATAATTATATGAAGAGAAATCCTTGTCAGTTTTTCTCAGAAAGAGGTTGACCTAATAAAAAAGATCAAGACAATTTTTGGTGGGAGTAAAATGCAATGCTCATTAAAAAAATATATTACTCTTCATATTATTACGACCCTATGGTCTTAAAATAAGGAAAAGAAAGAGCGGAAACCAAAACGTTTTGTAAATTTCAACAAATAATTTATTTTCCCTGGATGCAAAGTGAAACTTTAAAACAACTCGCATTATTGTAAATTAAATCCCAAATAGTCATATGTTTATCACAAGTCCAAATGTCTAAAGTTCCATTTGAATTCCGTTGGTACTTAGAATATTCAATGTGTTGATGTGTGTGTAGCCTCTAATGTGATAACGTGCCCGTGGCCTGGAGTATAATGATGTACTAATGTGCCAGTGGCCGTGGCAGTGTGCTTACAGTCTTTTGATTTATCACAATAATATAATCACAACATTTTCTTGTCAGAAATCACTATAATTCCAAATTAATGTTCCAATCCAAGAATAATATCAATGAGCACATTGTATTTCCAGTGAATAATAATTTGAATAAATAAATCCACTCAAAATGAAAAACTGAACACAACAATAAGATCGATTCTTCTTCAAGATGCTTAGGCAGGAATGAGTAATTTTTAGATAAACAAGATTACATACACCTCAAATTGACGGGTCGCAACTACCATTTTCTGGAATGTCACTTACTGGAAACTTCCATTTTAGAAGATTCTGTGGTCAAAATCAAGACTATCTTTTAATTCAAGGTTAACATTTTTACATCGATAATTTTCTGAATATTTAATCCACAACCACAGAGAAAATTTTAGCTATGTATTATGTTGTTTACAAAAAAAATGTCCCTGGTCAGGTACACAGTGAACTTGATTTTGATAAGTTAGAAAATATTAATGTATATAGCATATAATCATTAAAAAAGCCGGCAAATAATATAAATTTGATATACATAACAATATGTTTTCTATATTTGGAATACTAGCATGTCCTTATTGCTTTGAAACGACAGGACGATCGAAATTCCAAGTTAAGTTTAGGAGAATGAAATTTCAAAATCACATATAGTACAATAAAATTGAATCTACACAGTTCATCTACCTATGAACATGGATTTAATAGCATAACATGATGGCGTTATTTATATTTATGTCTGTCTGATACTCTATCCATTCTTCAGGGAAGTGCGAAGAAAATATTAGCAAATTATTGTAGTGGTGTCACTAGAGGGTGAGAGGGTGCGGCCCGCACCGGGTGACACCATCAAAGGGGGTGACACAACAATAACTGTGTATAAAATTTTTGAATTTCTGTGCAGAATAAAAAGGTCCATTGGGGGTGACACCATGAATTACTGCACATGACTGTCTATAAGTGTTCTGAATTTTTGTGCAGGAAGGAGGTCCATGGGGGTGACACCATGTGCACTGGGTGACACCAACCCTAGTGACGCCACTGCATTATTGTAGAGTTAATTATAATTTTGACTTTATATTTGATGAAAATCATAGTTTTCTTTTCTTTTTTATTAAACGATATGACTAGTTGATACACAGTAGGAGTTGTGTGACTCAACCACTTTTGTATGACATTTGTTTGCATCCTCACATCTGTATCTATAAAT
Organism: Sinohyriopsis cumingii; assembly: GCA_028554795.2. Taxonomy (NCBI): domain Eukaryota; kingdom Metazoa; phylum Mollusca; class Bivalvia; order Unionida; family Unionidae; genus Sinohyriopsis; species Sinohyriopsis cumingii. The sequence continues at coordinate 74,629,918 of CM068839.1, forward strand.
TGGTTTTGCACAAAAAATACGGTAAAACAATTAGAATAAGGCAGCTAGATAAAAAGCCTAACTTCTGAAAATGATCACATGTCAAAGTGAGAATGAGATCATCCCCCAAACAAATATCTTTAACCCAAACCTGATCTCTTATACGGCATATTCTTTTCATTTTTTGCACTAATTTCATGTAGGCATGTAGGTCATATCGTGCAGACTTGTGTGTCATTTTACTCACCAATAGGATGAGTGCCTTTCTGGTCTAAAAGGCTTTATTCTGTCCTTTTTGTGCAAGTGCAGATTGATTCTAAAGGCGTATAGTGCCAGTTGTTCAAATAAACAAGCAAACCAAGCAAAATATATTTCATGCGTCACAAAGGTTTAAGTATATTGGAACTACTAAAGGCAGTTGAATATGTAATTCTATGAGTTGCATATACAAATGTAAGTTTAAAAACAGTCTCAGAATAATCCCATAACCAATATTTTAAAAATACCACGAGAGAATACATCGCTTTGAATTATTAAATTTCCTATAAACTTAGCAACTTATTAGAATATGTTATGATTTACTGATCGTTACTTTTTAAATTTAAACAAATTGCTGGCATGCATTTTTTATTCGGACAGGTAGTTACGATACTTTGAACCTTTTCTGATTCGTTTGAAATTTTTAAACGTCAGCAAAAAATTATTTCCCATTGAAAGTGCCAGCACCAAAATATTATAGAGAGAAAGAAACCACTCACATGAAAAATCGGCTTAATGGTCCATATGATTTTCAAATTGGTTTAGCTCCATAAATAACTTTTAAAAAGTTCCTGATAACAATTGAAACTGAATAAGTCTTCAGTTGCCTATTTCTGCATTTTGCCAACTTTTATTTGGTTTCCAAGCAACCAATTAATGAACGAGCAACGAAACCAGCCAATATGTGTTGGTGGATTAAATACCGTATTTAAATGAATGAGGGGTGTTTATTCGTTGAGAATAATTTTCGGACATAGTTAAGGTCATTTTATTGGACGAAGCCTGAATATAGGTACATTGTATGTACTAGAAGGGTTAAACTACAACCAGTTTTCATTTTATCTTTTTTTCCGAACTGGCGCACACGGAGTCGGATCTTTTTAGTGGGCACCTACAAGGGAATTTCCTTCGAAAACGAGCTGCCCAATCTACCATTTAATTTAATTTAATTTAATTTAAGAATTTCCAACTGGATAGGTCTTGCATAGAATATTGGCCAGTCTTACCATAAAATTATAGTAATTCAGGCAAACATTACCATTATAGTCTATGGAAATTTAATTAATTATCAGTGCCCATTTATCTACACCTACATCAATAAATCGTTGTCGAGGGTTCAAATCCTGTCCAGAGTAATTTTGCTCGGCTGATGTCTCTATGCAAAGCACTTGATTCCTATCGCCTTGGTACTATATAGCCTTTAATGTGCTACTATGCCGTTACACAACAAACAGACAAACAAACAAATAAAACAGACGGTATCAATAGTCATATTCCGCAATGAAATGACGAAGGATTGTAAACAAATGTTTCTGAGAACAAGTATCGACTGATCAATGAAAATTAAAAAAAACAAAAACAATTATTATCAATAATCATTTTCATCTTTGTTTATATTTTGTAATTTTAAACTCTTTCTCCTTGTTTCATCCGTTGCTTCCTGGATACGTAGACAACAGTGGTACTTTATTTCGCTATGTGTAACTATAAACCATACGCAAACAGCGCAAATCCAGGCCAGTATTCAACTTTGGTTCAAGTTTGAGAAGAGATTACAATCTCAGCCAGTCAAAAGTGCCTTGCAGAAATAAAAGGGTTGTGATTGGTCAACACATACTCTCAAGCTCAAATGTTTAATGATTTCCAGGCCAGAAGTGTTGTCGCATACTGCTCTTGCAGACAAGCTATTAAAGTTTCTAAACGGTTCACAATCAGATGTTTACTATAGAAGATGTAAATACGGTAATTGCACCTAATACTGAAAGGAAACATACATTTATAAAAAGAAAAATAGCACGTCATATGACTCAGTTATATTGACACTTTACAAGACAATGTTATTGCAACTGAACAGTTTTTGGAGCCAAGAAAATGATTAATTTTATGACCCGCGTATGCACTAAGAACTATATTCAGATGTACAACGGCGATGTTATTTACAAATGGCGAGTAGGGTCAGATGTCATTCATGAAACTAAAGTGTGCACTTGTAGAGTTTTACTGGATATTTTTAGCCTGTTTATTCTCTTGAAGAGATTATCGTTGGAACAAACCTGCCATTATCTTAGAAAATGTAACTGTATGAAACTATATTTAAAATATAAGTAAAAATTCATAAAAAGTATGCGTGGCTTGAAAGATAATGTCCTTACAACTACGGTATCCATGAGATATATCTTTGAATTTAAACATTTCTTCACGTCAGATATCAAAATTATTTTTACAAAGTAAACCATATTTCTGCACACTATATTTGTTCATTAAAGAACTCCATTAATAGAATAGACAGAGAATAAATCTATCACAAAATGACACAGTCTCCCTATAAGTGACATAGTTTAATATGACTATTTCATCTAATAACATTTCAAATGAATATTAAAAAGAAACGCTTTTCAAAGCTTTACTCAGACAATTGGTTCTTCCACCGTAGGGTATATCTAACAATTCCCCCTTTGCTTGACAAAATTTAATTATTTTCTTTTTAATTGAGTAGGAGATAAATAAATAGTATTATTTTCAGAACTAAATACTTCTGGAATCGCGATAAGTAGCAACCGTTAAAATGGAACGAAAGACGAACAAATGAAATGCAACTAATATTTCAAAAGTTGTTACACACACAGACTTTCTTTTTTGAATTTGAACCAGCAATAAATTCATAAACTATATTGATATGCAATAGAATTCTATGAAATAAAGAGCTGATAGTGAAGACAAAAATGCTTTAACTTTCTCACATGTCTGCAGCAGCCCGTAAAGCCATTGACTTTGTCACATGCCTTCCGCTGCCTCAAATTTCATTAACTTTGTAACAATGTCTTAAGCACCCGCTGAAATAATAACCTTCGGAACATTCTTTCCGCTGCCTGTAAAATACATTCCTGGCATATTGTAAACCAGTCGCCAATTCTGTTACTCGGGCCATGAAAATGCACTTTATTCATATCATAAACTTTATTATATTTAAAAAAAACATAATGATGTGCACAAATATACGAAGATCAGTGGCAGTGCTAGCAGAAGGCCGGACAATTTTCACCAGTTTCACTCGTTATCAGATTACACGTGGTAACAATCTAGATCACGGCTGGTGAAAGAATATTCATTTTTGCCAAATGTTTATATCGAATCCATAATAGAATAAAATCATTCTTTTGAAAGTCCTCAAATGGTATTTATCTATTTCATCACGCGGAATTAGCCTTTTCACTGCCCTTCCGTCATCTTATTCTTTGTCATGGCAACAATAATTTCCGCTATATACACATATGAAAGACACGATGAAATGATAAAACTTTCCCCATGTAGGTACAGTTTACATTAAACATGATTAATTGTCCATCGATACTACTAACACTCGTTCGTTACGTTTAGTTCTCCAAGTTGAAACCATTTCCAATTGTACTACCTCTCGGTTTTCCACACAAAATGTCAATGTATTTGCCGTTTCCTTACATCAAAATGTCCCCTCAGTATGCTTCTACTTGAACTTATTCTTACGTTATCTATGAGATGGCTATTTCTTAAGTTAAACAGCAGTAGTTATCAAACACTTTCCGTATTCTCCTTCTTTCTGCCTCAGCACCGCCTTCAACGTTTATTGTATCTCCCCACCCCAATTCATTGAACAAGAAACGGCCGGTTTACATCAGCCCTTGGATGCAGTTCACCATGGATTACTTAATCATTAGTAGTTTAATCATTCCTTCCAACGATGCCTTCCAGTTGCGTACCTAATCTCGAGACTGTTCAGGAACCCTCCGTCCATTTTAATTTTGATCCTAATCCCAACAAATCTAAACATTGCTGAATATTTATGAGTTTATCAATCATCTTTCTATACTTGGTTCTGGGGGTCCCGGGTGGCCTAGTGGTCTAAGGCGCTCGCCTTTACAGATCACGCACACATCTCATATGCTGAAACACGGCAATAAACCCACATAGGGCAAAATCCAAAAATGCATTACACTGTCTGCGTCAATAACTATTTTGTATTTCGTAACCTCCACTCTATTTATTGATTTAGTTGCTACTACTACTACTATCGACAGAGTCGTTTTGAATTGTTGCTACCACTGATTCCTACGTGTTACTCATGCATATTGCTTTTTTTCTGTTCTTTCTGCAGACACCAATATTAAAGATGGAAAAGTGAAGCACAACCATCATGAATCTAGGGACGGGAAACAACGTGGGGGAGTACCTGTGTGTTGGAGATTACATCTGTTTATATGCCGTGGAGACCGAGGGATATGTCTACAGTCTCCAGTCAAGGTAGACACTAGCAAATAGTCAGCATATTGTTACGTTGGTTCAAGTGACATATTTTATGCACAAATGTAATGCTGCATACACGTACCTAATATAAAAATTCAGAAAAAATAAATACGTGAGGGAGGTTAAAAAGGTCCATATGTTTGGATAGGTATAATTAAACAAAACATAATAATATAATTCACTTGACTGGACAAGTCAGTAGAAATTCATAGAATAAAAAGTTGATGCCCCCTACCCCCAAATTCATACATGCATTTTTCATGTCAGACGGTCATTGTTGAGAACAAGTGATGCTCACAGTGCAAACACAAGCCCTTTCCGGGGGTGATAATTTTGAAAAACATTGTTTACATAATAGCTTGATGCAGCTTAAAAAGTTGTTATCCAGGCAGTTTTTGAGATATTCTACTTGCCTTGAACCGACGTGTCTATTGCTATCAGTAGCTAGCTCTGCTACCTAGCCGACCATTGGTATTTCACTGGCTACATATTGTGCAGTGACTAAATGAGGTGTACATACCTCACATCAGTTTCAAGAACAAAGCAAGCAGGAAAGACCAAATTCAGAAATATAGCAATGTCTTTATTACACAAAAATATCTCATAAAGTCACACCATAGCTTTAATTTAAGAAATCTGTCAAAGACCAATTTACGAAACTGTCTCCTGCCTCCTTGGTACGCGTACATATATCCGGTAACCTATATCCACTTAGTCTACGCAATGTAGACTGGAGAATGCGATGGTACGTTGTACATTGTCAATATAGTTATTAATCTAGTGTACCCGTCTTCGCTTCCATGAAAGGCTAAATGCTTCTCTATGGCATATTTTGATTATTTTGGTGTGCTCTCATTTTCTTGGCCGTTTAAAGACTTGCGTTCTACTGTGATTTCGTATTGTTCGATTCAGCTTTTAAAAAAAAAAAGAAAGTGAAAATATGCATTTATATTCATGTTTGGAAAAATTACCAACTCAGACCCTGACCATTTCGAATGCTCTTTGGAGTTCTTGATCGTCTTATTCTTTTGTGTGATAGATTATTGAATAACTGAGACTAAGGTACAATCTATAAATGCATTATTATTATTATTATTATTATTATTATTATTATTTTATATTATTATTACAGACTAAATTAAAGATCACAGTAGCCACAGTTTCCAGATGACTTCAAAAATTCAATTTTTGTTTTACATATTCGCAAAAATTTAGCTACTTCTTCTATGAGTGGCCTAAAATTTCTCGTAAATGTGTTCCATGTTGGCTACAATAGTAACATCGATGTGCCGTGGATTTTCCTCATTACTAAAATAATTTATGACTGTTTTAGTTTTTTATCATTTAAAAGAAGGGCCGCAACACACTTGTCACGTTTTCAATAGAAAATCTCAGAATTTGAAGGAAAAAATAGCAAAATTAGCAGAATAACAAGAAATCGTACTTGACTTTTAAAATGACACAGCGAACGATTACGTCATTCGTCGGCAATATGGTCACTGTGGCAAAAACTGGAATAGCTGATTTAATTATGATTCCAGGTAAGTTACAGAAATTGCGCCAATTAATTTTAATTGTACTTCCAGGTAAGTTACAGAAAATGCGCCAATTAATTTTAATTATACTTCCAGGTAAGTTACAGAAATTGCGCCAATTAATTTTAATTATACTTCCAGGTAAGTTACAGAAATTGCGCCAATTAATTTTAATTGTACTTCCAGGTAAGTTACAGAAATTGCGCCAATTAATTTTAATTATACTTCCAGGTAAGTTACAGAAATTGCGCCAATTAATTTTAATTATACTTCCAGATAAGCTGCAGAAACTGGAATAATTGATTTAATTTTGATTCCAGGTAAGTTACAGAAATTGCGCCAATTAATTTTAATTGTACTTCCAGGTAAGTTACAGAAATTGCGCCAATTAATTTTAATTATACTTCCAGATAAGCTGCAGAAACTGGAATAATTGATTTAATTTTGCATTTCGGGGTAAGTTACGAATCCTGTTAATGAAAGCAGCAGCGATTTTGTAAATAATTTCCTTCTAATAATTTATTTTCATAACGAACGCGACTGAGTTTCCAAGTAAAACATTACAAGAGGTATTGACAATAATTGACGATTTCCAGCGAAATAAATCGCACGCTTTGACCTCAGATTCTGAGGAAAAAGAATAAACATTTACGGTGAAATCCCACACGTTCCCCACGTAGCAGAGAAGTTACATTACACCGTTAATAAAAAAAGCATGTTGCCAAAGACATCGTTTTTGCTATTGTGATGTGGTTTATTTGCTGGAGGTGGTATTACATCTGCGTGTACTTCGTGAAACGGACGGTTTAATCGCAACACACAGGGCCTCTCTGTGAACGGAAAGAACACATTGAATGCATTACATCGATCTTCCATTTTGGAAATACTTGAATCATATGACTAAACTTGGGTACACAGTGTTTATATTCGTTGTCTAGAATGGCTCGGGATATAAAGAATTTGGTTACCTGAGTGAATGACCTGGCATAAGGTGCATTTGTGACATATGAACATATAACCTATTACAAATTTGTTTGTTTGCTCCGTTCGCTAAAATGTACGAGACGTTCCGAACGGATGTCATATTACACGCACGTTAAACAGGGTATAACACTGGACAACAAATTTTTACAAAAGTCATGTTACTGAAATAAAATTAGTCAATTCTTATCAATTTTTATGTGCTGAACACGAATATGACAGTCAAATTGCAAAATTGGCTCTAGTTTTTTTGTAATCTGCAAGAAATTAATGTTTACATAACGAAATGCATTCCAATAGTAAAAGGTCAACTGTAATAGCCTACCTATAAAAAATCAAGTCACTGACTACATCTTAGATTTCTTCGCCTGTCTCTTGTACAGCTGTTCGGGAGCATCTCTGAGGAGTGTCCAGCAGTAGTCAGCCAGCATTGTAGTGGACCATTTTCCCTGGTATCTTTGTTCCATTGTTGCGATATCTTGATGAAAACGTTCGCCGTGTTCATCACTAACAATACCACAGTTGCTAGGAAAGAAATCCAAATGGGAATGAAGGAAGTGAATCTTTAGAGACATATTGCAGCCAAGTTTCTTATACTTCATCAACATGTCTTCTACTAGTTCCTTATAGTTTTCTGCCCTAACATTTCCGAGGAAGTTTGTAGAAACTAGGCGAAAAGCATTCCATGCTTGTTTCGCGTCACCTTCCAGCAAGTTGTTGAACCGGTCATCTTTGAAAAGCTCTCGAATCTGAGGACCCACAAAAACTCCCTCTTTAATCTTTGCTTCGCTGAGTCGAGGGAATTTTTCATGCAGGTATCGGAATGCTGGCAAAGTCCGGTCAATGGCTTTCACGAAGTTCTTCATCAAACCTAGTTTGATGTGAAGGGGTGGTAGCAAGATTTTCTGAGCCTCAACCAGAGCTGGGTGTTGGATATTCTTCTCTCCAATGGCTACATTCTGCCTGTGAGTCCATTCCTTCCTCATGTAGTGCATTTCCCTTGCTCGGCTATCCCACTCGCATAAGAAACACATGTATTTTGTATATCCTTGCTGCAGTCCCATTAAAAGGGCAACTACCTTCAAATCACCACAGAGGTGCCAGCTGTACTTGTTATACTCAATGGAATTCAGTAGCTGCCTTAAGTTATTGTATGTCTCTTTCATGTGGACAGCATACGCTACTGGAATAGATGGAAGAATGTTTCCATTGTGCAAAAGCACAGCCTTGAGACTCAGTTTCGAAGAGTCCACAAATAGTCTCCATTCTTGTGGGTCATGAGTGATTTTTAAAGCATTCATGAGGCCCTCAATATCGGAACAGAATATCAGATTACTTTCCTTTCTAAGAAAGGCTCCAATTGCTGGTGGCGCTTTCGATATGCAGTAATTGTGACATCTTCTTCTAGAAGATTCCATTGTTGGAGTCTTGATCCTAGCAATTCTGCCTTGTTCTTTGATAAGTCCAAATCACGAATCAGGTCATTTAGTTCTTCCTGTGTTATTCTGTGTGGGGTTGATGATGCACCACAGTGAAAATCTGGATCACTGCATGCTGATGGACCAGGAGAAGAACAGGTCGACTCACCTTTGTCTTCGTCAGATGAATCAAGAGAATATTCTGCTGGAGGTTCTGGAATAGGAAGTCCCTCACCATGTGGAACTGGTCTCAATGCAGACGGAATGTTTGGGTAGACTATTCTCGACTTCTTTCGCTTCGTTATTCCGCCGGAAAGAGGAGGAACCAAGCAGAAGTAACAGTCATTTAGGTGGTTGCTTGGCTCTCTCCACACCATTGGGACTGCAAACGGCATTGATGACCTTTTGCAATTCAACCACTGTGAAAGCTGTGTTGTACATGTAGCACAGCATATATGCGGAGCCCAAGGCTTGTCTTGGTCACCAACCTTGCATCCGAAGTAAAGATGATATGCCTTCTTCACTTGAGAATTGATACTTTTCTTCTGGTTGGCAAATGTCACTTCCCCACAAATATAGCAAAAATTGTCCGCAGTATTAACACACTTTCGAGGCATTACTGTTCTTTATTGTACGTAAATGGATAAAATAAAAAGTTTTATGTAACAGTAGCTTGAACTGTCTCGCACAACGTCTAAAATATTTTAAATGCTGAACCTATCTGATTGGGCTTTATATAGTACACTGCTTACGTCAGCTTCAGCAGCCGCCTGGCATTAGTATAATAGGCCTACACATGTATAGTACACTGCTGACGTCAACTTACTTCAGCAGCCGCATGGCATTAGTATTGCATTGCATCAGAAAATGATGCAATCAACTGTGGATGATGTGAGCATGATGGTATTATGCAATGTTACATCATTATTCCGGATGTTGCTGCAGTCCTACTGGAGAAATTTACACAGTGAAACATAGAAAATGAGGTATATGAATATCTTCAAAACGAGAGCCAATACAAATTTTTCACGGTTATATTCGTGTTCGGCACACCAAAATACTACAGATTAGGGCCTTTTCAAGTCAGTAATGATTTCACTGTTGACCAGTGTAATCAGCATCTAGTACGAACGACTATATGTATACACACATACGATATTATTATATACCCATTCAATCTTAAATGGCTGATATGGCGTTCGATATAGATGTTCAATCTTTGATTTCGTATCGCACACCTAACATTTCCTATCGCAAACTCAGCCTGGAACTACTTTTCCAACTTAAATTATTCAATAATAGTCCACTTAAAAAGTATCGGAAACGATTTATTGCGATTTATTTTAAGTTATTAAAAAATAAAAAGACACGTTTGCAATTATAAAAAATCCAGCCATATTATGTGAAAATGGCTGCTTTTGCCACTGGAGATAACGGTGGAGTACAGTAAGACTCCAAATTCGGTTTTTGGGCTTTTCACGGAATCTACCGTCGCGAAATTGGAGGTAGTTGAGGTTCCAACACTATTCTGAAAAGAATGCTTGACAATGAGTTCTCATATGAAGCTGGTGTGCAAAGTGACACCAAACATATGAGAGAGAGAGAGAGAGAGAGAGCAAGTACTTTGCCGCTGAAATAGTGTATTGAAATTTTAAAAATTCAGACGAAGAAAGAAAGACTCTGGGAGTACTATCGATATAAATAGGTAATTAAGGGATAGTATCTACGGTTAGCGCATTTGAACTTCGAATTAGTTTGCTAATTACCACAAAGTGCGGGTTCGAGTCTCGGGCTCGGCCAATGTGGATATGTGGGAAAGCTTGCCGGTAGCTTCTCGTGGGTCGGTGGTTCTTTCCGGGGTTTTCCCGGGTTCTTCCTCCACCATTAATACTGGCTGTCATGTATAGCCTATCTTGTGTTGAAAAATGGCGTTTAAAGTTATAACAACAACAACAACAACAACAACCACAAAGTGCCGAATTCTGGGCGCAGTGACTTTAAACAAAAAGGTCTTATAAACCGAAGAACAAAAAATTATGTACCTGTTGATCTGTTTTCCAGCTGAGCAACGACGACACAGAGAGAAGAAATCCCACAATTAAATGATCTAAAATTTTAAACTTGACCAAAATCTATTTCAGCTTCAGAGTTTCAAAAATATACTTAGCATAGTTTTTCTTTATTTTTTAAAATTATATTATTATTAAAAAAACAACCATTTTTGAGGAGCAAATTTAAGCGGAGAAACTGTAAATTTACTGAGGAGTCGAACTTGTTTAGTAAATATGATGATAAGACCGACAACCATTGACACCACAGAGGTAGAAATATCAGAGAGAGAGAGAGAGAGAGAGAGAGAGAGAGAGAGAGCAGCTATTTTGACGGTAATACAAATTTAGAAGAATTACAACGTGTTGCAATGTTGCTGAGACGTTTTCATAACTGGGGCACACTCAGAGTGTATTTTGGCTTACATTTTTAATTCCTTCGACTGTTAAATAGAAAATAAAAAAAGAAAACAGGACATTATTGCTTTAAATTTTTCAAGCAAAAAATGTATAAATGAATGTTAGACAAATACAGAGTTTTCGTTTTCTTAAAATATATGATTAAATTGTCATCTTTAAGTTGAATGCATCATTAATTTCTTTTATTAAATGAAAACAAAAAAGTAAACAGAGACTTTGAAAGTAATGTAAATGAATTGGCTTTCTGAATAAAATTGAATGTATGTAATTATGATTAGTACGTGAAACTTATCCAGAAATTTGCTTGGAAGTAAAGTGTGCTTATTCAGCAAGTAGAGTGTAAGAAAAAAAAAGTCACTTACTGGTCCAAGCCTAGGTTCCATTTAAGCAGTAAGGAACAAAAATCGACTTGCCTATGACTGCAGTTGAAATCCATTCATACGTTCCATACAATACTTGTAAACATTCAAAACTACAGTAAATAGCCATATCTGCAATGCAGACAACGATGCTGCAACTACACAGTATATATCTAGTGTGCGCCCCGCTTACGTAAATGGAAAGTTATCAGAGGGTTTTATAATATCTTTACAAAACGTAAAATGCCAACTTCGCTTTTCTAAAACTATACATTAAAAATAAATATAACAGTGTATGAATAAAAAGTGGTTTGTAATAAATACAAAACTAAATGTTTGCTCTGAGTCGAGGGAAAGAATTAATTTGTTACGGCGTAGGAGCATACGTCTCGGCATGAGGGCCTCGACATTCATACGCCGTGTTCTCTCCACCCACTCGGAGCAAAACACATATGTAGTTTTTTCTATGTTTTTAAATCATGATTACGAAGAGGTATTTTCACAGTCTCCACCAAAAGGTGTCCGGAACATGCTGCCAGTACTGTATTAGTACACCCGTATGGAGGATATTATATCTACCTGTACTCGGTTGATCTTGGGGATATTTCTATAGCCACTATTTAAAGATGAAATGTTATGTCAGTAGGTACGTTCTATGTGCCATTTCAGAGTGGAAATTGTTTCTCTTTCACTGATCTATTACTGAGTTTTACATCTTGCACCTACGGGAAGTAAATAATTTTGTCCTGATTGTTTGATGTTGTTGTCTCGCCACACATGTTTCGTTCGTACCGGTCTCCGATATCTACTGCACTGCTTTAGTGTGGAGCTAATACGAAGACTGCAACTTAATGTTGTTATAACTGTGTTATTACTATTCGCACTAATAAACAAAAAGTCCATAGCTTAGATACGAAAAGAGAATTTCAACTATCTCTGCACAATTTCATTAACTTGCGTACAAAGCAAAGAAATAAAGTCTTTAGCAGTATTGCCATATTTCTAAGATGTTCGTACTGCGTTGTTTACGACAACACCATCACGGAAGCAAACAATAATGTTTGAGACTGTTATGTATATTTAATTTGTATTGTTTGTTAGTTTTTATCATTATATGTTACATATAAAATTATTATTTGTAATGACCTTGTCAATAGCATGTTCATTGCGTACATAACTAGGGTCACTCATTCTTTAAACAAGACAATACATATCTTATATTTCTAAGTGTAGGTTATGTATTAGGATCATTATTAATGTAAACATGTTTATCTTAATCTGAGTCGGGGACATTACCTCATGAAAAAAACATGGTCTACCTGATATTTACCATGTGATTTTATTATAATTTTAGCAACACATTTGATCTTTTTGACAACTTAAAAATGTACAGAAATGAACTTTTGACCCTCTTCCATGTCCTACTTTTATGTCTTAGTTTTCTATAAAATCTTGTTTACTTGAAATATTAACCATTCTTGCGACACCACCTGAACCAGAATCATTGTTATTGTTGTGGTCAGCATTTCATTTGGACGAAATTATTCAAATTATTATTCACTGAAAATAACAAAGTGCTCATGTTATCGGTGCACGTGCATAGTTGGGTTTGAACGTGTCTGCCTCACTTGTTGAATCTTTGGATATCAACGGCTCGGATGGCAATATCTAGGACGGTTAGCGTATATTTGTATATGTATTCGCGTACCTTATAATGTGGGAGAAATAAAAGCTCATCCTAGTAAACTTCGTTTGGGTTTAAATATTAAACGAACCAGGGGAAATATTTCTTGGTGCGAATAGGTAAATCTGCAATAATGCTTGTTCGGCCAGTCAAGCTTCAACTACCCCGTGAGTAACCTTACCCGAGCTCGCTAGCTATTCAACGAATGTTTCACACGCCCAATAACCGCCGGATCTGTAGTATCTTGTGGCCAGTTTATCATCCATATTTATTATGTCAACCTGTTTTTCCTCCCAGCGCAATCGCGACCTTTATGCCTCCTTTAATAATCCGTTTGGCGATTATTTCTCCGAGCTTAGGAATGATCGTGTTTAAGTAATGGATGAGATCCACGTTGAAGCAAGAAGATCGTTTCATATTTAATTCGCGAGATCATGTGGGTAACATGCAGCATCCACTTGGTTTACAGGTTCTTCCTTAGGCGGTTTATTGAAATCAATTCGAAGATGCAATCATGTTCCTGGCTCACAGTGGTTGCATCTAGGAATACGATTTTCGCCAATATAGTTACCCTACGTACCACGTGTAGCTACGTTAAAGCAGCGGAGATATCACCGCGGAGACGTTTTTATTATTATTTTATAGACCTTGACCCTATGGACCTGAATGGTCCGACAAACATAAACTTCTTTCCTCTACAGCTGACGCAGATTTCAGCGAGTCTGCCTCTACCATTAGGCGTTACAGCCTTAGTTGGATTTGCAGTACAAGTTTTCATGCGACATCTCACACAATATGAACGAATGATGAAAAGTTACGCAACAATTGACATTCAACATGGTATCACAAAAGATAATTTTTCACCGCCATTGGCATTACTGCATTGATGAAAACTCTCAAGAATAGTTCAAACGAAACATGTCCGTGTTTCCTGATTCCGGTCAAGCGCTCATTATTGACCCAGCTGGATCTGCGAAAACCCAACGGTTGCTGAATCTAATCGTGCCATGGTTAACATGGGATCAATTGTATATGATTTTCTCATCTGTAGACGATCAACATTTTTGTGATGTACTAAATGATTTCACAGATAGGTCTTCGGCATTCATCATAGGGTTCTTTCTCATGATCGATGAAGTCCCTGCTTTTGACGCCAATGAGCACAATAATCTTGTCGTGTGCGATGATGTGATGTTTGACTGGAAAGACAATCCCGTGAGAACATTTTCTCGAGACCTGCACAATACCACAAAAGTGATTTATATGAAAAAATAACACGCATAAGTACCCAAAGTTGTCAGGTACAACTCCAACATGTTGTTGCTATTTCGTGAGATTGAAAGCATGATCTCGCTAACATTCATTAGAATTAGTACAACGTTAATTACTCTTGGGATTAGTTTCGGAATATGTTTGAGGGGATCACCCAGGACCTATCTAGTTTCCTCACGATTGACTTCACTGACGCGCCGTGCAAATATCGCGCGAGTTTACACAAAATAATCTTGATAACCACAATAAATGTATTCACTGTCAACCGTCAGCTTTGTCATAGGATTGTATGGAGACGACACCTCAAAGCTGACCATAATCGACTGAAACTTCGCGACGATTGCATAAGTGTCCGTAAATGTGTCAAAGATGTGTGTGCATCGCGACAGGCCACACGGAAAGACCTTAAAAAAGTGTTTGGACCAATGATCAAACTCACAGGTAAAACGGCGGAAAAAGTAAAGAAAGTTTCGGCAACCACCACCAAGATGATTCAGACGATCGCCAAAACGCGTAGTAACTTCACGGGGCCAGTTTAACCAGCAAAGCAGGGGGGAAACACTGACCTCTTAAGTTTAACAAATATAATCAACCATCGGTGTGCCAGTTTAAACTAGAGACCAGCTTGTTACTTCAGAACGTGAAAACTTCCAGATGCATATTACATCGCCACTCGTGAAAACACTCGGAGATTGTTTCTAGAACGATGAAGTGAGGTGAAATCACGTCGGTTACATTCCCCGTCGATTGTATTTGAACAAACGTTTACTCAACTAGGAAAGAAAGATCTCAGCTGTTATTCAGAAAGGACACATTTGTCCATGTAACAGTTCTTGGATGAAAACGAGAACGACCGTTAAAGAGACCAAGCACGGGCGTAATGTTTGTGTTTCTAAATAAAGGTGGCATCAAACCCACAAAACGCACAATCACCGGAGACATAAATATTTCAGAGGAAGATATTTTCTATGAGAGTGTATAGCATTTGTACCAGTCAAGAAATGTAAGTGGGTAGAAGTGCGTGTGACTGTTGGACCTGAACAAGGCCAGCCTGTCAAGCATTTGTATTTCATGATGACAATGTTCCAGACAACTCTAGATGGAAAGCTACTGATGACTCCTCGCACAGATAAAGTGATAAGTTAGAATATCTGCAGAAATCTCCGCTTCCCCAAAAGAGTAATTTCCTTTTGAAACGTTGAAGAATATAAAATACCAAGAAAACAGGCAGACCTTCCGCCGCAAATCATTGTGGACATGCAAAAATGACACAGTTCTATTCTTGCAAAAGAAGTCCATGAAATATATGGAATCAGCTCAATCAAATTATATCAGACGTCGAATGCTCTCAAATATCGCCCATCTGTCAAAGTATCTGGTATCAACAAGAATGATCTACAGCCCATATTTAATAATAATTGGTCAGCGACGGATAACGCAAAAACATCTGGTATTGACGAAGATGACCTATTAGGTATGATTGATAATATTCAGTCTGTGAGGCTTGGATTCGATAATGTAGAAGGAAAAATATCAGACATGGATAATAAAACAATTCTAGCTACAACCCAAGGCAATATTTTAGACCACAAGGTCAGCTCTTATAGTGCTCACTGTACTTTCAACAGTAGGCTGATGATTTACTGAAGAAATTATAGCTAATTGTATGGAACAACATTGGTCAAAAGAAAGCAAAAAGTTGACAGAAGATTTATTAGGTGCATTCCAGGAAGAAATCAATGAAAAATTGGACGTTTACTACTATGATTCTTGTCTGGCAAGACAAGCTTGAACTCAATATTTGCTTCAATCCCTCTTCTCATATAGGTCCTCTACGTGGAAGCTCCATTTTTCGAAGCGTCTCACGCGCGGGTTGAGTACCCTGGTCGGTAATCGCTAACTTCGATACTTGTTTTGGAGGCCCACCGCAGGTTACAATCGCCGATGCACGCGCCTACGAAGTGTATTTACTTTACTGGTGATCAAACTAGCAAAGTACTAATTTTATCTTGACAGGATGCCTTAACTTTGCTGGCAATCAGACTGGCGAAGTAGTGACTTCATCTTGACAGGGTGCCTTAACTTTACTGATAATCGTACTGGCAAAGTAGTGGTTTTATTTCTTGACAGAGTGTTTTAACTTTGCTGATAATCGTACTGGCAAAGTAGTGGTTTTATTTCTTGACAGAGTGTTTTAACTTTGCTGATAATCGTACTGGCAAAGTAGTGGTTTTTTTTCTTGACAGAGTGTTTTAACTGCTGATAATCAAACTGGACATGAAGCGATTTTATCTTGACAAAATATCGGAACTTTACTGGTTATCGGACTGGCAAAGTACTGATTTTATCTTGACAGAGTGTCTGAACGTTACTGGTAATCGTACTGACAAAATAACGATTTTTTCTTGACAGAGTGTCTGAAAGTTACTGGTAATCGTACTGACAAAATAGCTATTTCTTCTTGACAGTTAGAATAATATGTGGTATAAACTCTTGACTTTAGATTATTCACCTCATAAACAGATAAACAAATGCTACAGGAGAAAATACATCATCTTATTTCTTCCAATAAACCGGAGTGAATAATTCTTAAACCAAACTTTACTTTTCTACTGTTTTTGACCTATCTCTGAAATTAATCTAATCAATGAAATTTCCAAGAATATATTCTAAACTACTACTTGATAGTCTTTAAATCATCTCTTTTCTCGGTGTTCCTGACTGTATGTTAGCAGACGTTGCCTGGTTAATTCATTCCTATAAATGAAAGAGAAAGTACCCATATGTTTTCGTTATCTGTCAAGCATAAAACAATAGCGTCAAATTTTGCTTTAACTTCTCCGTCAGCTTCCCAACTGGAACCAGCTTCCAATGCTTAGATTTCGCAAATGGTGGAGGCATCTTAACGGTGCTTCAAGCTGACAGGGGACTCCGCCCTGTCGATAAAGTAACTAGAACTCGATTTCATAGAGCTATACAATAAACATTCAAGTGCAAAAGGAGTTGCAGCCTAACATAACAATTTTATGCGTTTTTGAGCTTGCGACTGGGGATATAGTACTATGAAAATCAATATTCACATATTTTGGTGGTCCTGGCTTTGTTGAATTCTGAACGTAAAATTCGTGTTTTGTCATCATCACTAAGGTCAAAAACACTACAGAGCAACAACTACAGTGAGACAGTTTTCTTCTATTAGGATTGTATACAACTTTCTGTCTCTCTCAGTGTCTCTTTCTCTGTCCATCCGTCCGTCTGTCTGTCTGTCTCTTTCTGCCATAAGTTCCATCTAACCTCGCATGAATGCATCTTCACGCGAAAGGAAACTTCATTTCACAGGAACGAGATGACTGCTAAAAATAAAAAAACGTTAAAATTCAACATATTTTAGTCCCAAATTTTTCAACACATTTTAGTCCCTAATTGCTCAACACATTTTAGTCCCTAATTTTTCAACCCATTTTAGACCCTAATTTTGCAACCCAAGTTCATGTCATATGTATCTGGAAAGAAAGAAGAAGCATGAATAGTTTTTAACAATGTTATGTCATTCTTGCAATGAAATAGAACGTAAATTGCACAGTCGAAGCTCTTGCTCCTAATTACTGAAATGGAATAACATTAGACGTGAATGATGTTAGTGTCAACATTTGCTTTGGCAAGCGGTTGTTCGTGCAGGAAACCAATTTGATAGACCGCAAACCCTGTTAGGATTTTTGTTTTACCGACGACTGTCATTTCATCAACCTATTTATACAGCATGTAAAACGCGGAAAGAAAAACAATGAAGTTCAATTTCAGACATGTTAGTTGGTTTAATGATTTTATCCTTGAGCTCCCATAAGAGTACTAATTTGAAAAGCCTCAAGAACATGCTGGTTTTGCACCAGAACCTATTCATGAACAATCGAATGTTCCAAAATAGTTATTTGAATGGCACATTAATTATATCTGCGAACAATTGTCGCTAAGGCTATTAAATTTGTCAGGTGAATATACATACAAACACTGTACCTTCAAGGATGAATATTGGAAAATAAAGTAATATTTATTTGGAAATTATAGATTAAATACTGTCTCTGTACATTTAAACATGTTTTGTTTTTTGCACCATTGTATAGCGAAACGTGCATCTCAGACTTTGCAATTTAAAATACGCAAAGGACAAAAGAACATAATGAAGCTTAAAAATCCCGACTTTGCTACTGAACAAAAGCCCGTATGTAAATACAACGTATTACTTTGAAAAGATTAAATACTTTTTTAGATTACACCCTTAAAGAAAAGCATAAAAATTCATAAATTAGCCATCATTTTTAGCATTTTTAAGGTCTCTCCATTTTCTTTTATCGTTAGTCGATTTTAATTGTTACGCGTTCGATATATTTAAGTTGGTAGATATGAAATAATGCAAACTCTTGCAGTAGAACGTCATATTCCCTATACTAAGCTTGTTTCTCAACAACATTCACAATCACATGCTTACAAAGAAGATGCGCTATAAATATAATCAGTACCCAGTAGTATAATATAAATTACATATCATATAACAAAACCATTATCAGTTTAAATACAAAATTCAATCATTGATTTGAGAATAAATTCATTTCGCAGACATATTCTTCTTGTCCCAAATTCCTTATCAGTACGTATGGTTATATATGCATTTTCCTGTTAAAATCGATGGCAAAATCATCTGTCCGGCATTGCACTAGGCGTTTAGCAGGAATCGTCATAGCTCAGAAACCATCTGGCCCCTGTTCATGGCACGGTGGCACACTTGCACAAGCAAAATAATACAAGACTCAGAACAATAACGGATGATGTGAAAAATTCAAGGTAACATCAATTTCTTTTGATGGTCTTAGGAACTCAAGCTAAGAAGAGTTTTTAAGCTGAATTTGAACAATGTCTTTCAAAAGTATCAGGGATGCCGGTTCTGCTATTGACACATGGTGCATGAAGTTTGATGACTGCGAAGACAGAGTGCCCAAAACTTGATTCAAACATTTTAAAATACCCGATATAAAACACAACTAATAAAAAAACACGTCGAAAGACCTATTTCATTTTAAGTGATGCAGTTTGAAGGAAGAATTATAAAGCAGCAAGATTTATTACAATGACTTAGTAGATAAATTTACATGAACATTTAAAATAGTCAAGGGAGGGGGGTGGGGGGTAATCTTGAATTACAAGAAGGTGAAAAGAACTGTATATCTAAGGAAAACTTAATATATCTAGTTTTTTTTATTGTTATACTATAGTATCTGATAATGTATTAAAGATTAATTTTGAATTAGAGGATAAAGAGTCGGCTCAAAGGAAAACATATTGTAGATGGTGTATACTGGGTTGGGATGAAATCCACTTTAAGAAAATTTAATATGATGTAATGTAGTTTATGTGTCAAGTGTATGGCTTTAAATGAATCATAACTTATTAAAAATGACCGTTAGACACCAGGCTGTTGAAACCTGGGCTGTTATGCTGTTGAAACTTGATAGTACGCAAAGACAGTTTGAAGAAATAAAATATAAAAAGGAAAGAAAATTCGAAACTCAAGGATCTTTCGACAATCCAGCCACCATGGATCAAACATTCTCACTGGTTGAAATCAAGTTACATAAATTTTTGAAATACTTCAAGACCCATAACTCTGTCATACAATGGTCAAGAAGGCTCCAAATCGAAGAAGAATTTTATGTCGTGTATCTATAGAATGCAGTCCATTTTTGGTGGCAACCAAATCACAAGATCGTTTATTTTCGAGAGGAGGAATGCGTGCATTGAAGAACAGAAAAACGTAATTGATGGATCGTCGAATCTCCCCACCTACCACTCAAACTGAACAGATTGCAATTAACTATGAATCGCTCAGCACTGATATCGCTGACTAAGCCTGCACCTTACATAATAAAAAGAAGGCTGAACGTTTGTAATCTGGGTCGTTGAAGCGTCTTGGACATAGTAAGTAGTGTAAATATGATAAATATATAAATCTAAATAGCAGATAATTTAAATTTCTTAAGCCAATTTTCGTGAAATTGTTCAGAAAATACGGACTGTTTATTTTACTGTCAAAGAAGTATTAACCAGACATAACAAGCGAAACTTTACACTATGATATACAAATTAGCAGGCAGGTCTGTTTCTTTTGAAGAGAGTTATCAATTCAAAGATATTCTTTATGTGCGAAAAGCAGGTAACACGTAAGCAAATTTGCGATAAAAATATTTACCTACCTTGGCCAATGTATATAAAGAAATTTACAGGTCGCATTAATACGATATCCCTTAGCTCAGGGCTATCTAAATCGTAATTGGGCTCTTCTTCCGCAACAATCTGCATGTCTATGAAGCCTCTTGATTTTTTCAGTTTGTAAACAAAACCTCTCAATGGCAAGTATATTGTTATTTGGGCAAATGCTTTCTTTAAGCCCACTGGTTCTTATCCTACATTGTAAGATTTTTTTTCTAAAACACTGGTTGGTCATGACGGGTTAGGTCCGATTACGTTCTCTCTGAACTCGGACATTCGTTGGAATCTACCAAGAAATGCCCTTTCTTACACTGGGTCTAGAGGTCTACCTCCACAACTGAGTCTTTCAGTGAAATGAAACATTTTAATATATCGGCATCTAACAAAAGGAACCAGACAACAGAAATCTGCAGCTGCTTAGTGACTGAATATTTCAAAAAGCATCCATGATTTAATCAAAGTAACAGAATATGTTAAGTGGGTAGGTAGAATGCAAAGAATATCCAGAAAGAAATTTGAGGTGAAAAAAAACGTCGCAAGGTGATATACGTTAACTGTTAAAAAAGAAGTTAATGCATGTAAAGAAGACAACAAAGAGATCTGAACCAACTTATCTCGAAATAGCAAAATTAAAATCACAACCAAATCACCATACTTTTCAGCCATATAAAAATGGAATTTAGCTTGGTGAAGAAGGCAATAAAGTACATGTGCAGATTACCAGTTTTCCTAACATGTTACCAATTAAAACTTATTGAGCTCGCTAACAGGTGATAAATTCGATTGATATCCACAGAAAAGGATGTCAAAGAAATCAACAGTGTATGGACAGTATTGACCAATTATGCGTGCAATGTTGATTAAATGTAATAAAAAACGAGCACACTTTTAAAAACAGAGAAAAAATAACACGAAACGAAGCATTACTCGAGTGAATAGACCACAATCCAGTTATATTTATATCTGTCCTTATTATATCCATTAAAACAATATAAGGTGAGAGCGCTTTTGTATTTGAGGCTTCGAATAATGGTTTTAGCAAATTTACTTGTAGGATATCATTATCATTCAGTAGCAGTCGTCATTGGATGTTATTCTCACGTGACAGGCTACACGTATGGAAGAAAGAGTTATTCAATGGAGTTAATTGTCCGTTTGGAGTGATTCTTTCAACAACATCTTTGCATGTTGCTTGGAACCGTGTGCCGAAGTCTATATCAAGGGCTACATTTGATCGAGTGTTTGACTTGTTGTTTTTTTCTCACAGCAAACTGGTTCTCGGAAGGTCATCTGGTTTAATGTGAACTGTGGAAAAGAATTGACAGTCATTTATGTGGTAAGAAATCTAAAAGTCCCATTTAAAAGAAAATTGAGAAAATATGGTGTGAAAATCTTGCGTTTTGGTTGAACTGTGTACATCCAGCTTATTGAGCTGAGGAGTATCGTGTTTAGTTATTGTGTCAGAAACAAAAAAAAAAAAAAAAAAAAAAAACGCCCAATAACTGGTTTGGTTTTGAGCCGGATCACTGTCGCGTGCCATATGGTATTTATTATGGTAAAAAGACGAGCGATGTAATCTCCCAGTGCCGAATTTCGATTTGTCCTTAACGACGTGTAATGGGGCTGCCTTAGGGTTTAGCAGTTTCACTGTTTTCGCAAATTTGGATCCCAGTACAGCGTCCTCTTTCCATGGTGAAAGGTCGTCGCTAAGGTACAAGCCACATGGTGTTCTAACTCCTGACTACCTGATTGTTAAATCAATATATATTTTCAAACACAAATGCTATGTATACAGTTTTTTAAATCGCTGTATCGTATTGAACATGTTGCCAAACAGGTTGATATATTGTAATAGTGTTTTTTTTTTTTAAAAACTTCACAGTGATGCGTGTTACAATTTTATACCGATCCTTTCTTGTTCAAACCTAATGTGAAAACTGGTTTATACTAATCTATATGACAATCACTTTGCTTCTTCCTCGTGAATCGTTTTATATATAAACTTTTCGCATTAAGAGGGAAAGAGCGTATTTTAATACACCAGTGTAAAACTGAATCTCCAAGTATCTTACAAATGATATATTCAAAGACGGAACAATTAGGTTTTCTCTGCAACCTTCGTGAAGCCTATACTCATGAAAGATATCCTAGATCAATTAACACGGCAATATCTCATTTTCTAGGACTAAGGTGGCAATTTAAAAACATTAATTTCTGCAGTCTGAAATACTGGTTTTCACAAATGCATTGAAACAGCTATCTTTTTATCTGTATTTAGTCGGTCTAAATAATTCCTCTGGCCATAAGTTCGGCAATACTTGTTTTATTCTTTCGAAATAAAAATCAAAAGTGTTGTGTCCTTCTAAAACGGGACACTTCATCCTTGTTTTATATTAAAACAACAACAACAATAAAAAACAAAACAAAGAAACAAACCAAAAAACAAGACCCCCCAAAGAAGAAAAAAACAACAAAAAATAAAACAAAGCAAAACAAAAAGCTAACATGTAGAGCTCTGAAACACGAAAAATATCACCATTCAATTTCTTCTGTAGAAAGAAATCCGTCTTTAATTAAATGAATGTAATTTCTTGTCGCGCCGAAATATAACTGTTACCCGTTGTCATTGAAAATGCTATTGTTAGAAGGGTAGCTCATACAAAGATACAGTGGCACTAAGAATAACGGATATATTGAATTGTCTTAGTACGGTCTTTACTGTTTTTCTTAATAACATAATTCCGTTGTTTTTCTGTCTGATGCACAAACGGTTTTCTCAAAAGACACTCCACAAATGATAATAGTTGTCCTTACTAAAACTTAATAAGTTGTTATAAAAAAATCCCTTACTAAAACTTTTAAATAGAAGACGTTAAACATTTATTTGCAATTGTCTTGATTTTTCTCAGGCTTTCTGTAAGCTATGGAGAGTTGGCTTAAGGAGATAATTGATTACCACTGCAGTAAAGTAGAACATACTCAAGTTATACTGAATATGTTTATGGATGAAGTCTTGCATCTTCCACAATGGAAATAAATCAAAGCATTTCTTTGCGATCAAGACGTTAGGCAAGGCGAAAATCTTTCTCCTATGTTTTTTGTCATGTATCTAATGACTCCGGGAATCACTTTTTTTGAGTTCGAGTTGAAATAGCATTTCGATAAGTTAATTTTTGGATGGGTATATGGTAAGGTATTTCGAATGAGTTCTTTTACTTTATGTTGGCGGTGTCGTTGTATTTTCAGACAATCCAAACGATATGCAAAATAATCTTGACGTATTCTTTAATTAGTGCAAAACTATAAACTAATCATTAACACAAGCAGACCCAATGTTATGCCGTTTGGGAAATGTAAAAAGAGACAAAATGTGAAGTTAAACAATTAGGAAATTCTGAACTGGAAATTTACAAAAATTATAAATATTTAAGATTGATCCTTGCTAAGAATGGTATATATTTATTATGAATAAGAACATATTTAGTCACGCCAGGAACGTTATGTACATTTTTAAGAAAAGAATAGTAAATCTCACTTTTGCATGTTGACTGTCAGCATAAACATTTTGCACTGACGATAGTTCCAATTCTTACATACGCATCTGAGATCGAGGGTTTTCAAAAAATTAGATACAGTAGAACTGGTTCATTTAGACTTTCCTAAATATGTGATACAAATGATTAAGTCCGTCCACACATATTCTTTATGGTGAGTTAGGTAGAGCCGCTCTTTATTTGCAAATAAAAAGGAAAATGGTCGACAGCTGGATAAATATCATTAATGGTATAAAACAACGAAACTGTCTAATATCATGTATATGAAGCTATTGCACGATTATAATATTAGTCTAGACAGAAGTAAATGGATACAGGGCATTCATAACATTTTATTGGAAACTGGGTTTCAATTTATCTGGGTCAATCAAAATATTCCCACTAAATCCTGGTTGGATTCTACCTTGAAGGAAAAACTTCTTGATCAGTTTATACAGAATCATCTTTTACTGACTCGAAAAAAAGCATATACGTATATACATTTTAAAACGGAATTAAAATTAAAACATTTCTCAAAAGATTTATAAAATATAAGGCAAATACAATATAGTTAGGAAAAGTTGCATAGACATGAAAAATTGTGCAAATTGTGCGTGCAAAACTGTGTGATGAGGAATTTCGTTATCTCATTGAATGCAGCTATTACAGAGAACAACAAAGCAACTACTACCCAAACACTTCTATATCGGACCAAAGGTACCAAAATTTACAGAAGTTTTGAGTTCTGAGAAAATTGGCATTCTAAGAGAACTCTGAAAAAAGTTATTTATCAAAATTTCATTAATTTCTAATCGTTTTTACTCGATCTATATGTTGTTCTTTCTACTTTTAAGAAGAGAAGAGTATCATAGATTCGTTTCTTTTAAAAAAAGTAATGAGTTTGTTTCGGATTAATATGTGTTCCATTTATCGCAGTTTATATTCTGTCTTTCCGATTTTGCCAACATGTATGCATTTAATATTGTATTTGCTCGTATTCCGTTGGAATGTTGGTTGAGATATTGCTGTCAGTCTGAGTTAAGTTTCAATTATTTTGAAAATAATATCATCCATGGCTGACGTTCACATATGCAAAGTGAGATAATCACATTTTACTTCATATGTTGCTCTTTGCAGTCAGAGTGTAATAAAAACTGATTCATTATAATTGACAGTTTTAACTTCATTCTGAAAGAACAAAAGATGACAAGAATCTTAACTGTTTTCGTCTGAATAAAATTGCTAAATAAAAGTCATAGATGTGCTGAAAAAGGCAACAATATAGCAAATGAGATCAGCCACTATTTTATATACATTTTTATCTGTCAGATTCATCAATAATTATACAAAAGGATTATTGAACCAAGCGATAAGCAAATTCTCTTTACAAATTTATGTCATGCTTTAGGAATCAGGTTCTTTACAACCATTTTTGTTGTTTTTGAAATGAAAGGCAAAGATAAAGAGCGATTACTTTGTCTTTAACCCAGTCTTTATTGATATTGAAAACGCCTGTGCCATTATACACAGTTTTATCCAGCTCGTGGAGTGGAAAGACTATCTATCTGAGTGATTTACACCTTGGGAATATCTTACTGTTAAATGTATAAAAATACATGTCATGTTGTTATTTGTGCTATAACTGTAGCCGTTTTCGGGAGAATGGTGTAAATAAGTGTAACTAATTGTGTTTTTATTTTATGAATTTGATAAGGATTATCCAAAGCTGTTCATGATATTATTTGTACATGCATATCTACGTACTTGCGTGTGTACATACATACATACATACATACCCCTGTCTCAGATCACTCACATCTCGCCTAAGTTCACTTGGGTTCGAGTCTCGGCTAAGCTAACGTGGATATGCGAGAAAGCTTGCCAACAGCTTCACATGGGTCGGTGGTTCTACTTGGGACTCTTCCTGTATTTTTCCTGCAGAAAATATATCGGCGACCATTTATTGCCTATCATGTGTTCAAAAATAGCGTTAAACCAACAAACCAAAGTCCAAGCAAACCAAGCCTCTCTGATCCAATACCACTGTTTCATGGTACAAGTTAGGAAACGATGTTGAAACTATCAGCTCTACGCGAGTATAGTACTATCAGCTGTTTAAAAATACCGAGCCAGAGATCTGACGTTAAATTTGTAACATACTTTTTAAAATGATTCCATTAGTGAAATAAAATCTATTTATTGTGAAGGTCGTGTAAATTATGTTTTAAATCACGAGACAGGAGATTTGTTGAATGTGTTGTGAAATCTCTTATATTTCAGATAATCATTATGAAGATTGTATCCTCTAGATCCACTATTGATTGATGTGAGTCGATTGATATTCCGTAATTATAAATTAAATTAAAACAGTATGTGCATATGTTAAACGTAATTAGTCACCCATCTGCTGCTCGAGTGTCTTTTAACACGAATAATAGCGGTTTCGCCATCAACTAATGGTACTCGTTGGATTATTATCGACCACGAATGTCACTTCTCTGTAGAACAGCTCTTGTCTTCATGCAGTGTGGATTTAACATGTTCTAAAACCAGAACATTCTAATATAATACGCTTTCCTCTTGAGCTAATAATACGGTTTGGTTCTTGGCACTGATGGAACGAAAATGCACTGACATTATGTCACTCATGGTAAAACAAGTCATACGTGAATCTGTCGAACACGGGAGATGGTTTTAATGCTGTACTTCCCAAGACCAACAAGTAAGGCTATCGTAAAATGGGTGTACTTAACCTACTCATTTTGATTGATAATATTTGTAATAGTTCTTCGTATCTTTTCAAACTTGTAGAATTTATCATTTATTCATTCGGCTATGCCAGTGGTCGACATAAACTGGAAAAGGGAAACGAAAGTGGATCATGACTCATCAGTGTCAAGGCTAATGGACAAGTAGTTCCTTCTTCAAGGAGCCAAATGAATTCTCGGTTTAACATTTTATTTCTTATATCAGTATTCAATGAATGATTCTCTCCAAATCGATGTAATCCAATGAATTTTTAATGCAGTATTCTGAAAACAGTATAATTTCATTATTGTCTCCCTGAAATCCATTAGTTTGCAATAGCTTTATCTCGTAATCTCAAATGGTAGATGTCAATTTTATTGCTTGACTTGTGAGCAGAAGCTCGTTGATTCGGCACTTAGAAATAAGGGAAAAAATCGAATGAAAAAGATTCTTTTCAGTGTTTCTGTTTCTGATCTTTTTAAAACTTTAACGAAATCAAATATGATTGTTGTTTGTGGGATCATTAGATTTTCTATGATGAGCTCACTTTAACTTAAAACATATTCCCCATAGGAATTATATTATTCGCAAACTTCTATAAATTCAATTTATTACAAAAACATATTCCCCATAGGAATTATATTATTCGCAAACTTCTATAAATTCAATTTATTACAAAAACGTTTCACGATACCAGGTTCAAAATACACGTATAAAAGCACTTCTTCTCAAGCCAGTAACTTTGTAATTTGGACGTGGAGTAGTGTTCAGAATCTAAAACCAATCGAACCTTTGTATTAAGAAAACCTTTGTTAGACACCAATACATTTCAAACTGCCCACAATTTTCAGCAATAGGATGTTCAGACTTGCTAAGATTATACATAGCATTCGGAATAGGTTGTACAAACTCTCTCAGACTACACCTAATATTCGGAAATAGGTTGTACAAACTCGCTCAGACGACACCTAATTTTCTGAAACAGGTTGTACAAACTCGCTCAGACTACAAATAATATTCTGAAACGGGCTGTACAAACTATCAGACTACACCTAATATTCTGAAACAGGCTGTACAAATTCGCTCAGACTACACATAATGTTCTGAAACAGGTTGTACAATCTCTCTCAGATTACACATAATATTATGAAATAGACTTTACAAATTCGCTCAAACTAAACATAATATTCTGAGTGTGTGTATGTGATTTAGATTTTTAACAACTTTTCAGTCATATCACTACGATGTCTGCAGTCTGACGGTTTATAGTGATGTCTAGCAATGGGGCATCATGCCCCAGACATGTACCATGATATACCACCCTGTCACATTATCCTGACACCAGGCCGACCAGTACTAACACTAACCTGTTAATGCTGAGCACCAAGCGAGGCAGCTGTTAGTACCATTTTTTTATATATACAGGTTTTGGTATGAAACGGCCGCGGTTCGAACCTGCGACCTCCCGTATCCAAGGCGGACGCTTTAACCATCAGGCTACCGGAACATAATATTCTGAAACAGGCTTTACATATTCGCTCAGACCACACATACTATTCTGTAATAGGCTTTACAAACTCGCTCAGACTACACATACTATTCTGTTAAAGGCGACAAAAATTCTTTCATCGAGTAAGGTTTCATTTATTCACAGAGTAGAGGTAAAAACAGTGTCTGGCCAAAGAGTTATTATCAGAAAAAGTAGAATTTACATTAATTTGATTTTCCGAAATTTAAATATTTGAGTGCCTCTAAATTTATTTAAAAAATGTTTTTGCCTTAGGCCGTCTTCTTTAACATAAGTCGCTTGTACCAAGGAATTTGTATATAGCGAGAAAATGAATGTGGATGAAACATATTTATGCATTCTTAAAGAGAAGCTATAATTGTTTCTTGTCACCCTCTCAGTTTTACCACTCTGCATGTATTTAACAAATAATTTGCTTCCATAATTCTTTACATTTGTTTGAGGATTTAGTAAGGCTAAGAAGAGACAAATAAATGTATTTTCAACGATTTTTTAAAACTCATTTTCCAATAAACGATAAACATCCCCATCCCTTGTAATTCAGCAGCTTTTAAATTTGCTTTAACACCATCACACAAATAAGCTTACCATATCCTTCAAATTAAAAAAAAGTCTACTTCTAATAACTACTTCCATCACCATGGTGATATGAATCCTCCATTGTCTTGGCTATCCATTTATTTACCAAATCAATACATTCATTTTTGCTTTAGAAGTTTTGCATTGAATTTCCAGTAACAGGACCCTTAGGAAATGTAGATAAGGACGAAGTCCTAGTTATAGCTGTGTGATCTGGTTTATATCCAGAAATAATAGATGAATCTATAAAATTTAATAACATGTCCTCAGATATTAAGAAATAATCTAATCTTCTCTATTTTTATATAATTTGGCTGCTGCAAAAAGTAAATAGTATACTGTCTGGTTTAGCTGCTCTCCATGGATCTGGTAAATTCAATTCATTCTTGATGTCCTGGACTGTTGCTCAAGCCATAACATTTTACCGTGTAAAATAGTGTAGGTAAAGTGTACAGTCTTCTGTGCAACGTTAATGTCACATAAAAATGAAAACAAAAAAGACGAATTATTAGACTTTACAATATCTTGTTTGAAAATCTGTAAATAATCAGGGTTACCGTCAAGGTGACCACATAAATTTACTAGTGCAGTTCTATTTCCGTCATTTAATGGATGTAATATAAAGTATATACCCCCCCCCATCCAATCTCTCTCTCTCTCTCTGTCTCTCTCTCTGACTTTAAAAATTAAAACTATTTTTTAACAGAAAAGTAACACCAGTACCGTAACCATAGTTATGTCTAAAGCACATTTATATCATAATCTGCCTATACACATTTTCACTATTTCAACAATACGAAGTTTTTTCTAAACATACGATTAATATTATTTTATTTGATCTTGTGGAAAATAAATCTTCTTTTAAATTAAAACTACGAAGATCCCTTACATTAATTGCTAAGTATTTAATTTAATTACTCATACTTTATTTATGAAAGGAAACGTCTATACACTATTCTGTAGAGCTTGAACCATACTAAATATTTTAATATACGGTGGAATACAAGGAGACATATGTACAAGCGTACACAGACACACACAAATATACATATACACGCAAAAGGCTTATCATTGTATTAGTATAGTACAGTGACATGTACAAGTGGGTGAACTAACCCAGCCAATCAGGTGTATCTCATTAATATAAGCGGATCTTACATATTGCAGAGTTCTTTTGGGATAGTTTTGATATCAACGTGTTTACCAATCTTTAAAAAAATCGGATTAGAAACATGGCCTCCAGAGTGATAACAAACGCAGCCAATCAGATGCAAGATCACCAGAATAATTATCTAACTCACCTTGATGATATAACATTAGAGCTGCAACAATACGCCATGAGTTGTTTCCCGATAATTCATGTTGTATCGCGATACAATTGTTTCATTTTGAAACATTGTTATAAACTGATAAGACTAGTACAGATTTTTGTAAACTGATATGATTTAATTTTTTAATATGAAAAAAAAAACAGAAATAAAAACAAAACACGTACTGGAGAAAAACCTAAAAGTGTCTTTTAGAAATGCAGTGAAATTTGGCGACAATAACAACAAGTAACTTTTAAATTTCTTAGCACTAATGCAGCTGCATGTAAATTTAAAAAGAGTAATTATGTCCTAATATAATGTCTCCTTTTTAAGAAACATTATCATGTAGACTTACGAATTCCCATCAAAGAAAGCGCAGTCTTTAAAGTTAAAAAGGAACTTAATGTCCTTTTTGATTATTTTATTTGTTTTGAAAAAGAAAGCAATATTTAAAAGTTAGTTTGTTAACTGATAGAAATATGATTCATAGAAAGTCATGATATATAAATACTTATTGGCATGGTAGTTTAAATTTTCATTTACATACATACATACATACATACATACATACATACATACATAAATACATACATACCACATCCATTCTGATTCGGTACAATCTTAATATGGTATGGCTGATTTAATTAATCATCTATTTTGAGAAGCTGTTGAACTACCACATGCCACTACAAAACTAACACTGAAGATTGATTTTTAGTATGCATATGTTACTTACAGTCGCACTGGGGCTTACGATTCCTTAGGGACTTAATTATTGTATACAGATTTAATAAGAACAAGTCCCAAAATGTTGTCAAAAATTTTAAAGCAAAAAAAAAAAAAATAAAATAATAAAAATAAAAAATAAAAAATAAATAAAAAATAAAAAAAAATACACATTTTGTATGCAGGCCAGAAATGAGCATATCTTGTATACGATCAATTAATAATTGTTGTGTGGGTCGACCATTATATAATTATTGCAGCGCGTTTTGGTTCTGTGACGATCTATTGTTATAATGTTTCCTATTATCAACCACTTTAGTGCCAAAGTAAAATTTAATCAGACTAATCGAATTTACTGTCGACGGTGAATGCAACGACTTCTTGAATATGCGTGAGACTGACCACATATACGAAGCTTTTTGAAGATACTCCTTATGGGCATGGAGATAAACGAATAGGCTCAATGCACTCTCCCACGTGTCGTAAGGGGCGACTACTAGAGACAGGAACCGCGGTGGCTCAGTGGTTAGAGTGCTGGACTCGTGACATTGATCAAATTGGTGCTTGTTCGAATCCTACCATCGGATCAGCCCAGACTGACCACTGTGATGTGTACTTGGACCAGGCACTTTACGCAACGTGTTGTAGAGAACTGACATGAATACTATTAACATCAACGACGTTACTGTAGAGAACTGACATGAATACTATTAACATCAACGACGTTATTGTAGAGAACTGACATGAATACTGTTAACATCAACGACGTTACTGTAGAGAACTGACATGAATACTATTAACATCAACGACGTTACTGTAGAGAACTGACATGAATACTATTAACATCAACAACGGGATTTCGTATAGCGAGTGTGAATAATATCCTGCAATAACTCTATAGTGTTATTTAGTGTGAAGATTATTCCATAAAAACTATATATATATATATATATATATATATATATATATATATATATATATATATATATATATATATATATATATATATATATATATATATATATATATATATATATATATACATACATATATATATATATATATATATATATATATATATATATATATATATATATATATATATATATATATATATATATATATATATAGTGTTACCGATACTATCAAGACTAAGAAACAAGTATATATAGATATAGATATATACACTGTGCCTTGATTTTATTTTCCTCCTCTTTTACCGATATTTTGTCTTTTTTACCTTTGGAAAAGGAATAGCTAAACATTGTAGTGTATATACGACACAGGCTGATTGCCCAAATGAGGGAGAAATTATTTGTGTCAAGCCAACACTATTTACAAAGACGCTTTAGGAACACAGGCACAAATGGCCACTTAATCTCCATATTCAGTCAGATAATATTTTTTTCTTCAAACGTTGCCGTTTCAATTATGCATCACCAAATGTGCCCTTTTCGACAGTAATAGCTTATTATCAGGATATCTTATTCCAGGTGGAGCGGTGAATTGTTCCTGCGGCTGTAGTTCACAAACTAGAAACGTAAAAACATTATGACATTCAATTCATTCGTCTGCATGCATACAGAAAACAAAATCAGTAACTAACATGCTGATTAGAATTTACGGGTATAATTTCATTTGCATATATCATATTGAATAATTCACACTATGAACAGAACACGAATATGCAGATGTACTTAAAGGGTATGAACAGCGTATTACCTTTTGAAATGAGCCGGATTATATCGAGGTTCGAAAAGGACGATTTATTGGAGAGAACGTTATAAACGTGTATGATTCAATGTCTGACTGCAAAAAGCACTATATTCTTGAACTGCTTCTATTGATTGCTTTTGAAGAAGCATTTGACTCAGTTGCAAGACATTTATTGATAATTTTATGCATTTAAAAAAAGTTGAAATGATGATAAATTAGATACAATTTGTTTAAATGGAAACTTCAAATTGTTTGTAATTATTAATGGTCAAGTATCCAGTTTTATTTTGTGTAGAAAGAGGATGAAGAAAGTGAGATCGACTCTCCTCGTATATTTTTATCTTGTGTGCAGGGGGATTTAGCACAGACGATAAGAAAAAAGTTATAACATTAGGGGATTTAAGATAGGTAACATAACCTGTTTCTCTTAGCATGTTGACGATACCTGACTTACACTTGATGGTTCAGAGGAATCGTTCATGTCTGTTTTCTTAATTATATCAATATTCCAGATTTTCTGTGTATATTACAAATGTTTAAAGAAAAAGGTGCTTTAAACAGAAAGCAGAAACGGCAGCAACATGACATATTGTCCAGAATATAAAAATGTTGTCAAGAATATAAACCTAACTGCGGTTGTATTTAGTTTGCTGTCTTAGGTATCAACATTTCAACTAACTTGGAAACAAAAATTACAGCTCTTTAATATCCAATTAAATCCTTGAAATGAAGATCCTGCTAATTCAGTGGAATAAAGGGTTTTTAACTCTGGAAATATAACAGTGATTAAGACTTTAGCTATCTCTAAAATGGAATTGTTAATTTGGCACTTTAGAAGAAGACGAATGGCAGAAATGTTTCATGTTACCATGTTGAACTTCAGAATGTCCAAGCGGTTGCAGCTGAAAATATTACAAAGAATTTTGCTTAAGAATGCGCTTCACAAAACAAGTTCAATTATCCCAAACGAGCTGTGCCCTTTTTGTATAATACATGCAGAGGCAATTTCTTAATATCTTTTGGTATTGTTGCATAACTAGGACTTTTATCAATTATATTTTACAATGAGAACAAAGTAAATGTAGTCATACCAATACATTGGAATTCAAAAACACAGATATTATCTTTGGAATTAAAGGCAAAACTAAGGATGATGATACAATTACACTGATAATTATATATGTAAAAGAATATATTTAGGACTGCAGGGACAGGCCAAGTATATCTCAGAATAAGAACATTAGTACATTTAATTTTAATGAAGAAAAATAAAGCACTTATTGAACCGTAAATTGGAAGAGTTAGATGGTCATCGTACAAAACAGTTAATAGTCATAAACAATGCTATTGGAAACTTATGTGTGAGTATTCGTATATGTATGTATGTATGTATGTATGTATGTATGTATGTATGTATGTATGTGTGTGTGTGTGTGTGTGTGTGTGTGTGTGTGTGTATGCATTCATATACGTACGTACGTGCGTACGCATGGGTGGATGGATGGATGGATGCGTACATGCATGGATGCATACATGGACAAATGGATGGATTGGTGTATACATGTGTGTGTATGCATGTGTGTGTGTGTGTCTATGTGTTTTTGTGAAAAAGTATGTCGATCAATACATACTTACATATTTGGTTTGTATAAATGCAATTATTTTCCATACATATTAATAAGCTCTCTTTAAAATATTAATGTAAACACTATCTTTTTGTGTTATTCTCAATTTTCTCTCAGTGAATTATCTTAGCTTCTTTCCTTTCATTACAACCTAGCAAAAAATACCTGTATGTAACTTAACTATATAAAATTGTTGCCTTAAGCTGAAATAGTGTAGCAAGCCATATATATATATATATATATATATATATATATATATATATATATATATATATATATATATATATATATATTACATGTGTGAATGATCTCTCATTATGTTAATCAAACTTTTTATATAAAAAAGTCTCAATCGATTTTATTGTTAAATATAAAACTTAGTTATATATTTGCACGCGTAACTTTGAATGAGAAATATACGTATCTTTTCCGCAAGGAAATTAATGTTTATGACTTTCCTCACTGACTGTCGACCTTAGCCTTTACTTTATTATAGTTTTGGGATTGATGCCAAGAAATTCCGAAATCACCAGTCAAAACATTGTTATGTACGACTGCACAACAAAAAGAGTCGATTAATAAATAATTCATAACTTAAACTGAAGCCAAATAATAACGTATTATTTTTTAAATATTTATAAATCCTATGTCATGTATTACTTTTTTATTGATCGGGACGGGCATATAATTTGACTTTCAACCTGCCACAATGTTGATATAATGAAAATCATAGACTATGAAAGATAGCCATCGCAAAACGTTTTAATATATATATATATATATATATATATATATATATATATATATATATATATATATATATATATATATATATATATATATAAACTCTTGCAATGGAAACTAATTAATATACAACCCGAAAGGCATTCTACTAGAACTCTGTTAATACTGGTATATTTTAAATATGTTAAAGGCGACAGTGGCTCCAATTCTACTTGATGTTCTTGTTAGGTATTATTTGTTTGTTGTCAGAGCACGGAGAGAGAGAGAGAGAGAGAGAGAGAGAGAACACAAAAGTCAACTTGTTTACATCTTCACGATAAAGCTTAAACATGACATTCGGAGTAAACAAAGAAACAAGCAAGTCAGTATTATATAACTCACAAATTTCGGCCAGTCTTTAAAATTATATTGACATGTTTTCGGGTTGAGAGTTGTAACTTTGGTAGCTTTAATATAAATACAAATCCTAAATTAAAAATATGAAAATAATAAATGTTGAAAGATAAGCTAACACTGAGAATAGATTTTGATTTCTGTCTAGAAGAAAACAAAATACTTTGTTGCAAATGAATTTTAAAATTCAGAATAAGGAATAAATCAGACTGTTGTCAGAATGACCACTGTAGTAACTTGTCTACTCTCTGTTTGCGTTCATATGGTCCAAATATTATTTAAAAAAACCAAGGATTTCGATTTATTATTGGACGGTTTATAAACTGCCAATAAGCACATAATTGCCTGGTAAACCTTGACGGTTGATCGTCGATGTTGTGTATTTTCATTCATCAGATACGAACAAACTGCCAATATTGAGAATTTGCACGGAAATAACTGATCGGGTTCTACTGAACTAGTAATTTATATTAATTTACAGAAGTAAATGCCATTAACTGTTATAAGCCCACACATTATTTGATTGAGAGATCTGTGTCCACTGTGTAAACAAACTGGTCCGTTTTGGGTATGATCTGCGTCCACTCTATAAACAAATGGGTCAGCTTTGGGGTTGGATCGGCATGAAAGATATTGTGACTGATTGATCGACCTTGTGTGAAAAAGTTG
Source organism: Sinohyriopsis cumingii (assembly GCA_028554795.2). NCBI lineage: Eukaryota > Metazoa > Mollusca > Bivalvia > Unionida > Unionidae > Sinohyriopsis > Sinohyriopsis cumingii. The sequence continues at coordinate 74,665,985 of CM068839.1, forward strand.
TTTAGTTCTATAACATTTTTTTCCATCCCACTTCTGCTAAATATGCATATCCAGTTTGTATCAAACGTGGCCGTAGTGCTGGTAAAAAAAGAGAGAAAAAAGTTTTCGGGCGTAGGGGTCAGTCTCCGATTCAGACCGCAACATTTTAGGAATCCCACTTAAATTCAGCTGTTTGTTTTGAAAACAACACAGGTATCACAATTGATGGGGATGTCAGAAAAATTACCAATTCCGCATACAATCTGCAAGTTTCTGAAATATCTACAGTTTGAGGAATCATCCACAGGTACAACCCTAAATCCAGTGACTCTCCAGCTTTAGATTTATAATACAAAATCTTGAACCAGTTATTGGTGCCAGACGGTTCGTACACTTCAATGTTTTACTTTTTATTTTGGAAGACATCTGCATCGACAGAATTCAGTTAGCAGCTTGATATAAACAAAAATTAGCAAGTACAAATCTGTATTTTAAGCACAAATAGCTTCATTCTCGTAGATGGAAGTAATACTTTCAATTTGCATTTTAAATAGGCATGAAGTTAAAAGTAATTGGCTCATCGTGTACTGTAGGTGAGAAATAATCCAGAGTACTTTTCGTAGAGTGGCGATGTATATATGCACGTATATAAGGCAGATTGTGAGAAAATGCAGTTCTCTCTCCCCCCACCTCTCTCTAGATGATGTGATGCAGTTAAATAATGCTGTGAGGTTTGCCACACATATATAAAGCTATTTTGGTGTTCTCTTTCAGTTCGGTGCACAGCAGCGTCTATATCTATCAGAACCAAGAAAGAGATAAACCGACCAAGATTCCCGATGCTCACGGTATGTGATGATATAGTACCAATTTCCTCAGCTGGAATGACCATACAAAGTTATAGCTGAGCGATTGGTTATATAAGCTTCCCATTTTATTACAATATACCGGTAACGAGAAAATACTATACAGTATATCAACACTGTTTAAAGCGGTTATTAAGAACAAAAAAAGACCTTCTCTTTTCTAGGTACAATGTCCACCAATTAGATAACTATGACGCAAAAGTGACTGCCATGATAACAACGACGAAGAAGAAAAAGATGAAATGTTTGAATTTTTCTCGAAACATTTGTTTAGATAGAACGCCATCGTAATTTGATATAATGATGGTACATTTACTTGCTTGCACAGTGTGAACTTGTGGGATGATAGAATGCCAGAAAAGTACACTGGTTAAAAGAATATTAATTCTGATGCTGAATCTTGTCATGTCACCCCCAGAAGAAACTTAAAATGCAACTTAAAAGATTATTTTTGCTATGTATGCTACATTAGATATAAACGTTTTCAAACTGATAATAAAATTCAGTATTCTGTGAGCTTAAACATAAAGGATATGTAAAACATAATTTAAAAATATTGATAAATCAAATACTCAAGCTACAATGCATGTGATTAAATTTCTGTTTTACGTGCAATCTGGAACCAGAGGTTGCATTTTCATGAAAGTACTGGAAACTTAATTCAAGATGGAATCTTCTAAGCTATTAAAGATGTTTGCACGAAACATCCAGCTCTGGCAACACAGTTTCCGGTATAATGCTTCCACAAAGAGTACAAGCTTTTACTTGTCTAAATTCAATAAGAATACGTTTGGAGTAAATATCTGATTATTTTCACATGAAAATCTTTATCAATTCTATGGCTGATATATTTAGAGATTCAGCACGTCAGTTAAATTTATGTAGAATGCTTCGGGACCTATATACTCGGATGTAGAAAAGGAAACCGCAGTTGATAAGCTACTGATCAATAACTACAAAATATGTATATAAAAAAATGAAAAACTATTAAAATATCTGTTCTGTTACTTCAAATCAATAAAACAACAGCATCTGCTGACCGTTTGTATTCAAATGCAATGTACCTAAATGAAAGTCTTTACATTGTATTTTTCCACAGAAATTTATAACCAATGATAGAGACATGTTTTCATGCTTTGAGACCGTGTGCAATTTAATAAAGACAGCAAATTCAAAATTTTAGGCAAAGTGACTGATCCTTTGATCTTTTTTTGAAAAGATTAATTTTTTAATTATTTTGTCCTTTACAACAGTCTTTTTTTAATGTCGACTTAAGGTTGCTACAATTCTTTCATTATTGTTTTTTAAATGCAGTTGTGAAACTTTCATTTGACACAGAATTAAACTTACTTGTTGTCATTAGGTGCGGAATAAATGAAATGAAAAATAAAATAAAAATAGCTCTGATTTGCACTATAGAAAAACGAAATATGGCCATTTTGGCAACTTTTTCAGAAAGGTACCAGAGCTCTAATTTTGGGAAACAAATCTGTATTTGTCTTAAGTCCTGTAGAGAAATATACCATCATTAAAAATATTGAACAACACATTTTTCAGCTATAGTGTTCAGAGTATGCATCCAGAATAGATACAAGTTGAACAAGAAGCACAGAAAATGGCTGTCTCAGGTGAACAATGCATCCGGAGAGGTCGCGGAGGAGAAAGGACTTCTCCAGCAGGCACGGGTATGTTGTCAATTTAATCAATTTAATTCCATTTATGCTAATCAAGTGACAAAACGTGTATGACTAAACAGGGTAAAATCTAGTCATAAAAGAACAACAAATGAATGTATGCAAGGTCAAAAACGTACGTCACGGTTTTATGTTACGTGTTTAGGCTCGAATAAACAGTAGCACAAGAAAGAGTGAAAACAACAAGAATTGACAAATTTAAAAAATTATTTATTTCCCTGATAAAATACTGTAAAAATAAATAAAGAACATATGGTTTAAAGAAATAAATCCAAAAATAATCCAAGAATAATCTACGAATTAGATTTTAGAAGTCCTATTAATAAAATGTTCTAAAAAATCCAAGTTCGATTCCCGACGAAGAATCCAAGATAAATAACACATAATTGTAGACCTTTGTGGTGTTGTAAGGTCTACAATTATGTGTTATTTATCAAATAATAATCAAATTAAATTAAATCAAATATAAATTAAATCAAATATACATAACATGTCAATATCATATTCATGAGACGTTGAAAAGTACTTGGCGATCCTTTCATCCCAAACGGCATCACTTTATATTCATAAAGTCCATCTGGAGTCACGAATGCCGAAATTTCCTTTGCTCTTTCCGTAAGTAGAATTTGCCAAAATTCTTTCTGAAGGTCAAATTTGGTGACATACTTGGCATTTCAAATCTTATCAATACAGTCATCGGTTCTTGGTAATGGAAATGAATCTGTTTTTGTCACACTATTCATCTTCCTATAATCAGTGCACATGCGGAAAGTTTTATCTGGTTTTGGAACAAGTATGCATGGTGAACTCCAGTCACTTTTACTGGGCTCTATAAAATCATTCTCCAACAAATGCTGAATTTCTTTTTTCAAGTATTCCTGTTCGAGAGAGTTCATACTGTACGGGCGTTGTTTCACAGGTTTGGAATTTACAATTTCAATGTAATAGAAAATTTTGTTCGTTCTTGTAGGAACATCTGGAAGTAAGTGCTCATATTCAAATAAGTTCATTTCTTCCTTGCTCTTGCAAATGTGAAAGTTTCTGGTCCAGAATATCTATATTTTCTGAATTCCCAAGATTTGTCACTCCAATATCAGTAGAATCCGATGATATTCCTTCACTTAAATCTTCACTGAGTGGGACAGATACGACTAAATGAATTGCATGTTTAACCTGGCTATCTCTTTTAATATACTGGTTGTCCTATAATTTATTTAGATCCCAGGAGCATTAATACTATGATTTTACTCATTCATTTATTTCTTAACTTTGTAAGGGCCGTAATATCTAATTTGAAAAAATTTTGAAGAATGAGCAAGAGAGACAGATCCCCACTATTACCAGACTCAAAAGTTCTCTCCATTGCAGTTCTGTCAAACCGTAACTTTTAACTTGAGCTGCTGACTGCCAAATTCAAGCTTAATTGGCTGGAGAGTTTCAGACCTAAAATTTTACCCTTGACCCTATTGGACAGATTTGGGAATGCCAAATTGAGTCAAATACTTTATTAAAGTTTTAATATCCCTCAAAGGAACAGCCTCTAGAAACCCCTTGTTGACGCACACATAATGGTCAAAAGGTATTGGTTACGTGACTTGGTCTCAGGTAAGGGACCAACACCATTTGACAATAATGACAAGATCAATAGTTTTTGCCAACATTACTTTTGGGTTTTGGCCAATAGAAGTGAGTCAAGATCTTTATTAATACATAAATGACCATCCAAAGGAGTTTCATGGGCCAGACTAAGCATTTCCTGTCTGTAATATTTTGGAACTACACTTTCATAGTTCACTGACCACGCATCACCAGCAGGTACCTCAAGAGGTCTCCATTTTCTCATAATTCGATTTTTAATGAAATAACAGACGGGTACTTCAGTGGCTTCAGTTTCGCTAATGGCCCCTTGAAGCAAACAGAAGATCTCGTCATCTTTTTTCTGTTGGACGACAAGTGATTGTCGTTTATCACCCTGATTAGAATAAGGGGAATCAGTCGTTAAAAGAGGATCACTGTGATCAATACCTTCTGATTGATCCAAACAAGGAGTTATAGTGACCTCATCAAAAGCCTGAGCAATATATGTGTCAGCTAAAGAAATACTTTCCTTGTCTACATCATTCTCAAGAGCTTTCTTTGCCATAGCTCTGGAAACTGTACAAGCTGATAATTGGGAATTCGTTTTCAATTGTATCGACTTTCTGATCCAATCAAAGCTTGTTAGTTACAAATGGATTAACCACAACATTGTCTCCAGCTAGGTCGTTGCCTAGTAACAAAAGAATGCCCTCAGCGGGTAAAACATAAACTGTGCCGACTGTCACGGGTCCTGAGATTAAGTCTGATGACATATTTACACAATGGAGAAGAACATTAACAAAGCCGCAGTCTACTCCCTGAATAAGAACACTCTCATTAGAAGAAAACGTCTCAGAAAAAGGCCAAGTACCTGACAATAAAAGACTCTGTGAAGCTCTTGTGTCCCTTAAATTGTTCATAGGGATAGGATTGGCCGAATCACCCAAGAGTGATATAGAGCCATTCGATATGAATGGTTAATAATTATCCATAATAAAATTAGGCTGGGGTTTATTAGACCCCACAACTGTAATGCTTTCAATACATGACCATGACCTCTTAGAAATAAGAGCATTTGTCATAGGTCTGTCTTGACTCTGATGGATGTTTATCGATTTATAGCAATCAGAAATAACGTGCCCATTCTTTTTACAATAGGTACACGTAGGAAGAGACAAGCATCCTGTGTCAAGCTTATCTGAAGCTTGATTTTTAAAAGTTGTGACAGTTTGAGATTTAGAAGGGCTTGTAAAAGGCTGAAATACTTTTCGGCCAGAAGGCTGTTGAGTAGAAGTCTTATTTACAAGAAGAAATTTATGAGTTACATGCTACTTATCAGCAGCACTAGCAGTATGTTCCAAAGTTTCGGTCTGATGTTCGTCAAGATAAGTTTTAATGTCACTATGGACACAGTTCTTAAACTCTTCAAGTAATACAAGTTGTCTGATTTTTTCATAATCTTGTTCAACTTTCTTGGATAAACACCATCTATAAAAACACTGCTCTTGTTCACTAGCAAATTCGACATGAGTTTGTCCAGCTTCTTTCTTATAGTTTCTGAATTTGTGCCGATAAGCTTCAGTGACTAACTCATAACCCTTTATGATACATTTTTTAACCGTATCATAGTCACCACTTTGTTGAACTGACAGTGAATTGTAAATATCACTAGCCTTACCAGCGAGTCCACATTGTAATAAGTCCAATGCTCCCTTAACCATTTCCAATTTTCAGCAACTTTTTCAAAACAAGTAAAATATTTGTCTACTTCTCTTTCTCTGAAGGGGGACACTAACCTAATATTCTTTGCAACATCGAATTTTAAATTTGTATTTGAAGTGGGAATTTGCTTTATACTTGCTATCTCCATTTATTTTATTCGACACAGATATTCACTCTCTTCCTTCTCTCTTTGCATTTGCACCTCTCTCACTTTTTCTCTATTTCTTCCGTTTGTAGTTGTTATTTCTCCTTCTCCAATTGCAAATGCATTTGCTCTTTCTGAAACTGTATTTTTTCTTTTTGTAACTGCATTTGTTTTTCTTTCTCTCTTTCTTCTGATTGTAAATGCATTTGCTCTTTCTCTTTTTCCAATTTCATTTGGTCTTTTTCTTTTTCCAATTGCAACTGCATTAGCATTTATTTTCTTCTTTATCTTTCCAAAGTTCCAGCCTCCACAGCTCCAATTCAATCTTGTATTTTAATTCTAATTTCTTTACTTTTATATCAAAATCTGATATAGATTTACAGATCGAAACCAAAGCACTTTTATCCAAAACATTCTTTTCTACCAAGTACTGGACCACAATATTATTTTGTCTTGCTTAATCCTTTACCTCAGAAATATCATATTTTCTGGCCAGTTGAATTAATTCATCTTTTTTGAAAAGGTCTAATTGGTCCTGAGTAGGACTTGAAAGAAAGGTTTCCACTCTTAATGACATTTTATAAAAGCTTGCCGATTTCACCAAAATGCTTATTTTACAAAACCTAGGAAAATTCAAATTTCAAAAAACAATGTTTCTGAAATATTTTAGCCAAAATCCAAATATCCGGGACGAGCAACCTAATTCTTATGTTACGTGGTTATGCTCGAACAAACAGTAACAAAAGAAAGGGTGAAAACAACAAGCGTTGAAAATTTAACAAATAATTTATTTCCCTGGAAAAATTCTGCAAGATATAAATAAATTCGGTGTTAGAAACAAATCCAAAAATAATCCAAGAATAATCTAGGAATTAAATTTTAGAAGTCCTCATAATTAATTGTTTTTAAAAAAATCCAAGTTCGATTCCCGACGAATAAGTCAAGATGGAAGGCAATGACGTATACTGTATTTGTTTTCGTGTTGTAAGAACTACAGTTCTGTGTTATTCCCAAAACATTAATCCGGTGTTTGAATTAATAAAATGTCTTTGCCCAAGAATTCTGTATGATCACTCAAATATTTACAGGAAAGAAAATAATCCTTTTGAATCGAAATGATTCGAATAAACATTAAAAGGCAATTCCCAAAACTGGTCACAAACAAACGAACACCTTGACATCAAGTTTTTTAAGCCCAGACTGAGAAAATCTCTGTAAACAATGATTATGCAGTAACTCGAAATGCAAATGAAATTCCCAGATGATGGTCAACTGTACAGCACCTTCGAGTATTTACGTATAAAAGCACCTAGTCCCAGTATGACCTTGACAAAAAAAAACAAACAATCATTTTACTCTAAGAATAGGATAACAATTAAAGATGTTTACTTGTCTCAGTGATTTCTGAAATCAAGGTCGGGAACTAGGTCAGCCTTAGGTGTTTACAACTGAACAGTCAAGGTCAAATTATTTTCTGAAAAATTTGAAACTCCTAATAAATAAAATTAAATTATTTTGACATGTAATGAAATTAAAAGATTTTAAAACGTACAAACAATTAAATTAAATTAAATTTACATAACAACGGGACATTATGCATTGGAGATAAGCTAATTTAATGTATGCGTATTTTGAAGAATTTTCATACAAAATTACCTAGTGTACCGAAGTCAGCACGTTCTCAGAGTACTATCGCTGTTAAATAATCGCCCCAAGTTCTGCTGATAACTTCAAACACTTCATTCGATGATTGGTTGTGGTACTTGAAGACATTGCACGTCGTACAATACCCAAACAAAGGTAAGTGATCAAGTGATAATATGTTGTCTTTGGTACACACCTTCGTTTACCTGAAATGATTGATTAATACGGAATCTAATGCAAACGGTACCTTCAATCGAAGCGAAAATCCATCACGGCGTCTTAAACTTCCCGGAATGCATTACTTCTGATGACGTAGGTTGTAGGGGTTGGCATGTGTGGTAATTTTAAATACAGCGAAACATTTTGAAGCGAACAGCAATTAGACTACGTGAAACATACATACCTGGCAATCACATTCTTATAACGATACTGGATCTGACCCTTGTAGATGACTATATAACGACCGTGTTTTGACTGTGTAAAGACGGCACTGAATTGCATTTCTAAATGCTGCAGACGATTAAAAATGAAGAAAAATATTTATTTGGAGTATTGGTCTCACTGATAGGTGATGTTAATAATAATAATAATAATAATAATAATAACAATAATAACCATGAGTGAAACATTTTTTTTTCTTTTTCTCATTATTATCATCAGCGGCACCGCATCATGATCAAAATCGATGGCACTTTTTCGTCATATCTTAAATGTCGCAATGGTTGTAATTTGTGACCCGTAAATAAACTCGTTTCGTTTCTATAATATCTCATTTACAACCCCTCTTAACACCCTTGTCATCGTACTGAAAATTTGCACATTCAAAACTTGTGTATTCATAAATGTGTAAATATGCACATAATGTGTACATTCGGTGCAAGTGACCAGTATGCCGTTACTTGTTGGGTTTTCGGTTTGCGCATCGCCAGAGCAAGCGTGTAGTATAGTTGACTTGGTCTGTGTATAAAAATGACTCAATCCGTATATAAAATGTATTGACTCGGTTCACTAAGAGAACGGCTTGATATACGATCTTAATCTGTTCGTTGCGTTATCTTTCTATTCACGCGCACATAGATCCGCCCAGCGGCCTTTTAACTTAGTCGCGCGCTCTAAATCAGTTTCTAAAAGAATTGTCGTTTTGGTCTACTTAAAAACTGATTTTTATTTTAGATCCTAGAGAGCACTCGTCATAGTCTTAACAATTCTATTTGCGAAAAGATATGAATATTCTCCTAAATAACTGTTTCAATGATCAGAACGGTATTTTCAATTAGTGCCTATCTCACGTTTGTTGTTGACTTTACGGATATCACTTTCGTTTGTTTGTTTGTTTGAAGGTTTCGTTTCTGACTCAATGAACTCGACCACATCGTTCGCTTCATCATCTATACTTTCAAATGGACGAAAGAGCTGTTTTAGTTCATTCACAAACAAATTTAATCAACCAAAACCTAAAGCGTCTACTATACGAGTGTACATGGTTTGTTTACAAAAAAGTTCCTAATACACTATACTATATTTAGGCACACGTGTCGTGCACGTGCGTGCAATATGAAGGGGTTCAGTATCGCAAACTACAGTACGATTCTGATAATGAAAGTTAACATATACACAATTGAGCGTATAATAAAATGACAGTAGGGGACGATAGTGGAATTTAAACAGCACGATCGTTTTGCGTGTGAATACATCGATAAATGTCAAGAGATACCAAATATCAGTATTCTAATTAACCTTATGCGAGATGATACATAGCTCCGCCAACCAAATCACGTGACATAACGACCAGTTAACCTCCGACAAGCATGCAGTATTTGGCAAACAAATATGTTTCAGTTTAAGTGATATATTATCAAAAGTGATTTGTAATTTTCTTAAAAATGTAACATTTCAAAGTTACATAAATTATACTGTAGTAGACAATATTTATATTTGTAGTTCAAGTACAAATAATAACAACCTTAGTGTTTTATTTCAATAAATAATAAAATCAATTTTAAAGCTGTTTGAGAACTTACTTATGTCAAAGGAAATTCGCTCCAAAATTTCCTAATGTATTTAGTATACAACCTTATCCTTATTAATTTTATCTGGCTTATGTTTACGCATCTTTGGAATCAATTAAAAATTAATGACAAACTCGTAAATAATTACTGTTTAGAAGTATACTGATGTACATAATAATTGTAAAGTTCTACTATGTTCGTCAGAAGGAATTTTGATCAATGATACCTGTTGATGTAAATATGTAAATACATGCTTATTATATCAGAAAATAATTATCAGAAACCACTGTCTTTGTATTTCTTTATTGTTAATTACAATTGTCTATCCCAACACCTCTTTCAGCTCAGTGAGAAATTAAAGAGTGACACAAATGTCTGAAAGATCGAGACGGTGAATCATTGTTTTTAAGAAAAGCCAACATTCAAGTGTAAATTTTTAAACTTTAAAATAATACAGTCTGGGACTCAGTGCTTCCTATACAATAAAAATAATATACATCAAAGCCCTAAAGTTAGAGGGTTCTCCACCCTTTCTTTCAGTTTTACAAATATGTTTTAATTTTATATGTGTTATATGTTTTTCTTTTCTTCCTTCAAGCCATCGACTGGACATGCTTTTCTATATACTTTTATGCTAACAAACACGTAGTTTGCCAATTGATCGTACACGCGACTACAAGTCTTTATCCATAGAAGTTTCGTCTATGTATCGGGAAAGGAATAAATCTAATTCGTCACTTTAGACGGTCTGGATATCGACAGTAAACATTACAAGGCTCCGATGACTTCTTTTCAACCTTATCGATGAAGAAATCAGCAATCATTGCAAATTTGTAAATATTTATCATAATCAATTCATTATTGCCACAAGCAGCTTGTCAGAGGAAAATGGCGGAAATAAGCAATGCCAGGAGGTGTGTATAATTTACGCTCGCTGATTGGTTAATTGGTCAGCGTGATTGACAAGTGGCGATATGTCAGTTATACATACGATTCTAAAATTACTGTGTGTGAAGTTCTATGTGACCCCCTGTTATGCGTTGGGGTGGGATGCTCCCAATATTTATTTGAATTACTGTGGAATTCCCACCCTGGCTCGTTTTTGTAGGAAGTGAAATTAGTGATAGAGAGAGGTAAAGCTCCTAGCCCCCAGTCAGCAATACCGACAAATTATTAAGAACACAAAGGTGAAATTCAAAAGAATAACAGTTTAATACAAAGTAAACGATATTAATTTCTCAACCAATCTTCTTCCTCTCGACCATGTAAAAACCTATTTCATCACGTGATTATGTTGTGAGATGGCTTTCCCCTGTACTTGGTTTCTACTCATCTGTGTTTATTGCGCCAAATCCTTTCCTCCTTCCGGCGTTCTCCGTACTCCGATTCTTCCTATCCTGTTCCCCTTTGGTCTCCTTTTCTCCTCCTCCTTCTCTCTCTCTCTCTCTCTTTCTCCAGCAACTAGGCTTGTTCTCGGCCTACTGCCTTGTTCTATCCTGTCTCTCTGAGACTCGGGACTTGACTACCCGGTAGTTCTGTCCGCAAAAGCTTCCTACGAAAAACACAAGGACGTTAGCATTTGTGTTAGCCATCTCGCCTCACACTACATCAACAATCAATCGTCAGATAAAGGCTATCTACATCTTCGGTCACGCATTCGTGCACATCGAAAACCCACACGTTCTTATAGAAACAACGTTGCAATAAGGAGCGGTAACCTACTTAACATACAGACATCACTAAATTGCGTCACATCAATATATATATATATATATATATATATATATATATATATATATATATATATATATATATATATATATATATATATTCTGAATCTCATTATTCTTAACAATATCACAACAATCCGACGCATTTCTGTACATTACACTCCCACAAGTGAACACCAATATTCAAATATCCATATTATTTAAATTTACACACTGCAACCATTTCCAAAGTTACAATTTAATTCAACAATTGCAAAATCTACAATATCACATAAATAAATACACTAGTTTACCACGAAGTAACTAAATAGCGAATTACAATATTAATTCTGACGAGCGAGCAATCTACATAATCATAGCTCATTTCTCAAGTACTCATGCAAATTAAACAATACAAAGGTAATTCTACGTACTAACGATTCTAGTAAGTAAATACACATACTGCACATAATTACAATTACAATGCCGTAACATTCTGCAACAATCGAGCAAATAACTCACTGACCTTTACGAAGCTTTCTGTCCTTGAATGTACCAAGGTTTTCCCCGCCAAATCACATGTGGCTCCCGGAGTTATTGCTACAACTTGTCAGCACGATGCTTCACAATGACTAATTCGTTCCCAGCCCAAATGACTGTTAAATTCTGGTTCGAATTGATGGCCCCACCCTTTCTCAGTTCTGATTGGATATCAATTCTACCCCAGTCGGTCAGTTGAACAGATGAGCCTCAGGCCATCCGTCAACGCGGGGAGATTTACAACAGCATCGAGGGTCCTTTGTTCTAGCACAAAGCTTCTAACGTCTACATGTTAGTTTTGACACCTAATGAAGAGAACTCTTGTACAAACACGAATCGCCACGGCAGTGCAGGATCGACATACTCATGGCGCTAACCCCTTCCTTTGTTCCTGACTTACGTAATCGCGGGCTGGCAAACGTGACACTGTGGAATACTCGAGGGTTTTAATTCACAAATAAAAATAACTGGATCAGTCAGAATATGAAGATAAATATTCGAACACAAAATAATAATCTGAATTTATTTATGCTTCATGTATATTTTCCTTTGGAGGTGGGTGGCAGTGATGCTATAGTCTCATCTGCCACTTAAAAGTGCACAACAAATCCACGTTTTGCATTGCTGTTAAGTAAACAGAATTTAACGTTTGAACAATACGGAAAAATATAAATAAATTAGATTAAACATGGAAGAAGAAATAATCGAAATTAAGGAAGAACAAATGAAACTATGAAATTGTAGGAAACATCTTTTAGACATGGATGGTAGGTACTGTTAGAAAATGTCAGAGAAAACAGCCTCGTAACATGGACATGTTGAGCCACTATAATAATTTTCATAAAATATTTAAGAGAGATCAATGCAGTATTAATAGATAACACTTAACGGGTTAAAAAAAAGACTCTGTGGAACGACTTTTTTATTTCAACGATTTGGTTGCAACGGCATGGGGTGAAATTTGAAAGTTAATACTTTGAAATGGTTTAGAACCATCATACATCGGCTCAGTTTTAATATAGGTTTTATTAAAATGCAACAATCAATTCTGACTCGTCCTGTAACTTTAGAGTAGTAGACAGACTGAGAGTATTGTAGTTTTGATTTCTGGGAATTTCTCAGTGTATTTATCTATTTACGCGTGACCGAAATCCAACGGGGAAAAATGGTACTATTTAAAATGTTACTGTGGTGCTTATCGTCATGATACTTACTACAATATGATAACACACTGAAAAAAAAAAAGATACAGAATAATTAAGTATTTAAAATGTTAGATAGGATGAATTAAACTCGTGTTCATGAATGTAATCGTAAAGTGACGAACCTCTTTCCCATGTTGTTTTGTGTTTGTGTGTGTGTGTGTGTGTGTGTGTGTGAGAGAGAGAGAGAGAGAGAGAGAGAGAGAGCGTGTTTGTACTTGAGTGCGCGCGCGTCGCATTCATGCAATTTTCATGACTTTGGAATCATTCGAGTGTTATCGACCTAAGCACAGTAAATTAAGATATATTTTGTAAGCATTCTCATCGATCATTCAACTCAAACGTGACTTGTCAATATCCCATATTTCCATTGCTTTGACTACACTAAAAAAGGTCCTGTTAGTAGAATGTGATTGATATACTTACACAAGCTCACAAATGGGTGTTTAATCACCTCATTAGTGAAAAGATATAGAATGGCAAAGGTCAGTGTAAAATGGCTCTTGGTCGTTAACCCAAAACAATATTGGCTGCATCTATAGTAGCCGATTATGACTTGCAACAACATTCTCAGGAAAAGAAAACGTTATTTGTTAGCATCCAGCAGGCAGAGATTATTGCAAAAGATGTAACATTTGCATCAGAGAAAAAGCATGTTAGATAACTGTTTTAAATTATAATTTGTGACCGATTCCGTTGTTTTCTTTCTTTGCTTCAGATGGCAGCCGATGCGGAGAATGCGGACAATGCGCAAGAACAAAAGCGACAGCTGGGAAAACGCGTCCGTTATGGGGAGATAATCCAGGTACTCCGTATAAAACTGACCCCCCCCCCCCGTTTTTTCATCTAGTTCTAAACCTTTGAAAATTCATGCAACATTTTATACATGTCGATCAAAAGACTAATGTTATTATTAATTAGGATGTTCAGCTGTTTGCACCTTGCATAATATGCAAAGTAATTGGAAAAAAGTCATACATCGACTTATAAAAATAGTTTATCTTCTTATCTCTTATGCCTGTTATTTGTGATTTTGGGCAAATTTGTATTCATTCGCAGTCACAGCCAAAATAGTCTTACCAGTAATACTTGGACACCATTGTGTCTTAACTAAAAAAGGTCACAACCTCCTACCTGACCTACCTTATCGGTGATATCAGTGGATTGTTGACTAAGTAGACTGAGAACCAATCGACAGTTTTTACGCAAAAATCTCATAATCTTTTGTACGTTAGAATCTTCCCAGACAGAACTGTTACACCGAGAGTGATTTTCATGTATGACTTCACTAATTCATCCTGTTAAAACTCGTCCATCTTTACTTCATTTTAGTGGAAACTTTTAAACTGAATCCACCTGTATGCTCTTGGAGTATGTATATGCAAATAAACAAGAGAAACATTGCCAATAAGTTAATTCAATGTGGGCGCCCATATCACGGTATTTTATCCAGTCCATGGATGTTAGACTTTTTACACTAACTGCTAAAGATTTGAATGTAAATACGTCTTATGTTAGTCAGCAGTTTAAAGAATAATTCCAGCAAATGTCAATCTACATATGCTATAAATTATAACAGGCCTTGTCATGCAGACGACCAAATTCGCTAGTAAACAGGCATTTGGATAACGGTGACAGACTGGTACTGGACAAATAATATTTTGTTTGCTTTTCAATATTCTTTGATCTATGTACACGAGAAAATTCAAAATTGAAAACTACTGTTTCAGTATTACCTTTATTTTCAAAATCAATGAAACTACTAGAACATTCAGACTGAAGTGCAACTGAATATGGCACAGAGTGTTGGGATTGTCCAGGTAAAAAAGTGCAACGAAACATTGTAAAGTCTGAAATGGAATGACCAGGTAAATAAAAGTCTTTCGGGTTTGAATGCTCGCCAGACTTACATAAATATTATTTCTTATTATTCAGAATAACATTAATTACCTCGGTCTGCAACAAGACTTTATTTCCCTAAAAATATTTTACTTTAGACTATGGTCTGAACAGTTAGTAAGACTGTAAAATTGTTTAGACTTTAATGCAGTTATAGGCAATATACATTTGCATTACATTGTAATACATCTCTCTGCTATTTAAAAATTGCTTCATAGAGCAACATATAAGAAACGATCCCCATGGCAAATGATTTGAAATGTTACAACTGTGGTTTTAAATGAAGAGAATGTGTACAACTCCTGCTAAAATAAGTGTTACAGTAGGGTTTTGATTTATGAGAATGCATACAGAATCTCAGTAATAAGCATGTCGGAGTATTAGCACAGACGACCATGGATATATATTTACAACAAAAAAATAGATTTATTAAAGACATAAAAAAAGAACTACTGAGAAAACTCTGAAAGAAAAAACATAAATAAATGAATTTTAAAAAAGAAATAATATATATCATTTGCCTAAACGAATCTCAAAGAGGGCTTGAATGATCTTAAAGATATTTGACAAAATTATACGTATGTAAATAAACCACATACCACTGAGTACACCTGGTCTCTCAAATTTGTTCATTCGTTCAAGTATGATAGTGGGTTCGGTTGATTAGTCCGAATCCAGTTATTATGACGTCAGCTTGGTGCCATTACTATGGGTTGATATGATTTCATATTGCAGGACATGTGAAACTTCTGTACACCTATAATATTTTCATTATCCGTGCAGCTACTTCCTGAGTTTCTAAGCTGTCGTTTCGGTGTAGGCGCTCCACACGATGCAAGTTAAAATATATATGGTGTGGGATCATAACTTTTAACGGATTACGACATATTTCTAATGACAAAGAATCGAATAAATGGTGGGATTATCATGACACCACACGGATATGCGTACACCACACGGATATGCGTGTGTGTGATTT
This sequence comes from Sinohyriopsis cumingii, assembly GCA_028554795.2. Taxonomy (NCBI): domain Eukaryota; kingdom Metazoa; phylum Mollusca; class Bivalvia; order Unionida; family Unionidae; genus Sinohyriopsis; species Sinohyriopsis cumingii. The sequence goes on from CM068839.1 coordinate 74,681,951, forward strand.
GGATTTTTAACGTAGCTTTAACAAGCTTTCAGTCATATCACTACGACGTCTGCAGCGTGACAGTTAATAGTGATGTTTAGAACTGGGGCATCATGCCGCAGACATTTAGCATGATGTCACAGTCAGTCACATTATCCTGACACCAGGACGACCAGTCTTAGCACTAACCTCTTAATGCTGAGCGCCAAGCAATGCAGATGTTAGTATCATTTTTGTAAGTCTTTGGTATGACTCAGCCGGGGATCGATCCCACGACCTTCCTCACCCGAGGCGGGCGCTCTAACCACTAGGCCACCGGAGCGGTCACACGGATATACTGAAACAAATAATTAATACCACATTGACAAAGCTAAAAGAATTAACGAATACCACCTCCACATGCTGACAAATAAGCAAATATAAATTAGGTAAAGAAGGTCAAATTATACATGATGGTGATTACGAAAGGTCATTCATTTATGTACCTAATACTAAAAACCTCTATATATGGCTATGAGTCAAAATATGATGGTAAAAACAACACCAAACAACCCTAAACTATCAACACAAATAACAACATAAAACAAATGCAAATGATGAATAAATTAAGTAGCTGGACGATTTGCTACTGTTCGTTTTGGCAGCACTTTGAAAACATTATTACTAAATCATGTTAAGGAGATAGGTGCTATGTGCCTTTCCCAATCAAGGCAGTCGACCCAGGATGACATGGACGGGTATCGAAACTGATGGTGAAGAAAATTCTGTTCGAAATATCAGATGACTCCGATAATGGTTGCATTTCAGAAGTAGATTTAGAAACTATTCCAAGAATACCGGTCAGCTCCAGAGAAATTCCAGGAGAATATGACTTTTCAGGGTTGCAGAGATGATTGATGGTTACAAGGATAGAAAACTAACAGGACCAATAAAGGAAAGACGTTATTCACTATAGAAATCTAAAGCATTAAAAAGGTTGAGTTTAACCCTGAAAAGCGATGCACAGAATTATCGTGATGTCTGAACAGCAATCGTGGATAAAATCTGACATTCAACCGAAAATATTTGCAGAAAGCAATAAATAACTTTTAAAAAAATAATCTTTCAGACTGTAAAACGAGGTATTCGATGAACAGGTGAAACATCTCAGGAATAGAACAGAAGTAAAACTATGCACAGATGAAAATTATTTTGTGAAATGTCGAAAAGATACATCATTTGCAAATAGACCCATTATCAACGAGGACATAGTATTAGTCCGTTTAAAAAGCATGAAAATCAAAACAAATTTACGGTGGATTTACAGTGTTCGTGTTATTACAATGGTTGATTCTGCTAGAACTGTTGAAAAGTAAAGAAGATATTAGTATTTAATTGTTCAGTACTAACAATGAATATGTATGCATTCATGCTGAGACAAACAACTTTAGCAATAACTTGATGAATAACAGTCAAGTTCTATGACACTCGTAACCATCACAAGGACAAAACATTTGGTTAAGCACAAATAAAATGGGAAGTTCCTGAACCTTTCAAAGATTAGTTGAACGGTGTTATATTTACAGAGTTCTGTGGGTGAAGGCCAAAACATGATTCGTCAAAGGCTAGTAGAGACGAAAATAAGGTTTGTAACTGAACGAAAATGATGAGCGTTATTTAAAAAAATTCGATGTATACCGATATTGCTTATTCATCAAAGGGAAGGTTAAAGGGAATGAACTGAATTAAATCAGATCATATTATGCTAGTAAGTAAAAGATGAAACAGGGGAAAAATAGCATTATATATACACGACAAGTTAAGAACATTAATATACGGTCACGTAAGCACCTTACATTTGCGCTTTGCAGGTATTCTGAACGAGCAATCGTGTTATGCCTGTATGTCTACGATATCAGCGAAAAGCATTCAAACTGAATTATAAACTTGTTTCTTTTGTTTTGTTTCAATGTATCTACACCCTCAATTTGTACATCGCCTGTCATATGTCATTTTTAGTTTCTGTTACTTTGTTGCCTTTGCTGCATAAACCACGAAAAACCCAACACTCTAAAAAATCTTGGATTACATAGTTGTACTTTTGTGATATAATCTGTACTGATTTTTAAAATATATACCACTAAAAGCTAGGTTGTTTAAGGACTCACGATACTAATTCATTTCCATAGTAAACCTATGCAAACACCAAGTGCTCATGAGCAAACTTATATTTATCAGTGTAGATCAGGGGTCTCAAGCACGCAGCCCGCCAAGCCGTATCATGTGGCCCGCAAAATAATTGGAGTCACAAGGTGTCATGAAAGATAACAAAGGTTATGCGGCGCTTCGGTAATCGAAAATGCCCTCATGCGACCCGCAGGGTGGTTTGATTTTGAGACCCCTGGTATAGATGAAACCTGGATGTCAGTTTCTGTGTAGAGGAAAGGATATGAGCCGCGGCATTTTCTGAACCTGCATGCATCTGAAATATGTGCCTTCAATTCTGCACCAAAGAGTCAGGTGCTAATTTTAGTAATGAGTGTTCCAAACTCAAGACTGACTGAAATCCCATCAATAAAACAATGTCTCTGTTTTTCCCCCACTTACAACTAGGATAAGCTCTCAAAAGATTCTTTTTCCTAAAACATAATTTAAATTATGAACCAATCCTGGCCAGTCAAATCTTTTATATACTCAATTTTATATCCACCCATTGCCAGGCTGGTTCCCATTTTTCCATATAATTACTACCGTGTGTAATTAAGTTAGTGCTTTCTTCACTACATGGTCAAGATTGCCCTAGTCCTGGCCAGTCAAAGCCATATATACTCTATTTTATGTTCACCCATTGCCAGGCTGGTTCCCATTTTTCCATTTAATTAGTACTGTGTGTAATGAATTTCTTACTTTTTTCACTGCATGGTCAAGATTGCCACAGTCATCAATCTAAAACAAGGTTTTGTTTCCTTGATATACACCAAAATAGTAGCTCTAGTGTTTCTTTAATTGTCATTTGCATCTACCATTATCAGAAGCTTTGACCTTTGAGTAACCACCTTTTGTTGTATCTTCATGCGCGACAAGATGGACAAAAATGAAAATATGGTTTTACAAATGCCTGTTTTCAGTCTGTATGGAAGTAACTATAGTTATATTCTTTCCAAAATTAGTCATTCCACAGATTTTCACTTTTTGCTGTTGATTCAAATAAATGTATTATGCTTAAAGCGTTGTTGAAACTATTCATTGTTTTCTACGTTTACCTGAGCCTCTGAAAACAAAATAAATATACATTTTGTCAGCATAACATTTTGTTTTCTGTTGATTTGCATGTGAATACGTTGCTAGACATTAGCTAATTTAAGAGCTCTACCGTGAAGTTTAGTAGCATGTGTACTTCTCAGATCAAGGCAGACGCAGTGGTTATCAGTGTAAGATTTATTAACATACGTTACAAATTCTTGTGTTTTTGTTGTTGATCAGAGTTATACCTTGTGGTTCTGCAAATGGTTGCCTCAATTTAAAATCCTAAGAATAGACCGTTTTAAGAGGCTTCTTTAGTAACTGAGGATTTTCTTTCTATTGCTGAGTTTTCAGATTTATCTGGGTTGCTTTCTCCATTCTTTTGCACAGTACCAAAACACTCTTAAGCTGTTTCTGGGAGATTCAAACATAATGTTCGTTAAGATTTTAATGGTGCATATGACGATAATTTGCTGCAGTAATGTAGTCGTACAAGAAAGCAAATAATTGTAAAATGATTCCAAAATAGTCGTGTCATATTGGAAAAAAATATTTTCCAGTCCATAGTCTTGTAGCTCTAGATGTTTTTACAAGTTCGATCTGAAATATTGTGGAATAGAACACGGATACAATCGACAAAATTCCGTTAATATATGAAAGTTTAGTGGAATTTTGAAATTCTATCCGCACACCACCATCTGTACATTTTCAGTACTAGTATTTTTTGCATTACCTGCCTTGATGTTAGCTTGTTCAGTTTGTCACAAATAATGCTCTGCTCAATTATTTTTGTCCGAATTCAAACAGGCAATCACAAATATTTGTAGTTCATAAAGACGATGTAGTCATTCAGTTTAAAAGATCATCGCGTCCATAGAATATGGTTCTGATTTTCACAATCATGCGATCCAAATTGTTGTATATTTTGATTGTCATACTTCCTTTTTTCGTCACATTAAACGACAGGAATAAACTTAGCTGTGCAATCAATATACTTTGACTAAGCCTTGGAATTATTATCATCAGGATTTTGTTTTATGGTTAGTGTTGCTTGGTGTGTATGTGATATATTGGATTGTGGTATATTTGTTTTCTTGTGAGGATTTGTGCATTTACCACTACAACAGCATCGTCCTCAACACGATTAAATAAAACAATGTGTGAACAAGATACATAAAACACCATCCACAGGTTCAGTTAATAAATACAAGCCTAATCTTTCGTTTGGTTTTTATAATCGTAGTTTAATGCATCAATGAAAAATTGGTCCCGCACTCAAATGTTTTGTATTTTACTTAATCATCAGAAGGTTAATAAATAACATTCAGTTCAGATTTTCACGCTAAGTTTTACATCATTTTCTTTATTAGTACAAACGTATCAATTAACATCATCATCAAGGTTGTTTAAATACCAAGTAACCAAAATATGCTCCCTCAATCTTTAATTCAAGTAGGAGAGTGTGTGAACTCTTATTTCGTTGAACTCTGCCTTTGTTCTCTGTATTTTTGTACTAGTCGTGTTTACTTACTTCTTCATCAGTTCGGTTAGAACCTAATACATTCAACAGTTGGTTGATTTCTGTCAACTATTAGCTTCTATTCCTCTCATGATTATTCCGGATGCAGTGCTGAATTTAGTAAATGGAAATAAGACATTCTGATACTGACAGGGTTTTAAGTTTCATTTCTGTGTTCGCTATTTTCAATTTATTTTAAAGGAAATTTAGAAAGATAGATCTAGATAAATTTTAAATGCAGCTCTCCATGTGTCACGTTATTGGACTGTCGGACTTACCTCACTCTAGGACATACGAAGAGTCTTAAGTTTGGTGTCCAGGGTTTTTCGCAATGTCATGGCTGCTTGTCCTCTTCGGTGTTTGCGTTGAGTGCTGCAGTACAGGGCATAACAAGCAAACTTTGGCTGGTCTCTCATTAGGGTGTGTCAAATCCATTTCCATGTACGTTTCATAATGGTGTCCTGTATACAGCGCCCAACTTTTGTTCTGTGATTCAAGTTAATAAAGTAATTAAGGAACCGTAACGAAGTTAACGTAGTAGATTGTTATATCAAAACGAAGGTATATAATGCTGAAACTAAATATATAAAATTGATTAACTGCTTTTAATAATAACGCTTTAACACTTGTCAATTATGACTCGGAAATGGTTCATATTACAATCTGGTATGATATTTTTGTAGAATCAGTTAAAATGAGCAGTGTCGATGTCGTCATCTGATTTTTGGGATTTCCAGCTGGTATTTAATAGACACGAATGTACCAGAACTAGTCACATTGGTATACAGATTTCATGTTTAGTTCTAGATACAACAATTGCCATCTGAATATTGAAAACCTTAATCTGATTATACAATGAATTTAAACACCTTAACCTGATGGCAGACTGAATCTAAAATCTTAACCTGATGATGCATTGAATTTAGAACATTAACCTGATGATACATTGAATCTAAACATCTTAACCTGATGGCACACTGAATCTAAAATCTTAACCCTATGATGCATTGAATTTAAAACATTAACCTGATGGTACACTGAATCTAAACTCTTAACCTGATGGCACAATGAATAAAAAATCTTAACATGATAGCACACTGAATCTAAAATCTTAACCTGATGGCACACTGAATCTAAAATCTTAACCTGATGATGCATTGAATTTAAAACATTAACCTGATGACACACTGAATCTAAAACATTAACCTGATGGCACACTGAATTGAAAATCTTAACATGATAGCACACTGAATCGAAACTTAACCTGATGGCACACTGAATCTAAAATCTTAACCTGATGATGCATTGAATTTAAAACATTAACCTGATGATACAATGAATCTAAAAACCATAACCTGATGGCACACGGAATCTAAAATCTTAACCTCATGGCACACTGAATCTAAAATTTTAACCTGATGGCACACTGAATCTAAAATCTTAACCTGATGATGCACTGAATTTAAAACATTAACCTGATGACGCACTGAATCTAAAACATTAACCTGATGGCACACTGAATTGAAAATCTTAACATGATAGCACACTGAATCGAAACTCTTAACCTGATGGCACACAGAATCGAAACTCTTAACATGATGGCACACTGAATCTAAAATCTTAACCTGACGATGCATTGAATTTAAAACATTAACCTGATGATACATTGAATCTAAAAACCATAACCTGATGGCACACGGAATCTAAAATCTTAAAGTGATGGCACACTGAATCAAAAATCTTAACCTGATGATGCATTGAATTTAAAACATTAACCTGATGACACACTGAATCTAAAACATTATCCCGATGACACACTGAATGGAAAATCTTAAGCTGATGGCACACTGAATAAAAAATCTTAACCTGATTTTACATTGAATCTAAACACCTTAACCTGATGGCACACTGAATCAAAATTCTCAACCATATGATGCATTAAATTTAAAAAATTAACCTGATGATACAGTGAATCTAAAAACCTTAACCTGATATACATTCAAATCAAACCACAATAGCCTACATATGAAACAATTTAATTTAATCTGCAACAATTTGAACATTTCAGCACAGAATGACTGGAGAAAGTTCAAGATAAGAAAAGAAATTGTTGTTAGATTAAATGGTCAGAAGAATATAAGTCTGTACATAAATATTTTGGGAATCATACAATGCTGTTGTCTAGCTCCTTGTGACACACATGAAAACATTTATGAAACATTTCAACAACATCTAAAAGACCTAAAAGTGGAAATAGACTATTGTTGTAGTAATGAAGGGTTAGTTCTTAAAAAGGGACATAGTTATGAAAATGAGTAGTAACTTTGGATACAACAACAATTTGGAGAAATTCAAAGGCTGATTTAAGCTGGAGTTAAATACCAAACAAAAAGAACTGATCTGCAAAGGGTATGAACAACCTGTAATAGTATGAGAAAAAACTACACAAGACTTAATAAAGACAAAGTGGGTATGCATTATATAGCTATGAAGGATTATGCTCTCCATAGTCTTACTGTCAAGATGACAGAGACTGTGCAGAAAATGATTAGATACAAAGACATTCAAAAGGATACATGACTATCATGAAGTGTCAACAAAGTACAATTTAGAAACAAAAAAAACAGCAAATACTACTAACCCATAAATTAAATAAACAATCACAGCATTGATAGCAATGATTGTATGAGCTAGTATTATTTGCTTTTTGAAATAGGTTAAGAAAATTGTTAATCTCCTGTGATCCACAATTCAAGTTCCAATCTGACTACCAAAACAGATCATATGATATGATCATCTGGAGAAGAAACAGCTTGGTTAGCATTCTCAAATAACTTTTCAGACTACCAATTATACAAAGAATTGACATTGCTTCTTTAATCACTGCCTAAAAAAATATCTGGCTACATTTTTCAAGCCATTTATTTGTTGCTTTTTGGGGGTTGCCATAAATGATTAGTTGGATGAGTAGGAGATTGAGTTGGGGATGGTGGAGTTGAAAGAGGTGGTGTGGAAGGAAAATAGAACACTGGGTGAAAAAAACAATATTTGTATCGATTTTCCACGACTAAAGCGAATGTTGATTTAATTATTGTTGTCATTGTAGCTATAAACTCATTCTATAAACCATTGTTTCAGCCTTTTTATTAAAGGTACCTTTTCTCAGAATTTTGAATGGTTTTTCAATGTTTCCTACGAAAACTCTCTCAAGCTATACTAGTAGTGTTTTCAACCCTTTTAAACTGTTCTTGCAATTTAAGTTTAACCTTTTTGTTTGAACATCTTTCTTTGTTGATGTTTTTTTTTTAAATGTGCTCATTTTTTAAAAACAATCTAATCCTTCACTATTAGATTTTATAGATCCTGTATTAGAATTGTCAACTTGTACAACAAAAAGTCAACATGTTTAAAAAATGTGTCACCGAGTTAATTTGAGATCCTATATTCAAGGTAGCCTAATTGTCAGAAATCAATGTTTTCATTTCTGTCATACCTTGTTTTCTGATTTGTACAGTTACAGCCCTTTGAGATAAATATGAAACTTGGTATTGATTAGTGTTATCTCTATTAAGTGTGCCATATCCCATATTTTTCACTTGTCTTCAAGATCAATGTCAAAAATTCAATTTGCAACCATGTTTTCCACTGTAGTTTTTCCATTGCTCTGTGAATGAAGCTTCTGGCAAAAAATGTATGAAATCTTGTAAACATTTTTATAATCACTTAAAGGTGGGTCGCATGCTGTGTTTTACAGTGTAGCATTCCATATTTAAGGCCAGTGTCATAGGTCGCATGCTGTATTTTAGTGTGTAGCATTCCACATTTAAGACCAGTGTAATAGGTCGCATGTTGTATTTTAGTGTGTAGCATTCCACATTTAAGGCCAGTGTAATATCTTCACTCCCTTTCACGATGACAAATAAATGCATCTATGTAATACCTTAACTGTCTTTAACCACGGCAAATAAATACATATATGTAATGAAAACTAGATATTGATTGGAAAATAAATGAACACTGGAATGTTTCACCTCTTTTGGGAAGAAGAAACTGGGCAAGTCTGCTACATGCCTAGATTACATCGATTTATAATCATTTACCTTCAAAAAGTACTGTCTTCCAATCTGAGTAAAACAATGGGATTTAATAAAGATGATTTTAGTGAGAAAAGTTATCATTTTGACTTCCGATCAAACTCCTGGACAGTTGCTGCAAATAACCTAATCAGCCAATAATTAGTTTTAACATCGTGTGTGGTACTTAATACCCTTCTGGCATGGGGTTTGAGTCAAGGTATTAGCACATGACAGAACATGAAGTTGCATATTTCTCACTGAATTCCAAAAATTTCTTTGGTTTCACTTATTCGATTGCCACCATGTGTCTTTGTGTACTAAATGTCAGTTGCAGAAACACTAATTAAACAGCACTGATGGGCAAGGCAAAGTTTACTGAAATGATCTCGGTAAAATGAGGAAACCAACACAATTAATTCTCGTCACAACAGGGAAACAATGGCATTAACTTTAAGACTATGAGCTTACTTTGTTTGTTTGTATGTTTAGTTTTGTTTTCAACTTTTACTGTCAAACATATACACATGTACCTGTTTGCACTTATTTTGTCTTTCTTTATGAACATTATATAACTTCATCCCGAAGTTGTCAATAAAAACGTACTATCATTTTTCTTTTCTTGTTTCTTCCAGCTTCAACACACGTTTACAAACAAGTATATCCACATGTGTACATCACAAACGAGTCAAGTGGACAAAAACAACATGATGGTAAACTTGCATATTAGAGATAGTAAACTTGTATAGTGTATGTCAGGGGTTCTCAACATGTGGGCCGCGGACCTTGTGGGTAGTGCGGGGTTTCTCCAAGAGGTCTACGAAGTCACTTAACTTCGCATCGCTTGGTTTCCTTTGTTATCCCCACCGCTGAATTCATAATAGTTTTTTTGTCATTTTGTATTTTCTCAATTAACGGAGCCTGAAAGTGCAACTGTTAGTATGTCGAGTCCTTTAAATTTTTCGAAGATAAGTAGGGGTTCTCATACTCCAAACGGTTGGGAGCCACTATATGCAATTGACTTTGTAATAACCAGGTTTTTATTGTTGTTACATGGTTGGAATACATTAACAACTATGGTAACTTCTTGTACAATGGGAACAGCGTTAAGTGTACGTATATTTTTTATGGCTGTCCATGCTTATGTGACGAAATTTGCCTATGTAAAATGTATCATGGCAGACCTATATGTAAATAGTATCAAAAATTAAAATGGTTTGAAGTGTTTTATAATAAAGACGAGTAAATTTGATTAAATACCACTCTCTGTTTTGGAATCTGCCTCTCGAAGGGTCTTTTTTGATCCAATGTGAGTTGATAATTCAATGGCCACATCGACTTTTTCTGATTTAATCCCCCATTTCTGTTTGCAGATTATGCTACAAGAATATAACGCCAAAAATGCACAGTTCCGAATTCTTCCGCAGTACAAGGTTAAATCGGAAGGCGAAGTGGTAAGCATTTTGTCATTGGTTCCCTTTGTTTTAGTTCCCAAAATAACTCTTTCATTGTGAACAGAAACACTGAAAATCACAGTGAATAGTTCCATCAAAGTAAAAAGAAAATATAAGACCAACTAAGTAAATTAAGATCAATTAAAAGTTAGACCATTGTATACTAATTGGTTCAGGCAAGAACATGTCAGGTACATTTCCATTCCATTCTATGCTCTGGAATGTGATGACTGGTTATAAAAGATGATATGAATCTCTTCGTGCCTCCACTGTAATATATTTCCTAAGATGGTACTGTAATTGATATATTTACAGGTGCAAATCTATGACCAGATCGTGTTTGAGAGCATCAAATCTCCGGGCCATTTCTTTCACGCAAGTGCTCCCTTTCAAATAGATCACATGACTTTTGGGTGAGTTATCAGCCCTTAGTATCAACATTTCATTCCTTTTGACTGTATGTCTGTCTCCATCCTTCTTCCTTTCGTTTTACATCTTGAACTGCTGTGAAATGTTATTGTTTCTCATGTTAGTGACAGCAACTTTTTAAATCCCATCAGAGTATTTCCGATGTACCTTTACACAAATTCTCAGAATGAGTATGCCATTATTTAATTCCACTTGGTTCACTTTTGGTATGTTGTTCCATCACTGGAAAATTGCACTTCTAACCGCACGGTTGCCTTCGAATCATCTGCCCTTCACAAATCTTTTGTAACGGGATTCAGCCAGTAATAGTTTCGATCTAAACCAGGGCTGCATAAATGAGGATGTAACAAATTTTTGGTGTTGTGCACCTTTAGGAAGTCTGTTAAAGTGGCGGATTTATACGCTGGTGCTTTGTCATGGAGTAGATGGATAGATTGGGTACCAGTGGATGGACAAGTGTATTAGCAGTGTTCTGCATGTTTTGACCAAATATTTAGATACATAATAACATCATATAACACAGGCAGAGTCAGGCATGTGTACTTGGATGACCGTACAAAACTTACTTGATAGTCGAATTAGGTCAATTGGTTTGTGGTCGCTGCTCATTTTGTCATTTCCAAAATTTGTTATTTTATTTGAGCTGGATTCAAAAGAAAACACATGTTTCATCACCTGTGATACTTCATTTGAATGGTTCTAATCACTCTTTCATATTTAGCGAGTAGGTTTTTGGTATCACTCCAAATTTGTTTTTGAGCTTCCCGCAGCAAATGCGGGATGGATCTTGTACAAACTTGAGTGGGCTTCAAATGATTCTTCAATATCTTCAAAATTGTTGACGAGTTAAATTATGCCTGTGATAATTGAACTATCTTCTATGTATTGAGCATCTTCATCAAATGTCCCGTTCACAGCACCTACTTCCTTTTCACCAAAAACAGACAATGGTCTGCCGGAACATGGATCATCTTTCATGGATTTGTGATGATCTCTAAAGCGATGAAGTCACTTCAAATCTGCATTGTATGACAGACAATTTTATTCGTAAACTTTATCCAAGTCAGCCGTGATATGCAGGACAGTACCCTAAGAGCACCCTGATTTTACATTGTGTTCTTTGCTGAGCAGCAGAATTGTTCTCCTCAGACATTCTTTTTGTTACTTCGCTGTCATTTACATGTGTTACATGATACGCATATATCTGCAGGTGTCCGACGTGCTGCATTTGCAACTGCAGATCATTTTAAAGAATGTTATTGTTTCGGTTGATCAGTATTAAATTTACTGACATGTTTAAAGAAACAAATAAAACCAAATATTCAGAACTTTTCAAATACACATCCTTTTCTGCAAAATTTACGCCATAGCGATCACGATTTCCGTCTATCTAACAAACGTGTTCGTCTGTTCAACAACAAACAACTTGAACTTAAGCCTTTTAGAAATGACCGAGCCTACTTTCTAATTTGCATTGGTTGAATATCATCTGATTTCACTGATGGGCTCGAGGGGGAAGGTCACGAGGTCGGACCCTACTTTGTAGGTATGTATTGTGTATTGTGTACTGGATGGATATATGTTTGTAAATTTATTTATTTATTTATTTATTTATTTATTTATTTATTTATTTATTTCAACACAGGTCGGAGGTAAACTTGGGAGTGGAGAGATCGGGTTTCACTCTGGTCAGGTTTCAGAAAGAAAGTCTGGAGCCTGATGTGTATGTTAGGGTAAGTGTCCACCCATATTTGTATAAAGCCTGACATGTGAGATGATGGATGAGTTACAGGACATACAAAGACAAAATGTGAATGCCTAACACAGTTTGTGCTCAGTATATATTGAAAAATTGGTGCTGCCCTATATTGATTGAAAGAGAAAGAAATGCAAGTTTTGACTTTTTCGGACTCCAGACCTTCTAACTGCAGTAGGTTATTTCTGACACCCGGGGTATTTTGGGTGGGTCCGCCTCCCCCGTCCCCGCAAACTCTCCCCCCCCCCCAACCCAAATAAAACAAAACAAAGACAAACAAAAAAGAAACGCACACACACAAGCAGTCACTTGTCACTTGAATTTGACCATAGTTTTATTATTGGGTATTATGCAAACTTTGAGTCAAATAGACACGTAGACATTTGCATTGATGTCCTTCGTAAGAAAGACAAGGCCCTTTTGAAATTTCCCCCCCCCCCCCAGCACTTGACCTAATCCGGTCCTGTTTTCGACAATTGTTTTAAACATTTCTATGTTACCGTAAACATTTATCAGCTTGCTAAATACATTACAATTGTAATAGATGTTCAACCCACTAGCAGGTGGGTTTGAATTGCGCAGGTGTGATATGCTGTTGATTTTATTGGTTGTCACAAGAAAATTGTACTCTTTCTTTCCCAAATAATACATAAAAGAAGTAATTTGAACCTAAAGCTGACACTTAATACATAAGTATACATCTCTTATTATGCAAAATACTGTATTTAATATTCATGATATCAATAAACTGTAACAAAAAACCATGAATAACAAACAGATCTTTTCTCAAACCGTGGCGTTGATGATTGAAACAGTTTACACAATACTTGATCAAAGACAAAAATCTGGAAGTCTTTAAAATGATGATTTAGGCAGACCTTTATTGCGTCTGCAAACCAACCAGGTAAAACCAGGCATCAATGATAATATAGTTAATTTATTCAAACACATTTTGCCATTGAATAATAGGTGATTATAAATGTTCAACTATAAAAACCATCAGCAAAAGTTAATTATCATGACTTATTTCCCCCTTCTGTATCATGTTGTAGGCCAAAATTTGATCTAATGTATTCTATCTACCATTTATTCTCAAATCAACATCCCTTTCATTTTTAAAAACAGAAAATTTATAAGATGCATTGTAGGAGCTGTACTTTTTAGTACCTGTCTGTATAAAGATCCATGCATGATTACTACAAAATGCCGCAGCAGTCTCAGTTGAGCACACTGTTACGGTGTATATATTAACGTATAAATTACTAAAGTCACAAGCACAGGTAGTGTTAAACACTATGAGGCTCCTTAGCGGACAAGAGCTGGTCCAATCTGAAAGTTGCAGTTGAAATGTCGATGTCGTATGTCAAGAAATCCAATATCAACTGTTGGATCAAATTGCATATCCTAAAAGTTCCATTTTCTAGATCGAGATTTTAGATTTTATATGTTGAATTATACAATGGGGGTTTAAAGTTTTATTTCCTATGTCGACGTTTTACAGTGTCTATTTTGAATTAAACAGTGGTGGTTGGAAGTTCAATGTCATGTGTCGAGAATTCCTAATTCACACGTTGTATGTAACTGTTTGTGATGAAAGTTACATTTCATATGGCGGGTATTTAGATTTCATCTGTTGAATTTCACAGCAACGAGAAGCAGCCTCCTTGTTTAAAAATAACAAGGCCCGTTCACGACTGCGACCTTTAGCGAATTCAGTTATTATCAATTGCATGTATTAAATTATTAGGCACCATTACATTTCACGAAAATATAGTTTGAAAGTTAGCATTCACAGGTCGAGAATTACTATGAATTTCTCAAAGTAATTCTCGACCTGTGAATGCTAACTTTCAAACCTGTGAATGCTAACTTTCAAACTATAAATGCGTGAAATGTAATGGTGCCTAATAATTGAATACACGAATGATGTATCTTAATACTTGATATTATTTTGAATTGTTAAAGCGAAGATTGTGTAATGTTACTTTTTACACAAACACATCATTTCACCATATAAAAATAACAATTCTGACAAGCACAATAAAATATCAAGTCATGGCTGTGTAAATTAATCAGATACAATATCAAAACTCAACATACGAAATGGAACTTTCAGAATAATCAATGTGATTCAACATGTTAAATTGACACTCTCGACATATGACATCAGAATTTCAACAAGCGCCGTGTAGTTCAGAAGATACAATCTCAAAACTCGACATTGGACATCGGATTTTCAACCAGCGATGTCTAATTCAAAAAGATGAAATCTAAATACTCAACATACGAAATGGAACTTTCAACATAAATTCTTTAAACCAATACGTAAATTAGGAATTCTAGACGTATGACATTGACATTTCAACCACCGCCGTGTAATTGAAACAACACAATCTAAAACCTCGACATAGAAAATATAACTTTCAACCACTACTGTTTAATTCAACAGATACAATCTAAAATCTCAACCTGGAAAATGGAACTTAAAGGACAAGTAGTTTTGATACAACACGTGAAATTGGAATTCAGGACATATGACATTAACAGTTCAACGGTAATGTTCTATTGGACCAGCTTTTGTCCGCTACGGCGCCTCATACAGCACGACGAAATAGCAAGGCGGCAGGATGAAAGACTTAGCGGAGAGATTAAAACCAGCTACTAAGCGGGAAAATGTCTTGAAGTGATCATTTTAACTGTGCTGATATTTACAATGACTGAATTAAGTGGCATACAGATCCTCAGATGCACACATAAACATTATAAGAGTGCATCAAAAGAACAACTTGAGCTGTCATTATTGTGCTCTAATAAACGCCCCCTTCCTTTTATGAAAATGTAACAACCCGGGAGGGTTAATTAGAGAATATATGGTATTTTATATCGGGTCTAGCATCAAAATTTGTTGAGTTGAAAAGTTGAAAAGTATGTCTGTATTCTTCATATAGCAAAGAAGTTAAGCGGCTTGTTTTGTGTGTTATTTTACGGTACTGAATATATACAATTAAATACTGTTCCAAAGATATTATACAAAGTCTTAACTCCAAAATATGCTACATGTTCATGAAGATTAGTAAAATATACTCTGAGCTTTAATTTCTGTGGAAATGATGGTGCATATGCATGATTTACCAGTTAAAACCATTTTGTCCCCATGTCCTATAAATAAGACTTCTCACTTTTTTTACTGACAGATGCAAACTTTTATTTTTGATGACTGTTTGTCCCCCCCCCCCACGTGAAGAGAGGCCACCTGTTTTATCAGGCAACCTTTCTACTGCAGAAGGGATGACGTTGTATGACGGAGAACACTGTGTATCCTTCAAATTATACTTATTTTAATTCAGAGATAAACTCTCCGAAATCCTCATAAAAGACTGACAAAGGATGATAAACTCATATGAAAAAAGATATAGTCGTGTTATTAACATTTTATTGTGATCGCTATTTTTCAGGGTGGCAGTGTAATTCGTCTTTTTCACAAAGAACTTGAAGCATACATGGTGGCTGAGGGCTTGTTTGATGAAGAGGTCACTGAAGATGGTAGGAGCACAATGGTTTTATTTTTAATTATCATCCATTTTTGCAGCAAGATGATTACAACAGATTTGGAAAAAAAAACATTTCTGCAAATTCTAAATTTTAAGGTATGCTTATGAGAGACTTTGGAAACCTTTCAAGGCTACCTCACAATATTGTATAATTTCTACACGAGGAACACAGAAAAACATATTTTTTAAGTTAAACGTTTATCAGCATAGTTTTAAACTTCAATAAAATAACATTTCTTGTAAATTATTAAATGATGTATGCAGAACTGCTGGCACATTGTGTGATAGCAGACGTGCAGGGCTTGAAATTGGCATTTTATTTCTCACTTACCCATAGGATCACCAAATAAAAAGTTTTACAGAAGCCAGTTCAGTTTCTCACTCAACATTTATTAGTTATTAACATCAGCTCAAAACAATAACTAGTAGTCAGTGTAGTCTGGTTCCCCGCTTCGTATGCTCCCTGAGTTGCACTCCACAATACGAAGTACAACGCAGGGAATATATGAAACAGGTAACCAGACTAGTGACAGTGCAGGCCTTGGGCCGATTTGGTTCGGGCCTCGCGCTCACAGGGGGTCAGCGCGTAAGTAATTTTTTAAAATATATCTATAGAGAGAAAGTAATTTTCAAGCTATGCAAGAAACTTTATGTTCAATATGATACAAAACTTGTTTAAAAGTTTATTTCCAAACGATGTGCTCTCAGAGGGTCCTGCCAAAATGATCCAAATGGGCCTTGCGTTTGATAAGGCCGTTCCTAATGGGCCATATTCCGACCGCTTTGGAGCCAACACTGTCCTATAAACATATCTGAATATAAGGCTTACGTCATTGGGTCGAAGGTCAACTTTGTATAACACCAGCATATAGATTAGGCCACAAATAACAGTCGCGGACAAGAAACAGCTATATAAAATAACATTTTATCCGGTCAGATCAATGTGTGTGTGTGTGTGTGTGTGTGTGGGTGGGTGGGTGACAATTCCGACTATGTCGTGGATAATTCCGTCCACCACACCTGACTAAGTCCGACCACAGGAGGATAAGTTCGACGAACGTGTGGGTAATTCCGACTGGCGTACGGGCAGTTCCTACCAATGGGTAATTCTGAGCATCCATTAAAAAAATAATCCACATACCTTCGTTTCCATTATTTTATTAGATTCCGAGTAATGTCTTATAATCTCAATAATTTCTGCAATTATGCAAGAGAGTTACAAATGTATATTTTCTATACTTACAGACACCACACAGTAGCAAAGACTGTATATCAGCTACCCCTCCCCAAACTAGATCTATGCATAATTAATAGAGTATGTGAGGTAGCAGTTGTTTTAGTTATTAAAGAAATAAACAGTAATAAGAAAAAAGATCACTTTTTTCAACAGGAAAATAGGCGCCTATTATTGGTGGCAGTTTATGGCGATTTGATATACAAGATATATGTACGTCTGTGTGTCTTATTGTTTCCTTTTGTCATACATTTATGTTTTTAACTGTACTTCTCCTTTTCAATTTTGTGTGCATTTATGTTGTTTTGCTATATGTCTTGTGTGGTTTTAAAGGCAGTATAATAATTATTATTGTTATTATTATAATCTTCGAAATAGATCTCAATTCCAGTACATTTTGGCTACTCATTATTTC
Source organism: Sinohyriopsis cumingii (assembly GCA_028554795.2). Lineage (NCBI taxonomy): Eukaryota > Metazoa > Mollusca > Bivalvia > Unionida > Unionidae > Sinohyriopsis > Sinohyriopsis cumingii. The sequence continues at coordinate 74,699,583 of CM068839.1, forward strand.
GACATGCAATATTAGCAAGTTAACCACTTTTTAAAGGATACCAACGATCGATTTTTTCCTTGCAAAGACTGTCATCCTCTTAATTGGAGTCTTATAGTCTTCATATTTTAAATACTTTATTTTGTGTTTATCCTGCCCAATCCCATGTTTTCCTTCTTTGTCAATATATATCCAAAATGCCTAATAAATATTTGCACGCAGTTGCGAGACAGTTGTTTGAATGATCCAGAAACTAATTAGCTATTTATGGCACCAATTTGGCATTATTTAGCATATTTTTTAGTACCAATGTTGAGGAAAGAAACTCCAATAAACACACTGGAATCACTTCAGTTTAATAGGCAGCACAAAAGAACGTGTCAAAAGAACATTTATTAAAACAAACTGTAAATTTAATTGCAATTGAGCTAATTCTAAATATATTTTTATTATGCTACTCCTAATATTTCTCCTTCCTTCAGAATCCTACTTTGAATTTGGAATATTTCAGCATCATTGTCTTTTTGAGCCTTTCTCTCATTGTTTTTTTTTTCCTATTTCTTTCCCTGTTGCTCCCTTTTCTTTTAGAGTGAGAGCCATTTTCTTCTCATTGATTATTTCATCACTCGTCAAAGGTCAATGCGATGTCATGACATGTTTTGACTTTGGCCTTTGTATTCCGTCTGCAATGACAGTACCAAAAATATTGTCTAATTCGGGATTCCAAGATATCCCGACATCAAAATCTGCACTCTCGTCATCATTACTCATTTATTACAAATGAAATCTGTGGCATTTCTATCCCTTTCTCCTTCCCGCCTTCCAGCAATGATGTTCCATTTGCCAAATCAATTAGCAGTGTGCTGACACCAAGGTCGTCATGGGTTGCACTAGCCAAAATCACGTCTGAGCCACTGATGTATGGAGAATGCTGAGGGTTTTCAACTGCCTCGCTTGGTACCTCTACTAAAATAAATCCTTCATGCGGTGTTGTTTCGGCATCATTGGAATCCTGAAATGTCGTTGAGGCTGATGGGACTTTTGTGAAAGAGATTGTGTTACAGTCATCAAATGGAGAAGCTACCGTGTCGGAAGTTTTTATGTGGATATGGACGAGACTACTGACTGATGATGCTGGTGAAATGGCAGGCTCGGGCTGAGACCTATCATATGGTGCTGCTGGCAAGAAAGCAGACTCTGGTATAGCTGCTCTATTGATCGGGAAGAGACCATTTCCTTTGAAGCCACTTATTATGATGCTGGATGGGAATGTGTCTTGCCATGCCAGACAATAATCTTGGTCATGCGGTCTTTATGATAAGTAATCCAAGATTTTCTGTCAGAAACTCTGTGCATACCCTGTTGTAGGCTTTACTGAAAAGCCAGTGGACACACTTCTATCTAAGGGCTGTAAGTAGTGGGTGGTGTGTGGCGCTAATGCTAAAATATAGATATTGTCTTTTTTTCCCCTCTTCTAGCAATCCAGTGACTTCATATGATCCATGAGAATCGAGGATCAAAAGCAGGGTCACAATTCTTCAAGAAAACTCTCCTAAACCATTCTTCGCCTAAAATATCACACACCCATGCTTTCTCCTGGTAGGTAAATACTGTACCAGACGGGGCATCCATGCAGTTAAATGAATGCAAACACTTCTTTGTCTTCCCCATGAAAATGCACATAGGAGGCATTGTTGTTCCTGTTGAAATGACAAAGGCGAGGATTGTAACATTTTCTCTATAGTTAGATGTTCTACATTCACAATACTGGCATCTTTTCTGGCCTACACAGTTGTTGGAGTGTGTTCAAACTGTTTGCCTGTCTCATCACAATTCCATATTAAATGTGGACTGCCTTGTATATTTAAATTTATTACTATTTCTTAAAGATCTTGGAAGAACTTATCAACAACTGCGGGATTCATAATTCTGGCACGTGAAGTTTACATCTTCTCAGGTTTCCTAAGTGCCAATTCAGGATGCCAAGCCTTTAAACCTTTCCACCAATCTTCTCCTGGTATTCCGTTTTTAAATGGTGTACTACTTTTCATTCTTTTGCATAATGCGTCGGTCTTCATCAATAGCTGCTTCTTAGTAATCCCAAATCCTTTCGAGGATGCTTCCAGTGACTTTGTAAGAATGCCTTCTTCAGCCTTTGCTGGTATAACTTGAGGTCATCCTGGTTTGGACCATGAAAGGTAACGACAAGTTACATAGTCCACTCAGGTCGTTTTGGGGATGCCATATTTCAAGCTGGCTTTCTTATTGTTCAACCCTGTTCTTATTTTGCTGATACAGCGGCTTCTAAATCTTTACACGCATACTGCATATTCTTTTTCTTCATCCTGTTTCTCTTTGGCATTCTGCGTAAGTTTAAGCTTATAAATTGATAGACAAGGACACAGGCCCATACATACATTCATACATACATGCAGGCATACAGAACAAATATATGGATAGCTGTTTGGATGGGTAGATGGATGGATTTATAATTATATTTTATAGGAATATTAACTTGATTGATTTGAATATTTGGGGAGAAAGTTTAAATAATATGAACACAGTCTGATACATGATAAAACAGCAGTCACGTCTTAATAGTTTGTGTATTAATAAACCTATTACAAATCTAATGATCACGCTATTAATTCATTGATCAAAGTTTATTGATTGCTCTGAGTGTCGATTTATTGATGAATGCATAAAAGTAGTACAACCGAATAAAGAGCCTAAAAGATATAATATGCAAGACTGGTTGGAATTAACCCTGGCACAGGAAAATATCATAGGAATTTCCGACCATTTTATTTCTTCAGAGATATTGGAAATAATATGATGAATTTGACTTATAGTTAAGTTTAGATTGCAAGAGAAAACTCTGTGTGAAGAAAAATCAATGATATACTTTTATAAAAGATAATACAAACCTGCATGCGAATTGTGCAGACTAAAATCTTCCTTGCTGAAACTTGAAATTTCCCGCTTGCAACACTTTACCGGAAATAGCACGTGACATAACTTTATATTGGCCCGATCTCGTGATAGGTGGTGCTATTACGGTAACCACTCCAAGTTATAGAGATGCTTTTCCTTTTTGGTATAAGTTAATATGCATCGGACATTTACTTCCTGTACGTTTTATAATTGATCACGAAAGTGGACGGAATTATCCAGTGGTTGGAATTATACCTGGATACCCTAGTGTATTTCTCTGGGACACGCGAATGAAGTAGCTTCCTGTGGGTCTGTGGTTCTTACTTATGTTTTCCCAGGTACTTCCTCCACCACTTATACTAGCCACCATATATAGCTTATCTTTCACTAAGAAATGGTGTTAAACCCCAAAAGAACAACATCATCAGTACTTGGGGTTATAGGTCCATGTACGTGCAGGGCCGGCGCTACCATATAGGCAAACTAGGCAGCCGCCTAGGGCGCTGATTTCAGGGGGTGCATTTTTTTAAAAACATTATTGTTTATAAATTATGAAATTGATATATTCCGGGGGGGGGGGGGGCGCAAGAATCTAACCTTGCCTAGGGCGCCAGATAGTCTGGCCGAGTCTGGCGCCGGCCCTGTGTACGTGAAGACTGTTTTGACAGTAATCATACTAATTGATGATTGGATGAGTTTTTTAAAATCTGTGCATTTGTGAAGCACGTGTTTATTGTACCTTGTCAAGTGCAGGGTGTTGGTTGGTAGACAATTAAAACAACAGATAAATTAACCACTTACCGTCTATACTCGCGTATAAACCGTATAATTTAGGAAAAAATAAAGGCCTGGAAAAAGGAGGAAGCGGCTTATTCGTGCGCCACTGTTAAACCTTGACAGTTTTTAGGTCTTTTTGTTGATTACTGTAATGGCTGTAAATCTTGGGACACGAAACAATAATTTTTTCCATGTCCTAAGACAGACATGTTAAAAGAGTAACTTTTGGTGACCCGACAATTATTAAACTGTTATAAAGTAGTATGATTGATTTTGTTATTATTTTGCATGTGCATATTTTCTGATTCCTCCAACATGAAGTTAAATAAAGCTAAATACAAACTTCATAATTCGCTGGCCAGTTGAGTTTACCAGGGAGACCATGCTGAACTATAATGTACAGTACTTGCACAGTGCAAAGCATGCATAGCGTTACTTAAATCCTTTTTTATTCTGAAACATATTAGATGCAGATTTTGCTTTATTCATTGTTTTGACTAAATTGCATTCTTCCAGATAACATTTCATCTAGTCCTTAATAGTTGTTTCATTTACGTTGAATCACATGCTTACAAGTTATTCATTTTCAGTTATATAAGCGATCCTACAAATTGAGGTAATATTTTTAAAAAGATAAGGCACATAACCATAATTTACATGTTCACAAAGAGTGGTAATAATAAGGGCTAAAATTCTCATATAGTTCAACTAAGATCAACATCAATCAGTTTTAGTTTTGTGTATTAGCTGAACAAACATCATAACTTTCCACACAATGGAAAGCTTGATGTTTCGGCGTCTCCTATGTTGATAGTAGGTGAATTTCTTTTGTTTTGCGACAGAAGTACAGGCCAGTTAATTATTAAAACCCTGAAACTGGCTTGTGATAGAGGAAATTTTGACTAGTAACTATATAAGTACATTGATGTGTAATTGCCTTTTATTCCTTAATATTAGCACGATTACCTTAGTACCATTGTAAAATGGGGTCAAAGGCATGCCTATGAACTTTAAAAAGCCAAGTAGGGAGACTGAATAAACAAAAGTAGAGATTTGGACCTAAAATCAGGAGGTTTTTCATGGCATTTTTAAAGCCTTGTTTTCACTAAATATTGATCGATCTTCCTGGTCCAATATGTGTGAAATTCGCAAAACTGACTCGCCATTTCTCCCTGTGACATGCTTTATTTTCCCCCAGGACATGCCCTGTTATCATATTCTGGTCAGATGTGGTCAAACTGCACAATAGCTAAAGATTAGTTTTAAATAAATGAGCAAGAAAGCCAGCGCGACTAATTTAAAGTTAATCCTTATCCATGCAACTATTTTGTGAAAATGATTGGCCCTCCGCCATAATTCAAAGAAACCATGTTCTACACTATTGTGTGTTACACAAGCACCAGCAATTAATTGCCCAAAAAAGGATTGACAATTTCGTTGATCTAAAGGTACCAAAATAGCAAGTCTTATGGTACCGTACATGTGGCAACTATTTTCCCCACTTTGTATATCGGACCTTATTTCCTTATTGTTAACTCATAAAGCATTTAGTATTGTTTATTAAAAAACATGTATTCTGAATTAGTTTTTTGAGGACACATTTCCAGCATGGTATGTCTTTTCACTTCTTTTAATTTAATGATGGTAATTATCATTGGTGTATATGGTATAAAAATGCCAGCATTCATAGTGATCATTCTTGGGATTGAAATTAATTATGGACAATTTTATTGTTGTGGTTTATTTTTTTGTTCTGGTTTATTTTTTATTTTTGTATTATTGTAGAGGTAAAAATCATTAATTTATGTAAATAATGTTTAAACTTAAGATTCTTTTTAGTGAAGAAGCGAATTCTTTTTTAGTAAAGTAATTATTTCATTCCAACAATAACTCACAGGTGATACAACAGAAAATGTAAGACTTTTCTTGTTTTGAAGAAATGAAAATCGAAGACATAATGTAATAATCAGGAGTTCTCTGCAAAAATCAAAAGATATGAAATCGGGTGGTAGGTGTGGAGCGACCCCAACAATTGGGAGTTTTTTTCCTCCTGGCATGAAATTTGACAGGTATGGTGTAAGGTTGCTTACATTAAAGCAAACTACAACTCAGCTTTTAAGGTATTAACATCGAACCGTATTGTTTGTTCATTGTGTTGTCATAATGGGATTACATTTTAATGAGTTTGATATTTACAATTTCAGAGCAAAGTAAAAACGTAATTACCGGTGCACTGATATAAAATGTCCAATGCAATAATGCATAAAAAAACAATAATCAAGTCAAAAGGGAGAGGTAATATTATAGCAATTTGCGATCGCTAAATTCTTGACATCGTTTGATCAAATTATACACAAGTCTAAATTAGGCAGAAACATTAAGAAAACAGAAATTTAAATAAATTACTTTTCAAACAAGTTTATACCATTTCTTTTTAATAATCATGCATGCCAACCTCAAGATAAGTATACATGTAATTTTTTAATAAATATAACTTTGCCTAAATAATGCATTTAGAACTTACCTTATACATCTTGAGATGTCTCGGAGTTGTAGGTCAGCTTATACGCGGGTCATGCACTTTTTAGTGTTTATACCTGTTCAGTTTGGGGGTTGGTTTACACGGGAACAGGCATATACACGAGTATGTATGGTAAGACACCACCTTAGATCTTGGTTTGTTCAGTTTGCAGTGGGACCCAACTTATAAGTGAGTACAAATGCTAATCTCTAACCAGTGGATTGACGTTATCATTTTAAATTAAGAAATAATTAAAAAATTGTTCAAAGTGAGATAGATTTATATGCTTTTGTTTACATTCTTAGAACTTTATAATTCTTCCAAAGATGGACTTTTTATTTTTGAATGTATGAGCTGATAAATAATACAGGAAAATATTTTAATAAATTTCAATCAGATAATGTAAAATCTTTATTATTTTTTGACAGTGCATTTCCGGATCCGTGTGATGGACCAGCACAAACCACGAACACTGTCACCTCCAACCTCTGGAAACACCTTCTGGCACATTGAGGCTGAGAGCAGCATTCTAAATGGTGAGAAATATTATAGTATTAGACAGTTTCATGGCATTGTCGTGAAATTTTCGATCAAACTGAATTTTTTGTCTGTGAATGAAATCTATATTGACTTTGCCATCATAAAAATGTTATTGCAACCTAAATTTCACAATTTATTTTGCAGAGATACGTGACCCTTTTCTTTAATATGAAAATGTTGTGTAGCAATATTGTAGAAGCACATATGGCATTTGCAGACATAAATGAAAATAAAGATTGATGAAGAATCAGTAGTCTTGTATCATCAAGAACATACTATCCTGCTGGATTTGCATACCATGCCATTATGTGTATGACAAATATATAAACCCTAACATTACCCATTTTAAGTATGACATACATATAAACCTTAACATTACCCATTTTAAGTATGACATACATATTCATATAAACCCAAACATTACCCATTATGTGTATGACATACATATAAACCCTAACATTACCCATTTTAAGTATGACATACATGTAAACCCTAACATTACCCATTATGTTTATGACATACATATAAACCCTAACATTACCCATTATGAGTTTGACATACATATAAACCCTAACATTACCCATTATGAGTTTGACATACACATAAACCTTAACATTATCCATTATCAGTATGACATACATGTAAACCCTAACATTACCCATTATATGTATGACATACATATAAACCCTAACATTACCCATTATGAGTATGACATACATGTAAACCCTAACATTACCCATTATGAGTTTGACATACGTATAAACCCTAACATTACCCATTATGAGTATGACAAACATATAAACCCTAACATTACCCATTATGAGTATGACATACATGTAAACCCTAACATTACCCATTTTAAGTATGACATACACATAAACCCTAACATTACCCATTAAGAGTTTGACATACATATAAACCCTAACATTTCCCATTATGAGTATGACATACATATAAACCCTAACATTACCCATTATGAGTATGACATGCATGTAAACCCTAACATTACCCATTATGAGTTTGACATACGTATAAACCCTAACATTACCCATTATGAGTATGACAAACATATAAACCCTAACATTACCCATTATGAGTATGACATACATGTAAACCCTAACATTACCCATTTTAAGTATGACATACATGTAAACCCTAACATTACCCATTATATGTATGACATACATATAAACCCTAACATTACCCATTATGAGTATGACATACATGTAAACCCTAACATTACCCATTATGAGTTTGACATACGTATAAACCCTAACATTACCCATTATGAGTATGACAAACATATAAACCCTAACATTACCCATTATGAGTATGACATACATGTAAACCCTAACATTACCCATTTTAAGTATGACATACATATAAACCCTAACATTACCCATTAAGAGTTTGACATACATATAAACCCTAACATTTCCCATTATGAGTATGACATACATATAAACCCTAACATTACCCATTATGAGTTTGACATACATATAAACTCTAGCATTACCCATTATGAGTTTTACGTGTAAACCCTAACATTACCCATTATGAGTATGACATGTAAACCCTAACATTACCCATTTTAAGTATGACATACATATAAACCCTAACATTACACATTATGAGTATGACATACATAGAAACCCTAACATTATCCATTATGAGTATGACATACATATAAACCCTAACATTACCCATTAAGAGTTTGACATACATGTGAACCCTAACATTACCCATTTTAAGTATGACATACATATAAACCCTAACATTACCCATTATGAGTATGACATACATGTAAACCATACATTTAACCACAGATTTCCTATGTGACACTTTACACATTTAATGTTTTAAGTGAAATTTGTAATAAAGATGTATCTCTCCTGAAAATGGAATTGGCATAAGATTGTTATATACACTTCTGTTTGACTACATGAGTGTCAAAATTGGGATACTTTTTTAATCAGTATGTTCAACTTGTCAGGTGAAATTCTGCGCTGGGAACAACAGATTCGTTTACGTCATATGACAACACGGAAATACCTGTGTATTGATGCAACAAAGGAGATTACTTTGACTGATGACAGTGAGGACCCGAGGACTGTCTTCCGTTTGCACTCAGTACTCAGTGTGAGTATTGATATGCCATTTAAATACTTCAGTAATTAGTTTAGGTAATGATATAACATTTAAATTTACTCTGTATTCAATGTGAGTACTGGTACGCTAATTAAATATTCTGTACTCATTATAGGTATGCCATTTAAATACTTAAATAACCGGTGTAAGTAATGATATAAAATTGAAATACTCTGTACTCTCTATTGATATGCCATTTGAATACTTCAGTAATCAGTGTGAGTAATGATATAACATTGAAATTCTCTGTACTCAATATTGATATGCCATTTAAATACTTCTGTACTCAGTGTGGATAATTATATAATATCTAAATTCTCTGTATTCAGTATTGAGATGCCATCTAAATACTTCAGGTCTGAGTGTGGGTAATGATATAGCTTTTAAATACATGTACTCTCAATTCAGTGTTAGTGTTAATATACTATTTAAATACTCAGTACACAATACTGACATGACATTTAAGTACTCTGTACACAATATTGACATGACATTTAAGTACTCTGTACACAATACTGACATGACATTTAAATACTCTGTACACAATACTGACATGACATTTAAGTACTCTGTACACAATACTGACATGACATTTAAATACTCTGTACACAATACTGACATGACATTTAAGTACTCTGTACACAATACTGACATGACATTTAAATACTCTGTACACAATACTGACATGACATTTAAATACTCTGTACACAATACTGACATGACATTTAAATACTCTGTACACAATACTGACATGACATTTAAATACTCTGTGCTAAATTTTGATATTCCATTTAAATACTCTGTACTCAATTTTGATATGCCATTTAAATACTTTCAGAGATATCATTACCATCTTATAAGTGCAAATTTGATAACTCTGAGTTTCTGATGAATATGTTTGATTGTACTTCAAATGACAATATAGTAAAAACAAAAAACAACTTTTTTATTTCAAATAGTTGAAGTAGATATAATGACATTATGGTTATTGTTGTACAATATGATTGTTTCATTAATATTCTCTGTCTTACAGGAACATGATGAGATACGTTTTGAGAGCTACTGTAGAATTGAGCATGTATTGACAGGATTTTGGTTACATGCACTGAAAGGTATAAAACTGAATTTGCCCCCAAAAGCATTTTTTCAACTTGCACAACACTGACAGCAGGTACAAATGTAAATGTTGATGCCTCGACCAACTCTGTTTTAAGTTGTTATGGTATGGTTTGCATGTTTCTGTACACTGGTATATTTTATTCATTAGATATGCTGTAAAACTCTTTATAATTGTTATGGTATAGTATGCATGTTTAAATATACAGTATTTTATGGGGCTCCGAGTGGCTGAGTGTTTTAAGTTGTTATGGTATGGTTTGCATGTTTCTATACACTGGTATATTTTATTCATTAGATATGCTGTAAAACTCTTTATAATTGTTATGGTATAGTATGCATGTTTAAATATACAGTTTTTTATGGGGCTCCGAGTGGCCGAGTGGTCTAAAGCGTTCTCCATTACGGATCACTACCATCTCACCTCTGTCTGCGTAGGTTCGAGTCTCGGATTTGGCCAGTGTGGGTATGTGAGAAAGCTTGCCAGTAGCTTCTCGAGGGTTGGTGGTTCTTTCCGGGGTTTTCCCGTGTTCTTCCTCCACCATTAATACTGGCCGCCATGTATAGCCTATCATGTGCTGAAAAATGGCGTTAAACCCTACAACAACAACAACAACAACAGTATTTTATTCACTAAACATGCACAAACTGTTTTCAGTTGCTATGGCATGGTATGCATATTTCTATTTATATTTTGCTCACTAGATTTGCTGTATAAGCTGCTTAATTGGTTCATAATTTGAAAATAAAGTCTGTATGGAAAAAAGGGCATATGGGCCTTCAAGTATTTTGTTAGAAAAAGTAGGCATTAAATATATGTTTAATAAATACTGAAATCCCCCCCCAATTCTTCAGATAATTCTTCTCAGCCTAATTAAGTAATTATCTTGACTTTTTACTTTGAGCTTATTTTATTGTTTATCCTTTTTGATATCATTCTTTTCTTTAATTAACTAATGTTATGCAAAATGGTGTTGAATTTCATAATATAAACAGTGCAGCTTTAAAATTACTTTCATGAAACTCATTTTGCTATCGATAAATGGACATGAAATTTACATGCTTTTGGCCATGACAGATTTCAAAACGTTAATTTTTGTGCACTATATGTACCAGTTTTAAAGTAGTGAAGAATTTGAGATATGTGAGTTTTTAGATTTGTTAACATGGGAAATGAATGAATGAAAGATGTGCTTTGAATATATTTTTACAAAAATGTGTTACTATAAACTACAGTGATTTGTTACTCTTAGAGAGTATATTTCACAATCAGTCTTTCAGGGCCCTGGGTGGCCGAGTGGTCAAAAGTACTTTCTTTTTTATTGATCACTGTCATCTCACCACTGTCCATGTGGGCTTGAATGTAATACTTGGCCAATGTTGGTACGTGAGAAAGCTGCCAGTAGCTTTCCTTGGATGGGTGGTTCTTACTGGGGTTTTCCCGGGTTCTTCCTCCATCAATTATACTGACAGCCATGTATGGCTTATCTTGCACTGAGAAGTGGTTTTAAACCCAAACCATCAATGACAAGAACAAGAACAACAATATTCGATCTTTAAAGCTGTATATTCTCAGTTATTGAAGCCGATTTGTAATATCTTTACTATGCCAGATGTGTTTTCTCATATTACTTTGTAGACCTTATTCCAGGTAGATGAAGCAGTTTCAATTCACTGTATTGTAGTTCTGGATGTTATAAGAGCCATCATTGGCTTTGTTTTCAATGTTTGGTTCTAGTTTCAAATTTTGAATATAGATAAACCTTTTGTATTTGCTTATAAAAATTAGTCCAGCTGTAAACTGCACATACCCAGATCTGCCATTGCATAATCTGCTGACAGATCTGGGTCTGTGCAGTTTGTTAGGATTAATCGGAGAACAAACAGGATGGACATTGATCTGCAGGTGCATCATGCTTTGGCAGATCAGGATCTTTATTGTTTGCAGTTTGACTTGACTTATAAGCGAGTATATATGGTGTGGAGCTGTAGAAGGTATTTGATGGAAATGACATCATAATGTCAATCATGTAGGTGATAACGAATTTGATTTTTTAATCATCCCAACTAATTGGATGTCCCATGGTCATCCCAAATAATTGGATGTCCCATGGCCTTCACAACTAATTGTATGTCCCATGGTCATCCCATCTAACTGGATGTCCCACATTCATCCTAATTGAGTGCCCACACAGTCATCCCAACTAATTGTATGTCCCATGGTCATCCCATCTAATTGGATGTCCCATGGTCATCCCAACTAATTGTATGTCCCATGATCCACCCAGCTAATTGTCTGTCCCAATTGGTCATCCCAACTTATTGGATGTGCCATGGTAATCCCAACTTATTGGATTTGCCATGGTAATCTCAACAAATTAGGTGTCCCATGGTCATCTTATCACCATGTGGATAATATCGATAAAAATACAACCCGTGCCTCCCCCTCCTGCAGTCCTACTAATAAAGTATTAAAAGTATTTTTTTTTTATTCCTTTAGTTTTTATCAGTACTACAACATTCCCTCATTATAATGTTGTGCTAGTAAGCCATGCAGTATACTGCTGTATAAAGAATGCTTTATAATGAAGTCATGATAGGTATTCCCTCATTATAACACTGTAAACCGTGGAGTATGCCACTCTATAGTGAATTATATGAATTACATGATACAATACTCCCACATTATAATGATGTGGATGTAAGCCATTGTGTATTCTGTTGTACAGTGAAGTACATGATACTGTGCTTCCTCATTATAACACTGTGAGCCATTGAGTATTCTGCTGTATAGTGAAACTGCATTAAAATAAATTACATGATACAGACCTCCCTCATTATAATGCTGTGCATGTAAGCCATGGAGTATGCTTGTGTATAGTGAAATTGCCTTATAATGAAGTACACTGTACCATTTATTTTACTACTACATAATTAAAGAGGATCCAGGACCAGTCTTACCTTCTTATAATTAAAAGCATTATAGTGAGGGAAAGATGTTTATGTTTATTGGGTAGTTTGATGTAGTTACTAAATTTTCATTGTAAAACTGCCTAACATTGATGTGCCCTTAACTTATCTGGCATGTATACATTTAACTTTTAACTATATTGATTTTAGTAATAAGATAACATTTTGTTTTAAGAATTCATTTAGTACATGACTAATGACCATGGAGGCCCTCTGCTACTCCAAAAACTAGACATTTAAAGCAATCTGTGGCATATTTATATATATATATATATATATATATATATATATATATATATATATATATATATATATATATATATATATATATATATAACAAATAAATGTCAATTCAACATGGGAATAACTGTACTATACCAGCATAAGCAATATGGTACAGACAAATACTGTTATCAGTCATTTCATTGAATCATCTATACCCTAAGGAACCCATTGAGATGGATTTTCCAAATAAATAATGACATAAGTTTGTATAAAAGAAATGTTAGGTTTTCAACATTTTCAATATTGTAACAATAGTTTTTAACACTGCAGTGGCAGAAAGTGATATTACTTTTGTTGGGGGGTGGGAAGAGAATGGCTTCCTTTGTACAAATTAATGATAATTCATATGGAAAATGAGTACTGAACTACCTATTATGCTGTATGCTGGACTGGCATTCAGATATTTATGGAAAGTTAGTTCTTTATCTGGTACCTGAGTACCTGAATACCAAAAGCTATTTGAATTGCTCAAATATGTAGTGGGGGAATTTTCAGGTTACTATCGATGGCTGCGTGTAATGAAAAAATTGTTTAATTATGCTGCAGAAATGTTAGCATGTGTGTCCCCATTTATGTCACCACTTGCGTCCTCATTTATGCATGTTAGCATGTGTATCTCCATTTATGTGTTACATTAACATGGGCATCCCCATTTATGATTTAGTAGATAAAAAATTGCTGGTTTTCTTTTTAAAGTTGAATTTCACATCTGTTTGGTAACTTAAATTCCTTAAAGAGAGCTGCTGATGATGTAAGACAAGGAGCATCAAGAACAATGCATGCATTTGTATATTGTGTATTTTATGTTATTGGCTGTTATAAAAGTTTCTCACAAGAGTTGTACACTAATCAATGATAGGAACATGTAGCATTATAAAGGTGTATTATTAAATCCCTGTTGAGATAATCTTTGAATCTTCTTTAATAGGGTTAATCTTGCTGTTAGAGATCTTCAAACATGGTATTTATGTTTTTCAAGTTTCAAATTACTGTCAGCATACACACCAGGACATTTGGTGTATCTCCAGCTTTCAGGTTTAATTCTTTTCCATTCATCTTTGACAGCATTTTATATGTACCAGTAAACATGCATGGTGTATTTGTGACATTATTTTATTTTCAACCATATTTTGCACGTTTTCAAAATAAGTGCTTGGTTTTCTGTCTTTTGTATCAACATTGTTGCTAATGTTTGACAGTGTTGGATCATCTGCAGATATAACAGTGCTAGCGTATAATCATTAGTAATTTCCTGTACGCAGAGAATAAACATCTTCAGAGTTCGAAATGTCTTGCAATATCGCACTGCCTTCATCAGAGACTAATGTTGATCATGTGACCTGTGATTATAGGTCAAATGCTATGAGGCGAATGTTGTAGATGGGTGGTAATTCTAGCCCCTCGTCCCTGTTTTGTATTGGCCTCTGCTGTCTGCTGTTGTATTTTGGCCTCTGCTGTCGTAGTTTGATTGCCTCCTTCATCTTCCTTTTCCATATATTGTTTTCTGATGTAATCACCTTGGTTTGGTTGGGGATGATGGAATTATAGTTCATGTGATCAACATTAGTCACTGGTGAAGGCAGTGTGAAATTGCAGAAAATTTCGAACTCTGGAGATATTTATACTTTGAGTTTAGGAGTATACCGCTCCGGTGGCCTAGTGGTTAGAGCGTACGCCTCGGATGTGGGAGGTCGTGTATTCGATCCCTGGCCGAGTCATACCAAAGACTTACAAAAATGGTACTAACAGCTTCCTTGCTTGGCGCCCAGCATTAAGAGGTTAGTGTTAGGACTGGTTGGCCTGGTGTCAGGATAATGTGACTGGGTGGGACATCATGCTACATGTCTGTGGCATGATGCTCCAGTGCTAGACATCACTATAAACTGCCACACTGCAGACAACTTAGCAATATGATTGAAACATTGTTAAAGCTACATTAGAAATCCAATCAAACACACACACACAGACACACACACACACACACACTGACTAAATTCAGTGGCGGAAGGAATCCTACATGTTACTGTGGTCTCTATAGGAGTATATAAAATGAAAAATTTTAGATTTTAAGTTTTATTATTGTGCTATAATAAACACTCCCCCTTTTGGAAGATGTAATGCCCCCTGAAGCATTAGTTAGGGAATATACGATATGTTATTATTCCATAATCAGTTGTCAGAATAGATCTTAGATAGGTGTGGAGTGCAAATGTCAGATCTTGTCATGAAATTTAGAATTTACGTAAAGTATACTAATGATATTTTAATTACTTCTACTTTTTGTATCCCTACATATGTCAGAAGTCTACAAAATGTTAATATTTACTTAGTTACTGATAATAATAGTCAAATGTATTATTAATAGATCCATTTAACCAGTATGCTTCCATTTGGAGTTAAATTTTCTAAATAAATTAATTAATCTGGATGACCGATTATCTGGACAAAATTTTATGTCCATGATGAGTTCGGACGATGTTTTACTGCATTAGCATATTTGATGTCTTTCTTTCCCTTTATCGGTAAAGAATTGATGTCCAATACACCAAGAAAATGTTGATATTGTGTATCTGAGTGTAGCTAGTCAAAGAGTTTGAGTCACATAAAAAAAAAGAAATTCAAAATTCCTATTTGGAAACAGTTTCTTCTCATTTTAAATTTATTTGATTTCTCTGCAAAACAGTTGAGTACAATATGAGGAGGAAAGTGTTGCTTTTTACTTGTTTTCTGGAGGGAGGATGGTACAGATAATACCCATGAACCGATTAAACTAATGCTAATCATGGAGCTTTATAAACTTTGAGTATCGGTCAACTCAAGCTTTATAGGACTCACAATACTAATTCAGTTCCCATAGTAAATCTATGCAAACACCATGATATTAAAAAATCAATAACTTAAAATTTTTGAGTGCTCATGATCAAACCTATATTTATCAGTATAGATGAAACCTGGATGTCATCTTCTGTATAGAGAAGAGAATATTAGACATGGCATTTTCTGGACCTGGATGTGTTTGAACCATGTGTTTTCAAAAATGCACCAAAGAGTCAGGTGCTAATTTTAGTAATGAGTGTTCCAAGGTCAAGACTGTTAAAGGACTGAAATTCCATCAATAAAACAATGTCTCTATTTCTGTTCACTTACAACTAGGATAAGCTCTCAAAAGATTCTTTTTCCTAAAACATAACTTATATTATTAACCAATCCTGGTCAGCCAAACCCATATATACTCTATTTCATGTTCACCCATTTACAGGCTGGTTCCCATTTTTCCATGCCATTAGTACCGTGTGTCCTTTACAAGCATACTTCAAGCAATCAAATAACCACAGATCCTTCTAAATATTTAAAAGGAATATAGGCATATGATTCAGGCAACATAACTTTATAAGAACAAAATATATGGGATTTTAAGGTATTGAAGTTAAAACTGAAATCTCCATGTTTTAACTTTAAACTGTTTTGTGTTGAATTTACAAAAATATATGTATTTTTGGGTATGTGATACAGTGTGGTCAGTGTCAGTTTGTTATGTATTTTCAGATGAAGATTACATCCGTAAGCAGTTCCGTGACATGGACAGCAGCAGTGACCAGAGCCTTAGAGGTCTGAGATGGGACAGTGCTCAAGTACGGCAGGTGTGTAGCCATTGATCATCATAGTATTTTTTCTTAAGTTTCTGACTGAATGAATACAGGAAAGATTATGAAGACCTTACTGTATTCTAGTTCTTTAATATTAATGTCAGATTGAAATTTCTTATGTTCAATTTTTGTATCTAAGAAATTATTACAGTAATCCTCATGTACACCACATTTACTTGCTTATAAGTCGAGTTCAGCTGCAAATAACATGGACCCTTGTCTTTCATTGCATAGTGTTCCAGCAGATCAGGGTCTTAGGGTGTGTGTTGTTCTACTGATTACTCCTGAAAAAAAACCTGCATAGACACAGATCTGCCAGTGCATTATGCATTTGGCAGATCTGAGTCTCTGCAATTTGCTATTGGACTTATAAGTGAATTTGAATCATATGTTAGACAAGTAAACAATCTGGTTCTGTATGACTTTCCTTTTTTTCCTTTTAAATCTTTTTTTAATTTGGTTGATTTCATTTTCAACAAGTAATTTAACTATGATCAGCTATTTATGCCATAGACAACAGACCTAACAAGCTGGGGGCTCCGAGTGGCTGAGTGGTCTAAAGCACTCACCGTTTCAGATCACTGCCATCTTACCTCTGTCTGCGTGGGTTCGAGTCTCAGGTTCAGCCATTGTGGGTATGTGAGAAAGCTTGCCAGTAGCTTATCATGGGTCAGTGGTTCTTTCCAGGGTTTTCCTGGATTCTTCCTCCACCATTTATTCTGGCCGCCATGTATAGCCTATCTTGTGCTGAAAAATGGCATTAAAGCCTATAACAACAACAACAACAATAACAACAACAACCTAACAAGCTCAGCTGAGGCAGGGTTTTTGAAACAGTACTTTGGCACTGATGTTTTAAGTCCAGACCTATGGGCAGTTAAATGCTGATTGTACAGTCTTAAGTTGTTGGTCCAATGCAAAACAGAAACTTAATCATTCTTCATGAAATCCTTACAGTTATACCTGTGTATAAGTCAATTCCAACTTCAAACGGTATAGACTCTGATTTACCATTGCAAAATGTTCTAGCAGATCAAAGTCAGTGTTGTTTGTTCATTCTGATTAGTCAAAAGAACTGCAAACATTCTGGTCTGCTGTCACATTATGGAACAACGGATCAGTGAGCATTTTCCATGCGACTTATATTATAAGCGAGTTTATATGGAAGGTTAGACAAGTTAATAACATTTCTTTGTATGACTTTCCTGTTTTTTTCATTTTAAATTTTTTTAATTAAAATTCTAATGGTATTTTGTGAACTATCTCAAAGATCAAGGTAATTTTACCTTATTTATTTACATTTTCAGTGAAAAGATGGTATTGTACAAGGAAATGATAGATTTATATACACATACTTTCAAAGCAGCAAAAATGATACCTTTGTTGGAGATGTAGATATGGAGTTTCCATTTGCATTGAAATCTCAAGGTAAAATCACATAATTTTAGCAAAAATAAGATGTCAACTTTGGTTTTTGCTTAAATGATACGTGTTGTATTTCCTGTAGGTGGCAGCCAGTGGGGAGAGCATGTATGATGATGCCTTCACCATCCAGTGTGTGGAGAAGGTGCATGTGATTGAGTTTAACTATGTGTCAGGGATGGTACCCTTCCTTCTGACCTTGATCTATGATGTAAGTAATTGTTTTCCTGTGAAGAGTTTATTATAAATTATCCCTTGCAGCAACTATATAGCCCTTAATGTAGCTGTGAAATATCTTTGTCAGCTCTTTAAATTGTCCTAAATGGACATGTAGCTGTGAATTATCTCTTGCAGCCCTTTACATAGCCCTAAATGTACATGTACATGTAACTGTGAATTATCTCTTGCAGCCCTTTAAATAGCCCTAAATGTACATGTAGCTGTTAATTATCTCTTGCAGCCCTTTAAATAGCCCTAAATGTACATGTAGCTGTGATTTATCTTTTGCAACCCTTTAAATAGCCCTAAATGTACATGTAGTTGTGAATTATCTCTTGCAGCCCTTTAAATAGCCTAAATGTACATGTAGGTGTAAATTATTTCTTGCAGCCCTATAAAATAGCTCTCAATGTACATGTAGCTGTGAATTATCTCTTGCAGCCATATAAAATAGCTCTCAATGTACATGTAGCTGTGAATTATCTCGTGCAGCCCTTTGAAATAGCCCTAAATGTAGATGTAGCTGTGAATTATCTTTTGCAGCTCTCCTTATAGTCCTTAATATTGCACAATATTCTGCAACCCTTTATATAACCCTTAATGGAGTTATGAACTATCTCATGCAGCCCACTATATAACTCTTAACATAGCTGTGAATTATCTCATGCAGCCCATTTTATAGCCCTTAATGTTACTTTGTATTATCTCATGCATTCTTCTCTATTGCCCTTCATGTAGCTATGAAATGTCTCATCCAGCTCTCTGTATTGCCCTTCATGTAGCTGTGAATTAACTCTTACAGCCCTTTATATAACCCTAAATGTAGCTGTGAATTATCTCATGCAGTCCTCTGAATAGCCCTTAATGTAGCTGTGAATTATCTCTTGCAGCCCTTTATATAGCCCTTAATGTAGCTGTGAATTATCTCATGCAGCCCTCTGTATTGCCCTTAATGTAGCTGTGAATTATCTTATGCAGTCCTCTGTACTGCTCTTAATGTAACTGTGAATTATCTCATGCAGCCCTCTGTATTGCCCTTAATGTAGCTGTGAATTATCTTATGCAGTCCTCTGTATTGCCTGTAATGTAGCTGTGAATTATCTCATACAGCCATCTGTATTGTCCTTAATGTAACTGTGAATTATCTTATGCAGCCCTCTGTATTGCCCTTAATGTAGCTGTGAATTATCTTATGCAGTCCTCTGTATATCCTGTAATGTAGCTGTGAATTATCTTATGCAGCCCTCTGTGTTGCCTGTAATGTAGCTGTGAATTACCTCATGCAGCCCTCTGTATTGCCCTTAATGTTGCTGTGAATTATCTCATGCAGCCCTGTGTATTGCCCTTAATCTAACTGTGAATTATCTAATGCAGTCCTCTGTATTGCCTGTAACTAAGCTGTGAGTTATCTGATGCAACCCTCTGTATTGTCCTTAATGTAGCTGTGAATTATCTCATGCAGCCCTCTGTATTGCCCTTAATGTAGCTGTGAATTATCTCATGCAGCCCTCTGTATTGCCCTTAATGTAGCTGTGAATTATCTCATACAGCCCTCTGTATTGTCCTTAATGTAGCTGTGAATTATCTCATGCAGCCCTCTGTATTGCCTTTAATGCAGCTGATAAGATAGAGTGGTGTTAATTTATGTTTTTGTGGTGTTTACAGTCAGTTCATAGGTACTTTTCAACCATGAGATTACTTTAACCAATTGATGATCAGCAAATACCTGATTATTCTTATGAACCCTTGTAGAAACCATATATATTTCTTGTCTTTTGGGAAAGGTCCTCTATCTTATTTGTGAAAAATATAAGTAATAAAATGATATGGAAGTTTTAAAAATAAATTAAAAAAAATCCAGAATTTTTAGTATCTCTGCAATTTAGAAAGGTTTTGCTTAAATGGATCTCTGATTTCTTAGTTCTACTATTTTATGATTTCATGACCTGATAATTATCACCTCCAAGAATATGTGTATCAAATATTGCATTTTTCTGGAACTCTGTGTGGTCTTTTTCATCATCAAAATGAACAAATATCCCAGTCAAGCAGTTCTTTTTATCATTATCAGATATTTGGACAAAATCTATATTTCTGAATTAATCCAGATGATCATAGGTTTATAAAACCTTTCAGCCTGTTGACTGCTGTTTGTTTTTATCTGAGCAGTAATTACTTGCATATAATTCACATTCACTGTTATGAATACAGACTCAGATTCACCAATACATAACGAGTCAGCAAATTTGACCCTGTATTCTCTAAACATTTTTGTGGAGAAGCTAAGTTCAAAGTCTAAGAACTTTGACACTTTATTACTAGCAAACTAGATTCACAGAACTTTCCTATTTGTCTTAACTTGATCCTTCTCTTTCATTATTAAATTTTGAGAATGCAGAGGCCATGTTTTACCCTCTTCATTCAGCTTGTGATATTTTTATATAGACTTTGATCTGTCATTGCATTGTGTGATAGGTCTGAACTGTGTGATGCTAGGGCTGTGTCATGCTTAAGTACATACAGTGTTACAAATCATTGTGTGATAGGTCTGAACTGTGGTGCTAGGGCTGTGTCATGCTTAAGTACATACAGTGTTACAAATCATTGTGTGATAGGTCTGAACTGTGTGGTGCTAGGGCTGTGTCATGCTTAGGTACATACAGTGTTACAAATCATTGTGTGATACGTCTGAGCTGTGTGATGCTAGAGCTGTGTCATGCTTAGGTACATGCAGTGTTACAAATCACAGTGTGATAGGTCTGAACTGTATGATGCTAGGGCTGTGTCATGCTTAGGTACATACAGTGTTACAAATCATTGTGTGATAAGTCTGAACTGTGTGATGCTAGGGCTTTGTCATGCTTAGGTACATACACTGTTACAAATCACTGTGATAGGTCTGAACTATGTGATGCTAGGGCTTTGTCATACTTAGGTACATACAGTGTTGCAAATCACTGTGATAGGTCTGAACTGTGTGATGCTAGGGCTATGTCATACTTAGGTACATACAGTGTTACAAATCACTGTATGATAGGTCTGAACTGTGTGATGCTAGGGCTTTGTCATGCTTAGGTACATACAGTGTTACAAATCATTGTGTGATACGTCTGAACTGTGTGATGCTAGAGCTGTGTCATGCTTAGGTACATACAGTGTTACAAATCACTGTGTGATAGGTCTGAACTGTATGATGCTAGGGCTGTGTCATGCTTAGGTACATACAGTGTTACAAATCACTGTGTGATACGTCTGAACTGTGTGATGCTAGGGCTATGTCTTGCTTAGGTACATACAGTGTTACACATCATTGTGTGATAGGTCTGAACTGTATGGCACATACAGTGCTACAAATCATTTGTGTGTTCAGTTAAGACAGTCCACTGTAGTAAATCAATATCTTAAGGTGATGCTCAAAATGGCATGATCGTTACATTCTGACTTCATTGATGACATCACTTTTTTCCCGGTTGTATTATAGTACTGTGAGCTCTGGGAGAGATTAGACGTAAAATTACATGGTTGTGACCTCTCTCTTGTTAAGTAATGAATAAGAAAAATAACTTCATTGTAATCAAAGAAAATGATAATATCAGTGGAATTTATTCAAGATCTTAAGAAATTTTAAGTGATTTATGATGTACTGTAAATTGAGCAAGTGGGCTTTTTGCATGGAAGATTGATGCTCTCACTAGTTGTGTCATTCTGACAAAATTCACTCACCAACAATATTTCTCACAAGATGGGTCTATAATCTTCAACCTGTGCAAAGTTCATTACTTTTTCAATATTTATTCAGCTATTATTTCACAGACTGTGACATGTTCCTTTTATACTTTTGCACGTAATTGCCTTTGCTTGGGGGTAGATTTAGTTAAGAGAGGTGGAATAAAATGCAAATGAACCCACCAGGGATTTTAGTGATTTTGGATTCCTTGGATAAACAGTTAAATACTTCAACATTTCATGCAAGGACATTTTTGCAGGTTTCTCAATATTATGATTGCTGGATAATGCTACAATTTTTTAAAATACCTTGTTTAAGTGAAATAATATTTTGTTTAAACAAAGTATTGTTTGATTGAAATAATGTCTTGATTAAATTCAATTGTTACATTATTTTTGGGTTCATACAGGTATTATTTCAGGAATTAGATTCATTCACACTTCAGCATTTTCTCAGGTTTTGTATGGGGCCAGATTCAATGACACAGAATGCAGTCACTGTCCATTATTCTAGCCTGACCATCTTTTAATGAAGGCCTATTGTCCATTCATGTTCCAGTATGCTAGAAATACCAAAGACCTACAAAAAACTGATGGAATTCATAATAGAATTTAATGAGGTCCTAAAGAGTGTCTTATGGGTGATGGATATGGTAGAGATTGAAATCCTATTTTATTGACTCTTATGAACTACACTGGTTCTTTCTGACATTTTAAATCATTTTTTGTGCAAGTTTTTTAATCTGGACTTGAAAATGCACATGTGAAGTAATTGTATCTATGGTTGATTTTGAAAACATGATATTTTTATAATTAAGGACTGCATAGGAGTACTAAAGTAATTACATTTTCTGTGCATCAGTCTATTCTTCCGTGTGTCAGTCCGCCCATACTTATCACTGCTAGCAGAGCTTAGCATCTGTTTATCTTTATTTCTTTATCCATTTGTATTTTTGCTTACCTCACAATATATCTGGATAGCTAGTAATCTATCTGGGGAACAATGGTAGGTGATTGCATTCTTGAACTGCTTAATATGTTCATAAGTTTAATGAAGCAGAATTGTGACAGATTTCTTACCATGGAAACATGCTTTTGAAAAATGCTAAAAATGTTTCACTAGAACCTGATTTATAAAATGCATTGATTTGTTCCTGAGATGAAACTCTCTTCCCCAAATTAGAATCATTTGCATAGCAGCCATGTGCCTGTTTTCTGTATCTCCTCTTATCTTCTGTGAGCAGCCTTGTCTTGATTTAACTTATTGCAGATAATTACCTCCAATCTTGCAAAGATAGCAGATAATTACCTCCAATCATGCCAGGATAGCAGATAATTACCTCCAATCATGCCAGGATAGCAGATAATTACCTCCAATCATGCAAGGATAGCAGATAATTACCTCCAATCTTGCAAGGATAGCAGATAATTACCTCCAATCTTGCAAGGATAGCAGATAATTGCCTCCAATCTTGCAAGGATAGCAGATAATTACCTCCAAGCTTGCAAGGATAACAGATAATTACCTCCAAGCTTGCAAGGATAGCTACTAGTACCAAAGACATATCCAAACAACCCATCAGTACGTCATTTATATATCATCCAAGTATTTTCATATCTTGTTTGAACAAGATAATATTTCTTTTAAAAAAATGATATTAGTTTGTTTAAACAAGATATTATCTTTGTTTGAATAAGAAATAATAAAAACAATTGTGGCACTATCCAGCCTCCCTGCAATACATATGTTGCTCTTTTATTGTAGAGAAAACAAGGTCTGCTTCTGAATGCCAAGAAAACACACATGGTGCTGACGGTAAGTAGGACTTGAGTTGAAATTAACAGTTAGTTAATAGCATTATAAAAATAGTAGGTATTCCATTGTTAATTTAAAATCTTATTTGACAGTTTTTAAAGTTTACCTGCTGATTTATAAGCTTGTTGAACATATTAAATAGAAGCATATTTAATTTCTATGGAGGCCCAATTTTCTTGTCTCATTTTTATCAAGCTTCTTATATAAGTTTATATTATCAAGATCTTATGAACATGCATCTATCCAAGCTTGTTAACACTATAGATATGATTTTGATCAAACTTGGTAATTAGACTTGAATCTTCAGGATATCACCTAAAAATTTTATGAGTGAGATGTACGTATATTAATGAGGTGATGTTGGATTTGATTGACTGAGCTCTTACCATGCAAAAGACTGTATTTTTTTAAATTCGTTTTTATCTAATTTGGTAAAAAATGTTCATATCATCCAGATGTTGGATGACTTTTATATTGAGAAAAATCTGCATATTACTTGGGTCATCTTGCATCTGCATAGATAATGTTATATCACTGTAGAGATTAAAGTTTCAATAGGAGCTTGATGAAACTTGTTAAGTAGGTTTATATCAGCCAGATTTTGGATAAGCTGGATTATGAGCAAGATCCAGTTGTACTAATTATGCTAATTATGCCTTTAATTTAGGAAATAATTTTTATCAGAGTACCATAATACATTGTATAATGATTCAGAGATGGCATATATAAGGTTGTGTTGTAATACTACATAAGCATGCTTAGTGAAGTAATGAATGATATCATACCCACTTGGGACTTTTGTTCTTGACTTGATTTTACAGGCTCTGGAAGAACTTAGAAAATTTATGATGGTAAAAAACCAACCCAACAAGAACAGACAGAAACTGATGAGAAATCTAAGGGTGAGGTGTATATATATATATCTATAGTTTGAGAGAGAGAGAGACATATATATATATATATATATATATATATATATATATATATATATATATATATATATATATATATATATCTATATATATATATATATATATATATATATATATATATATATATGATTAAACTTTTAATAAGGGCTTTCATTACAGCATGCTTGCCAAAAGTTGGAAGACATACATTATTTAAGATGAAGCAAGAGATAAAATTCACAATACATAATCCCATTTTTTTTTCAATATACATATCAAAAGTAACAGAATAATTTTATTACAAACTAAAAGATCAAAACTGTGTGCATGTCATGCTTGGACAGCTGTAGAGAATACAGTCATATCTTCCTTAAATGTCATCTCTCAAAAGCAATTACCTGCCTTTTTTAGGCACTGAAACCAATCCATTGTAGAGATTGCACACCTTTCAAGTAGACTTGTGTCTTAAAAGTCCATATTCTTCATTTTCCAGGGGTGGTGGCTTAAGACCTGTTTGACTGTTTTAGATGTATCTCTTAAAAAGATAATATTTATCCTGAATTCCTATACTTTCTATTTATTGACAAGCCTAAAAGTAACAAAGAAAAAGTTGCCATGATTTTTGCCTTACTTGGATTAGCCAAGTATAGGTGTCACATTCCTCCTATGATAAAACCATGCTTGGAGATTTAGCCTTCTGTTACCAAATGTTAGCACATTTTTCAGTATGAAAGCCTTGTTCTGTGATAAGCCATCCCTTTCTTTTACCAAATGTTAGCACAGTTTTCAGTATGAAAGCCTTGTTCTGTGATAAGCCGTCCCATTCTTTTACCAAATGTTAGCACATTTTTTAGTATGAAAGCCTTTTTCTGTGATAAGTCATCCCCCATCTGACCAAATTTTAGCACAAACAAAAGAGATACTACTGTATTTATGCAATGTTTTTGGACACAGTTTGTTTTTGGATACCATTTGGGGGGGGGGGCAAATATAATATTTAAATGCCTTGTAATTTTCGGACATTGCTCCGCTATAATTTTTTCTACAACTTATACTTTCGGACACAATCTAAGAAGATCTTTTGCATTGTTTTAAAGTAAAATTCACAGTGTGTTTGCTTAATTTGGTTGCCAATTATTTAATGTGATCATGAACTTCTGTGAACTAATATAATTTAAAATTTCCTAATCATATGTATGTCTTGTGTGTCATTTGGATTTTGAACATAACTTTAAAAAAATTTCAGTCACATCGCTATGATGTCTGCAGTGTGTCAGTTTATAGTGATGTCTAGCACTTGGGCATCATGCAGCAGACATGTAGCATGATGTCCCACCCAGTCACATTATCCTGACACCAGGTCGACCAGTCCTCACACTAACCTCTTAATGCTGAGTGCCAAGTGAAGCAGCTGTTAGTATGTATGTATGTATGTATGTATGTATTTATGTATGTATGTATGTATGTATGTATGTATGTATGTATGTATGTATGTATGTATTTATGTATGTATAGATTAAGATTGATAGATAGATAGATAAACATTTTAATATTAAGCCATACACAGTAAATAACAATATCAAAGAACGAGAAGAAATATGATTTAATGTTGAAATATATTTGAAAATATTATTCAATTTTAAGTAGCTTGTCCATAGCCCCATTGGTTCCTCAGGCAAAAAGCCCTCAAATTCTGTATCACTATTATCATCCGTATCATTTAATTGTTCAGCATTTCTGATCAGCACGTTTTCACTTCTGCTCATATTGACACTGATAAAACATACCATTAAAGATTTCATTATCAATGTGCGCTTTTCCTTCAATGTATCCCTGGAATTTACAACCCAGTCCAATACAGTCTGTTTGCTGGCTGTCTTGATCCATCCATTGCTGCTTTCATCAGATGATTTTAACACATTCTTAGCATCCCTGATGTATTCTGTCCAGCTGCAGCAGAGGTAGCTCTTGGCAGGTTTATTGGTGTGCAGCCTCCAGGTATTATTGCTGGCACAACGTTTCCGTGCTGCGCCTGTTTCTTCATGTCATCAGTAATGTGAGCCCTGAATGAGTCCATAACTAATAGTAATCACTCTCTTCTGGTGAATGGCAAATAATTTTCTTCAATCCATCGCAGCATTAGTGTTTTGTCTATCCATGCTTTCTCTTGAACTGCGATAATCCACCCTTTTGGTGCCTTCAGATCTAGATGTCTCTTTCCCTTGAAAATAATCATTTGGGGTAATATGTTGCCAGAACTTGCAATGGCTAAAAGGACTCTAGTATGTCTCTTCTTCGCTTCAGTTGTACTAATCAGAATGCTTTTCGTTCCTACTTTGTCCACCGTTTTCCCTGGCACAAGATCAAAGTACATCAGTGTCTCGTCCATGTTAATAATAAACTTATCATCAAACTCATCGTCCTCAAATCTATCCATCATACACTTGTGGAATGAAGCAATCTTTTCTTCCAAATCCATGGGTAAATGTTGGGCAAGAGAGGCCCTGCTTCTGAGCATAAACCCATGTTTTTTCATGAAACCCTCTCCCCAAGAATGACAGGCACGGAATTTGCTCTCCAGAAATTCTTTTGAGACAAGCTCTTTGGCATATATACATATTCGCTCAGCACTGACTGGAATTTGTAAGTCATGCTGAGTGAGCACCCACTGAGCTATCTTATCATACGTAGCTTGTCCATATGAAATGGGTCATCCACACTTAGGCAAATGTCCATTCACGTTCAGATCAACAGAAAAGTCAATTTTCATCCAGGTATTCACAGTGAATTTCAGAATCTTGAATTTTTCTGCTGTAGGTCTAATTCCCAGACATTTTGCATTGTTAATGATATCCTGCTTTTGCTTTAATGTATAATGTTTATAGTGACCATGTACAGAACCGGGTGGAGCACTCTCGAGTTCAAGATAATCAGACTTATCATCTGGAGCAGCTTTCTTTGTAGACGGTTCTTTTTGTGATGCATCCTCAGAATCAATAATTCGAGGTCGCTTCTGTAGACAGCCTTCTGGCCTCTTTGGAGACAATTTTGGCAAGGGAGAGTCCCTCTATGAACTAGGCAGTGCCTCCTCACTTGTTGCATAATGTATGATAAACTTATCCATCAAAATTATTACAGTAGTAACAATATTATGTTTTACAACAACAGCTATCTAGTATATAAACTTAAATAACTTTTGATAGAGGTGGGTATCCTATTTATGCTTTATATTTTACTAGCTTGATTCAGCTGACAAAAATATGATTGGTTGTCAGTGTAGACATCATTACAAATGAAACCACTTCAAGCAGGTGTGACAGTTATGGCTTTCATTAGAAACCATGACCCCTGCTTTATACCATGAAACAATGCAGCAGAGAGTCAATATGGATTAGTAAATTTATTGGAACCGTGCATCAAAACAAATCCCTTATCCCTGAGGCATTATGTACCATGGTTTAAACATAGTTATTGTTCTACAGGTAATAAACCTCTTTGTAGAAGATAAATATTAATTGTGGGTGCTACATGTTCTTTACATCATGTGCCGTTTTAACGAAATCCAGATGGCTGCCTTTTATTTTTCCAAACATAATTCCAAAATCTTTTATTTAGTTTGTATTATTATCTTAATTACACAGAAATAAGTTTGTAAGGTAGATTTTGAAGATCAGTTGTGGATTGCAAGATTACTATCATGGCAGTTCTTTTTACACACAATTGTGGCTCTAATACACGTCGTCATGTGAGCTAATGGTAACCTGAGCTTTACAGTTTTGGGGGGCAAAAATTTATCTTCTTCTGTTTGTTTTCTGACACCAAATTAAAGAATTTAATATGTCTTCAAATGACAAAAAATGTAATTATTTGTTGCTGTCCAAAAACATGCCGTAAATACGGGTTCATTATGGAGAAGCAAGTTTCAAAGTTTACAGTGAACTTAAAATTCTCAAATTGGCTGTCAGAGCTTTCTTCAGTGATGAGCAGAAATGTCACTAAAACTTGGAAAGAAATAGGATCAGTATTTTACAAATAAAACAATATTTATAAAAATTTGGTATTCCATACTGTTGTTTCTCTGAATAAATCTCACTTTTTTTTAAATACTGCTACTGCTACTAATACTGCTACTACTACTACTACAGACTATTTTCAGAGGGTGACTCAATTAGTTACAAATGCCAAACTAATCTGCCTTGAGACCCTTTATTATGTACATATAAAATACAAGCTAATAATAACAACATGTTCACACACATGCATGTTACAGTGCTGCAGAAATGAGAAAAAATGAGGCACAAGATGTAACATGTTTAGATACACCATCTTTTTAATTTTATCCATCTAATACACCTATTATGGAAGGAAGAGATGCTTGGAGCTGAATTACAGCTGAACATTGAAAGCTGTATTTTAATAGTTCCTTTTTTGGCTTGGGTACTTAGAAATTTTGCCCATTTATTGATATTAGATTTGGGGTACCAGTGGAGTCTCTTTCCAGGAAAATGGCGTTTAGGTAAGTGGTGGCAGATTTTGTAAGACTTTGTACATTGTTTTGGCTTTTCTCAAATATATTCTCTTATGTATTGGTAATACTTTGAATGTAAACATTGCAGTTTGAACATGTCCTATTTGCTAATCTAGATTTATTTACATGCCCTTTCCTGGAGTCCAGAAATTCTTATCATATCTGTAGCAGCTGTGTTCCCTCAAATTATATTAAAGTATTCAAAATGCGGTTGAATATAACTTATGTAAAAAGTAACTGTAATGTAATGGAATGAATAAAGAATCTTGTTTTAATCTGGATCTACAGTAACACTAGAATGTCTCCACATTTACATACAAAATCAGTGACATAATACACAATGTTTTCGATCTACATTAACACTAGAATGTATCCACATTTACATAAAAAATCAGTGACATAATACACAACGTTTTCGATCTACATTAACACTAGAATGTATCCACATTACATACAAAATCAGTGACAATACACAATGTTTTCAATCTACATTAACACTAGAATGTATCCACATTTACATACAAAATCAGTGACATAATACACAATGTTTTCGATCTACATTAACACTATAATGTATCCACATTTACATACAAAATCAGTGACATAATACACAATGTTTTCGTTGGTACATGTGATGCATGCTGAAACCACCTTGAGTAAGGTTTTAAATGATCATATGGAGATTGGATATATAGAAAATAAAGGCAATTTATACAGAATGTGAAGATTTTTTTTTATTGTTTCTTGTTAAAGCTGTTTATTGACAATTATTCCAAATGCAATTATTAAATGAGTATTCAATCACTTAACCTAACCCCACCACTACTCACTGTTGATGTCCATCCCTATGTTACAATATCAAAGGTTCCTTTAACTTGTACCCCTTCTTACTCTGCTCTCCATGTTTTTGTACACAAGTTGATGAGAGAGAGTGGTGTATTGTTGTTGTCTGGCAGACATATTTTGGGATAATATTATTTTTTCAATAAAATGGAGGTATGATTGTCATAAGCTCAAGGTTTTATAAAAAAAAAGATTTTATTTTGACTGAAAGTTTCATAAAGTCAATTTAACTTTATATCCTGGCATGGTTTTGCAAGCCAAATCATGATTCAAATCAAATCCTAGTGTATCATTATTTATGCTTTGACATTCACAGTATGTTATAATGCATTTGTTGTCCATTCCCTTTACTTGGTGTCTCAGAATCCATGCATTTTACTCTCAGAAGCTGTTTCTATTTCTTTGGGCTTTTAAGAATTTTTTAAAAAATATGTTGGTTTATTTATTTTACTGGGTCTTGATTTTAATTGTTTCAAGAAAAAATTGGCTTTTAATTAATTTAAATTTTTTGATGTGCCTGATTGAGGTGCTTGTTTTCTTTAAAGGCAGAACACTTTTTCATCAGGGTATCTAAACTAATGGTTTTATGCAGCTACAGAGTCCGTGAAAATAAGTACACCACAAAAAAACTAGCAGACCACACAAATTATTACACCACAAATTTTGTTTCCATCACCAATACATTTGAATTCACAGCAGTTCTCTTGTCTGAATTTTGTACCAATCAGGTGATTGACTTGCTGGTGAAGATCCTTCAGTGTCCCCTGGATGGAGTCGCAGATGAGCAGAATCTTATCCTTGTCTTCAAAGAGGCGTATGAGATTCTCTATACTTACATGATCGGCAAAAGCAGAAAAAATGCTCTGTACTTTGCCAAATACATTGAATTCTTCCAAACGCAGTTCACGCAAAAGGTGAGTGTTGATTGGGTGGAGCTTGGAAAAACAGGACCTTCACAAGACTGATCATACTTTCTTCCTAAACATTAGGTTGGGTTAAAAGTGTATCATTCTTTATTTTGGTCTATGAAATACTGGCCAATTACAAATATAAACCTAAACCTTTGGTCCTTGGTGGGGCCAGATTTTTCTCACATTTTACAGAAATATTCCTTATTAGTATAAGCAGACATTTCAAATAAGTGAATTTGGATCATGATTTTTTAAATTTTGATTTATACTCATTCATACATGAAAAAGCCTATAAATAACCTAGTTATATAATGAATCAGCATCCTTGATCTGTTTGAACTGAAACACCTGTATATACTTACTTATAAGATGAATCCAACTGCAAACTGCACAGACCCAGGTATGCTGTCCCATAATGTGCTGGTAGATCTGGGCCTGTGTAATTTGTTAGGAACAATCTGTGAAATAAACAACATAGACCCTAATCTGCAGGCACATTATGTGACAGCTGATGAGGATCTTTATTGTTTGCAATTTGACTTGACTTCTAAGCAAGTATATATGGTGGCCTTTGGTGTCACAACCCGATTGACATGAAAATTGTGTTGGATCTTTTTTTATTTGATTTGTTTGTACAATATTAAACATTTATAGTTATATATTTTCAGGGAGGAATTGGTTTAAATGTAGCCCAAATGATTGTTGAACTGATCCGTGACAAGAGGAAAATTGTGGACAGAATTACACATTACCAGATAGATGAGTTTGTCTCACTGTTGGAGACAAGTCAGGTAAATCATGCCTCATGTGAAACTGATGTGAAACACCCAGATAGATGAGTCAGTCTCTTTGCAGGAGACAAAACCAGGCAGGTCATGTCATACAGGTCTAGACCAGGTAAGTCATGGCATACAGGGCTAGACCAGGTAAGTCATGTTATACAGGTCTAGACCAGGTAAGTCATGGCATACAGGGCTAGACCAGGTAAGTCATGTCATACAGGTCTAGACCAGGTAAGTCATGGCATACAGGGCTAGACCAGGTAAGTCATGTTATACAGGTCTAGACCAGGTAGGTCATATCATACAGGTCTAGACCAGGTAAGTCATGGCATACAGGTCTAGACCAGGTAGGTCATGTTATACAGGTCTAGACCAGGTAGGTCATGTCATACAGGTCTAGACCAGGTAGATCATATCATACAAGTCTAGACCAAGTAAATCATAGCATACAGGTCTAGACCATATAGGTCATGTCATACATATTTAGACCAGATAGGTCATGTCATACATATCCAGACCATATAGGTCATGTCATACATATCTAGACCATATAGGTCATGTCATACATATCTAGACCAGGTGAGTCATGGCATACAGTCTAGACCAGGTTGGTCATTTTTGCTTTGTTTGTAAAACAGATCAAGCTTAATAAAATTGCCTTCCAGGGTGAAATAAACATGAAAAATTTACAGCAGTACTGTGGCATAACACAAAAATTAATAGTTTTAATACCAGATTGTAGTGATCACCTGCATAGAGCCAGACAGATATTGCTTAAATAAATGTTTTTTTATTGATTTATAACAGAAAGAAGAAGCACCTCTTAGTTTCTGTTTTAATGAGTTTAGTGATCACATGCATCGCCAGAGGGACATATATAAATTACTAAGAGCAGGTTATTTATAGCAGAGAGGTGAACTCCTGGACCCCATGAGTTTCCATTTGAACTGGAGCACCTCTGAATATTGTTAGAGATTGTAATGATCATATGTATTAACAGAGGGACAGAGAGAAACTGCTGGCAACCCCTTAATGTAATCTGTTTGAACTGAAGCACATATTTATATTGTGAATGCAATACAACTAGTGTGTTGTAAAGCACAGATTTAGCATAATGTTTCTATATTTATCACCCACCTTTTCACAAAAAGCAGGGACATGGTATTCTTGTTCCATCTGTCTGTCTGTCATACTTTCCTTTTACTCTAAAACTTTATATAGTTCTTTTTAGATTAATGGATAGAACTTGGGTTACTTTAAACACATTTTATTTAGAAGGTACATGTGCCAGTACAATAGTTATTTCATCTTTAAACTCAAGGTCACAGGCTATATATTAAGATGTCCATCACACTTTCCTTGTTGCTCCACTGCTGTAGAGATTGATGTTCAAGATTAAGGGATGAATTCTGGGATGCTTGTACATCATTTGAAGGTTTTACATATCGTGTTGAAGGTCTAATCTTCAAGGTCAAAGTAATAGGTCAATTTTTTAAAGTTTTAACTATACTTTCCTTTCCACTCCATAACTCAGAAACATTTGACATTAAGGATTAAAGTTTATACACATGTGCATGAATCGTCATTAAAAGGTAAGTTTCATGCCACATTGTTGATCCTATCCTCTGGATCATAGTCACAGGTCAATCTGTTAAGGACAGCTTGGATTATCGTGACCTTTTAACAACACACTATCCTTGCTTCTGTACAACTTTAGAGGCATTCGAGCAATGCAATTTAGATGAACACTTTAAGGCATGTTGGTGTATCACATATGGTGTTGTCTTTAGGGTCATTATTTGAAGTTTTCCATCATACTTTTCTTTTCATTCCATAACTTTTGAGCTGTTTGAAATTAATAGAATACTTCATTATGCATTGGTGTAGGATAAGAAATCTCCAAAATGAGAGCTAGAATTTTTCACCAGACATGAGGCTGTGCCAAGTGTCTGACACAAAATTTGATACCTAACGGCGGAATTTACCTATACAACACCAATGTGTAATGAAGGATTATTTTTCTCACAAATACATGGCAACAAAGCATAGTTTATAAACAAAATGACACTCAGTTCATGGATAAAAGCTGATAAAGTATATTGTATGCATTAAAAATTTGCTCATATTTACAGAGAGTGTATTATTTTGGTTTGCACTGAAAAGCTTGGTGTAAATCTAGAATTTAAATTAAAATGTACATAGAAGTTAAAAATGGTAGAATAATATGAACAGTTATTATGGCAAGGATATGATGAAGTCTGAGTGGCAGTGTGTCATCAATAATAATAATAATAACAGCAGTCCACTGTATTTGAGTGTGACAGAATTAGTTTTGTGGAACTAATCTAACTTATGGCCCCTATTATTTATATATTTAAATTAAAATACTATTATGAGCTTATGTGATGTAAGACAACAGTCATGTGATAAAGGATATGTTCTCCATTGATTTTATGCACTTTAAAGTACGATCATATACATAAGGAATGTGTAAACATTGTACATCATCACTACAAGGTTTGTCACTATTTTTGAACTTATCTCTTAAAGACAAGGTCACAGGTCAGTGTTTTTGGCTTCAGACATTTTTTCCTTCTTTCCCATAACTTATGATCTGCTGATGATAAAATGGATGAAATTTGCTACACTTATATATATTCGTTAGAGAATGGGCTGCATTTTACATTTTAGGTCCACAAGTCAGTAGTTTAAGTTTTTTTTTTCTCTATATTTTAAAACTGTTTGAAGTACAAGGATGAATCATGGCAGATTTATATTTCTCAATCCATTGGAATCTTGTGTATAAGGTTATATCTTCAGTGTCAAGGTCACTAACAGGTCTAGTATATGTCTGCCCTAAGGTAAACAATGTTATATCCATCTGTCTGTTAACAGTTTAATTTATGTCCACTATCTACATTTACCAAACTTTGTGAATGTCTCATACTTGCATATGGAACAAACCTATCAACTTAGTGGGTCAAAGGTCAGATATCATGGTCACTGTGATTGTAAGAAGGAAAATTGTTTCTGCACAATAACATTACAGACCTGAACCAAATTATTTTGTGGATAACTTGAACTTGTAATTAGGAGGAAGCCTATCAGGTTTTGGTATAGATCAAAGGTTAAGATCACTGACTAAAAGAAGAAAATGGTATTTTCACAAAATTTCAGTTCTCGATCATGTATTGTTACCAAAGGTTTGCAGATGACTTACACATTGGGTAAAAAGGAAGCCTATTGATTTTGGGGAAAATGTCATAGTCAGTGTGATGGAATGTGGAAAAATGGATTTTGCATAATAACTTTCATCCTTGACACAATGCCTTGACCTAAGTTTGCAGACGACTTGCACTTAAGGTATAGAAGAGGCCTACTGATTTCAGGGTCAAAACATGAAAGGTATATTGCTAATGCATATATTGATGACTATGAAACATGGAGTGGGTATATAATGTGCCATACAAAGTATACATTTTCTTTTCTTTTTTAATTCATTGACTTTATTTTCCTTTAATAAAGCCATGAAACTTGGTTACTTGTAGTAGCGCCTTTCTGATGTCACTGCGCTATGGGGAATTAGTCACAAGCAAGAGGGTTTCTTCTTTTTCTACCTTTAATGATGTATGTTGCCCCTAGTTCTTCATGCTGACTCCCTGCACTATGTTTGACCTGGTTATTTTAAACAATCCTAGCGGACTTCAGAGAAAACATTCCCTGAAGACCTATTCTAAACTAATATTCTGGTCTGATTGTGTTAGGTGCAGACCCTTTATCTAACTCTAATCTACATATCACAATGCACAGAATCTAAATTTTGTAATCCAAAATAAAGCCATATATGTACTCTCCATAC
The DNA here is from genome assembly GCA_028554795.2 of Sinohyriopsis cumingii. Taxonomy (NCBI): domain Eukaryota; kingdom Metazoa; phylum Mollusca; class Bivalvia; order Unionida; family Unionidae; genus Sinohyriopsis; species Sinohyriopsis cumingii. The sequence continues at coordinate 74,735,517 of CM068839.1, forward strand.
ACACTCTTTTTCCACTGATGCTGTGTGTTAGAATTTACAAAAATATTATTTTGAATATGAAATTACTTGTAAACTTTATCCTTTTGAGCAAATTACTTCAAAATTAAACTATAACTACTCAACTCTATTTTAAGCACCTTATACCTACTAAAAGAGATTCAAATTTCCCTTCAAATGGTCACTAATTTTAATGTTTAAGCATTATGGCAAACTTGTGATAATTGATTTTAATTAGCTTTACAAACACATCTTCCAACTGTTCTACTGACTCCTTTGTTTCAATTTCTCTGGACTGTAACTTGACACCATAGCATTTGAATAGCTGCTGGTAACCTTGTATTGACCCCAAATCTCTGCCACTAAATCTAACAGTGACTGTAGAGTTACTCTATCATAGACATACTGTTATTAAATTTATATAGAGAATTTAGAAAATTTATACACAAATATATCTTTCCTTCTAAAACTAATATAAATACCATAGCACCTGAAATAACTAAATTTAGCCCTATAATATGTCCCTCCGGCCCAGCAAAATTTGGTCCCCAAATTTTTATAACATACTATTATTTTTGTCAAATTATTGAATAAATTGGATTTAGACATGTATTTCATAATGTTTTATGTGGCATCAGTGTTCACACACACTTCCTTGCACACTACAAACCTACAAAATCTACTCCCTAAATAGAATTTACATTCCATAGTGCAGGGTATTAAGGTAAAAAAATATTGCGATTTATTACAATCTTTTCAATTAGAAACAGAAATAACTTTATAATCCCAAGAGGTCTTATGGATGCTAATTTTAGGTAAATATCTTGATACATGTATATGTAAAATAACTTCAAACACTTAATTATTAATCACACTAATACTTTATATATCATCTTTGTCTACCAAAAGTCACATGAACAACAGTTCCATAAATGTCTGACTTCTCACCAATCTATAGTATTTTGTATAATGTTCCATGAATGTCACTTCACTTTGAATGTAATTTAAAGGTATCACAAGGGTTTCAAGATTTTCTTGAACTGAATAAGAACTGGCACTAACATTGTGCCATAGACTGCTTTTAAAATTACAGTAGTTATTTGTTTGCAAAGAATAATCCATTTGGAATGTGCAACATAGCTGTCAATTGTCCAAGTGTGGGATTTATACATCTGTTCTGCTATACCATAGGAAGGAAGATGTGCAGGATAGATATGGAAGAAAAGGTTGATAGGAAAGTATAGCACAGCAAAACAAATATAATGAGTCCACCTTTAAGAACTAATTGATCAAGTCCCTTTGGAATCTTCACTTTGCATACTTTCTTCTCTTTCCTTTTTGTGTCTTTGTTACATGAAATTCCCGGAGCAAAAACTGCGGTAACGCTTCTTCAGGTTCCCATGTAGTCTTGGGGAAGTCTTGCCATTTAACATTATAAACGCGCTTGCCATGATGCCGACTACAGGCTAGAATTTCATCAACATCCAGTAAAGTTAGGTTCTTTCGCATTAGCATGTGTGGTATCGGGGAGCTGTGTTTCTCACATGTGGTCTTTCTGTCAACACTAGGGTGATTTGCAGCCTTGATCTCGGTTCTTGTTAGAGGCCTGGGTTTAAGAAACCGTCATTAGCCATTGTACATGTCTCCCTCATTTCTTCCTTGGTGTTGTTTCTTTCGTTCTGTGTGGGTTATCATTTTGTCTGTTTTCCGTTGATACACTGAGTGTAGGTCCTTGTTCCAGTATTCGATATTGCATTTTGTTTTTCTGTTAAGAGGTCCTTGCATATGTATTATCCATGTTCAGTTCATAGTCCTTTATCGTTTCCTGGTTGTCAACAATTTTTCTTTTTTTTTTTTTATGTCTAGTTTTGTTAATGATTTTTTTTTTTTGTTAAGAAGTCCATGCAATAGTGTTGTCCGTGTTCAGATCATAGTCCTTTATCGTTTCCTGTTTTTTATTTTTTATTATTTGATCCATTCATTTTCCCACTGCTGCGGCTAGTTGTTCTTGGCTTCCATCACCAGAAAAAGGTGGCATGAGACTGAAATCCATGCAGCTTCTATCCATTTTGATGCAGTAGAATCACTAGAATCAAAGGCACATATAGATCTCTAATGACAAATTTTTACCTGACAGATCACTTCATAAAATTGTAGAATAAAGTGTAAAGAAAGGTCCTAAAGATGAATATACAAAAATTTTGCTACTTAACTTTCATATGGAGTCAGCACAGTCTAAAATAAAATGGAATTCCCCAAAATCCAGTAAAAGTTTTAGAATACAATTTAACACAACATTTCCATTTTAAATTCTCCACCAAACTGTAGTAGCGCCTTT